>JAQLOM010000006.1:9259377-9271451 GCA_030068315.1 Chrysichthys thysi
GGCATCAAATTTGAAATGTGCTCATTTAGTGGATAAAGGTGTACAATTTCCTAGTTTGAACATTTGTTATGTTATCTATGTTCTGTTGTGAATAAAATGTTGGCTCATGTGATTCGAAAGTCTTTTAGTTTTCATTTTATTCAACTTTAAATAACGTCCCAACTCTTCTGTCATTCAGTTTGCAATTAAACAGTTCATTAACCCTTGCTGAGTTGAAGAGGGTGTATTCGAGTAGCAGGTGCTCCAGGACCAGCCTACGATGCTTGTAGGGTAGTTTAGTGGTGGTTCAGTGTTTAAGACTCTGGGTTATTGCTCAGAATGCTGGTGGTTCAAGCTCTAGGACCACAAGGCTGCCACTGTTGGGTTCTTGAGTAAAGCCCTTAACAAGCTCTGCTTCATCAGGGGTTCTGTATCACAGCTGACCCTGTGCTCTGATATGTAACAAAAAGAATTTCACTGTGCTGTAAGGTGTATGTGACAAATAAAGGCTTATTCTAAATACAATTGTTCATGAAACAAATATCCATGCATTCACTTTCAGCCACAACTTTGTCCTGAGAAAAACTCTTTAACTCTTTCCATAATTAAAAATGTGACTGTCTCAATATTTCTGCAGACACCAGGTCATATAACAGTTTATAATAATAATAATAATAATAATAATAATAATAATAAGAAGAAGAAGAAGAAGAAGAAGAAGAAGAAGCTTAGAGCATGGGATCCACTATGACTGAACAGGATAGAACAGTTATAGATGAATGAACGAATGAATGAATGGATTAAATTTGGTAACTCTGCAATTAACTTCCAGATCAAAATATTTAACATTCATATAATGCATTAGCATGTTATTGTTTAGCATTACATTTGCATCATGTTTTCCTTATATGAGCTACCAAGATTTGCATTCATTATTCATTATAAATTCATTATGAGTGCTTGAATCTATAAAAAACATTTTCTGTTGAAAGAAATAAGAATAATTAACATTCAGCATTCGACAGTGATTTCCCAGTATTGTACTGAATAGCATATGTTTCTAATGAAGACAAAGTTTGATAACCTGAGGCAAGTACTGTATGTTATTTTTGGTGCAGTAGATCTTTCACTGGCTCATACTGTATTATGGCTAAAATTTCTGCAAAACTGTAAAGCTATTCATAACAGTCAGTTAAATAATGATCTGTGGTTATCTCCTCTCTAGCTCGCCTTCTAAAATATGAAAACCATGCAGTTTGCAATGACGGTTGTAGCACTCTTCCAAACACTGCTTTATTTTTATGTTGTATTTATTGTCATGTTTTTGTTCGCAGTCCCATTTTTGTACTACTGGCCATCTATGCCACCTGGTGGTAAATATTCTAAAAGATCTTTATAAATAATTCATATTAATGGGATATTGCTCTTAATGTACTATCGCAACATTAACAAATAATGAAGAATTCATCCTAGGTAAAGTAGCAGACATTTCCAGTCTTTATGCTACAAAAAAACAAAATAAGAATTATGGATAACAGCATAAGGACCTGCACATGTGAACTGAAAGCTTTGATTTTAAATCAAGGAACCTAGCCCCTAACTAATCCAGGGGTGTCCAAGAGGCTGAGACTGACCCCATACTTCCTTTCATGTGCAAAAGGTGTCGGCATAAATATACTGTAAATATTATACAGGTCTCACTCTTAATATATCAGTTATAAGGCAAATATGATTGGGTAGGCTGTAAAAACAGTATAAGCAACTTTTCAATGTCATGTGTCAACTTTTCAATATGTTAGTGAACTGACATTGTACCATATAAAGTTCATTGCCTAAGAGTTGTTTTCGAGAATACAAAGAGTCATGACCTGGTAAAAAGGGGATGCAAAGCCTGTAAAAATTGTTGTTTTGTTGTTAGAGTAGTCATTAACATGAAATGAATTCATGTTCTTATTATGGATGACTATTTAAGAAAAAAAAAACAAAGAAATAAATTAGCAGTGCAATTAAAAATAAACTACTACTACTACTACTACTACTACTAACAATAATAATACAGTGAACCCCCGCAATCCTCCAGTACCGTGAGTTTTGCACCTCTTTCCCGTATGCTTTCCCCGTTGCCATTTCCGCCGGTTAAACCCTCCGTCTCCCGGTTGTTTTCATGATAGGCGGTGGTTCACTGTAATATATTGTGAAAGGCCCAGGTATGGGGAGAGGAGACTGAGACACACAAAGGTGAACTTGATGGGCAAAACAGTGTTCATTTTGCTTTTCAGCAATTCCACAAACATCAACTAACATCCAATGATGCACACACACTTGTAGACAGGTTCAGTCTAGTGGCATCCCTCATGTGCCACTCACTGTGGGGAATAAAAGGCACAACATTAATCATCACCAGGTGTAATCACTCACCAGTCACCTTCCCTGACTTCGCTTCTCCACCACACGGAGGCACTCAGCCACACCCCCGCTGCCACACACCCCCACTGCCTGACTCATGCCTGACAGAAAGTCCGCCACCACCATCTGCACCCCCGGCCTGTGGACCACCTCAAATTTAAAGAACTGGAGCACCAGATACCAATAAGTAATCCATGTGTTGGTATCCTTCATGCGGTGGAGCCATTGGAGCGGGCATGGTCTGAACAGAGGGTGAAAGAGCTTCCCAGGAGGTAATAGTGAAGAGAGAGGACCCCTCACTTGATGGCCAAGCATTCCTTGTCAATGGTGCTGTACTTGCTCTCGCGCATTGAGAGCTTGCGACTAATGTATTGCACCAGGCGGTCCTCCCCCTCAACCGCCCGCGACAAAACGGCTCCCAGCCCTCTGTCCAAAGTGTCCGTCTGTGAGAAAAAAGGGAGAGAAAAGTTAGGGAAGTGTAAGAGTGGTCCACCGCACAGTGCCGCCTTCATGTGAGTAAAAGCCTGCTGGCACTGCTGCGTCCACTGGACCAGATCTGGTGTCCCCTTTTTAGTGAGGTCAGTCAGTGGGCTGGTGACATCTGAAAAGTTAGGCATAAATCTACGGAAAATAGCCAGCTAGCCCCAGGAACTGCCGCACCCCCTTTTTTGGTCTTGGGTCTCAGGCAGGCTGCAATTGCTGCAGTCTTTTCAATTTGGGGATGCACCTGCCCATGACCCAAGTGGAAACCCAGATACTGTACTTCCACTCGCCCAGGTGCACACTTCCACGGGTTAGCCGTGAGCCCCGCATGTCTCAGTGACTTCCTCACAAGGTGTTCAAGGTGCCACGATCGGTCATTACTGTAGATGATTATGTCATCTAGATAGGCCGCAGCATAGGCACAGTGAGGGCGGAGGACTTTATCCATGACACGCTGGAACGTCCCTCTCCGGAACTACCATCGCTAATGCCACAGGCACCTCCTCGACCCAATGCTTTAAGAGGTTGAGGTGGACATGCCCCGACCCTATCCGTACGCTTCACCTCGTAGTTGAGCTCCCCAACTCGCCACTTGACCTCAAAGGGTTCTTGCCACTTGGTGAGTAATTTAGAGTGTGAGGTGAGCAGTAAAACGAGGACTTTATCTCCCGCTACAAATTCCCTAAGGTGCGTACCCCTGTTGTACAGCCGGGCTTGATGTTCCTGGGCCTGCTGCAAATTCTCCTGGGTTAGTTGTGAGAGGGTGTGGAGTTTTGCACACAGGTCCAGAATGTACTGGATTTCGCTTTTGCTCAAAGAAGGCCCCTCCTCCCAATTTTCGCGCGTAACATCTAGGATGCCACGGGGCTTCCCATGCTGCAATCAACAGGGGCTCGACCCACTGATCCCAATTCCATGCATCCTCCCCAATGAACTTACGAATTAGATTTTTCAGGGTTTGATTAATTCGTTCAACCAGGCGATCGGTTTGGGGATGATGTACACTGGTACGAATCGACTTAATCCCCAACAACTCGTAGAGCTCGCAGAGCATGCGTGACAAAGGTGGTGCCTTGGTCGGTTAGGATCTCTTTCGGGAACACAACCCGGGAGATGATTTGAAGAGTACCTCCGCAACACTATGGGCGGAGATGTAGTGGAGAGGCACTGCTTTGGGGTATCGAGTTGCATAGACCACTAGAACCAAAACAAAGCAATACCCCCATGTGAACCTATCTAATGGCCCGATGAGATCCATCCCAATTCTTTCAAAGGGGATCTCTATTAGGAGAAGTGGTTGCAATGGAGCCCGTGGAGTGGCCGCCAGACTCACCAGCTGGCATTTGCGACATGCTACACACCACTGGCAGACATCACCACAAATGCCTGGCCAATAGAATCAGGCCATGAGACACGATAGTGTTTTGTTTTGTCCGAGGTGTCCTGCCATCAGGTTGTAATGAGCCACCTGGAAAGTGAGTTCCTGGCTACTCTTTGGGATTAACAGCTGGGTGACCTGTTCCGCTGTCTGAGTGTCCTGCATCACTCAATACAATTGCTCTCTAATAATGGCGAAATATGGGGAGGAAGCCCCGGCCAATGGCTGAAGATTTTGATCATCAATCACTCTCACTTGGTCAAATGCATGTCTCAGAGTTTCGTCTCACATCTGCTCCAGTGGGAAATCCTCCAGGGGAGTCCCCAAAGGGAGGGGAGCCCATGGCTCATCCTGCTCCATGGTCTGGGAATGCAGAGCTGATGTGGATGGTTCTGAGACCGCCTGCCCAGCTAGTACTAGATGGGGCTTTCCCCATGACCTATTCTGGCAGGACCCACCCACTATCAGGTCCCTTAAAAGCCTAATGAACCCTGGCCAATCAGTCCCCAAAACCAGCAGGTGGGCGAGGTGTGGGCTAACTGCTGCCTCGACTTTGTGCGTTTACCCCTTAAATTGAATGTTGACTGGCACCAAGGGATACTCATGAATATCCTTGTGTACACATAACACCATCACCACTCATTTTGTACCTGATGCCATGCCTTGACTCATGCCTTGGTGGATGGAAGTCTGACCATAGCCTGAATCCACCAAGGCAAGATATGTAGCCCCTTGGATTCTCACCACTTCGGGGATCCAGATAACCCCCAACTTCCATAGCGCCGTACTGGTGCTGGAGGTGTCCCGTCTTCCTGCAGCACCAGCAAACCGGCCCAGGCCTACCCCTGGCCCTGACGGCTTGGTTGTCCAACACCTGGGGAGGAAGAGACAAATATGGCACACAGACACCAGGGTTTGTGTGGCGGATTGGGAGGGAATAAACCCCCACCTCCATAGGGCCAGTACAGGGGTACGAACAGGTGAAGGAAGAACAGAGTGGGGAAAAAGGGAGGTCAGAGAGAGAGAGAGAGCGAGAGAGAGAGACAGAGAAAAACGAAGTTTGCCAGCCCCTGGCACCACCGTCAGATGGTCCTCGGACAGCTCTATCGCTTATTCCAGTAACGGGGGGTGCTGACACTGGACCCAGATCGCTGTTCCCAGTGGGAGTCGATGGACAAACTGCTCCAGCGTGTCCTGTTCAATGATCTCCTCGACAGCACATCCCTCCACCACCAGTCACTGACAGCAGGCATCCCAGAGCTGCTGGGCGAACGTGAATGGTCGGCCAATGTCCTTGAGGATGTCCCCGCTGTAAGATGGTGCATGTCAGCTGCTCATAATCTAGTCGGCTGGTGGGGGGCAGCTGCTGGGCCACCAGCTGGGCTTCTCCAGACAGGAGTGGCAGCAGCCAGGCTGCCCACTGGTCCGCCAGCCACCCACATCCCTGCAGTATGCTCAAACAGGGCCAGGAATGCCTTAGGGTCGTTGTGCGACCCCATCTTCATCAAGGTGACTTGGGGTCCGGCCACCACTGCCGTGCTTGATGAACCCGCTGACGCAAGCAGATCCCGGAATGCTGCATGACCTTACACCTGGCTTTGCAGCAGTGTTGGTCCTGATCCTGCCAGAGTGAGCAGCTCCTGGTGCTGGGCCTGACAGGAGGTGGCAAGAGTGTGAACAAGCTCCGCGAACGGGGAGGAATCCATGGGGCTGGGTGCTCTGCAGTCTTCCCAGGTATTGGCACCACTGTGAAAGGCCCAGGTATGGGATGAGGAGAATGAGACACACAAAGGTGAACTTGTTGGCGAAACAGTGTTTATTTTGCTTTTCAGCAATTCCACAAACATCAGCCAGCATCCAGTGATGTACACACACACGCAGACAGGTTCAGTCTAGTGGCGTCCCTCATGCACCACTTACTGCGGGGAATAAAAAGGCACAACATTAATCATCCCCAGGTGTAATCACTCACCACTCACCTTCCCCAACTTCGCTCCCTCACCACACGGCAGCGCTCGGCTATGCCCCCGCTGCCACATTTACATTTACATAATAATAAATACTATTTCAAGAATGAATAATTAAATGTTGCACAAAAATATTCATGCACATGCTCTCTTGATTTCAGATTTCAAAGACAAGTGCCTTAGTGGTTGGTTGAGTATTAGAGACGCACTATTTTATCGTGCACTTTATAGCAATCGACTAGTGAGATATGTATTTTTACCCTGGGCAAGTCGCCAAGTCACCACAGGGCGGCACACAGAGACAGGCAACCATTAACACTCACATTCACACCTATTTAGAGCAGCCAATTAACTTAATCCCCACTGTGCATATCTTTGGACTGTGGGAGGAAACCGGAGTACCCGGAGGGAACCCGCATGGACAACATGCAAACTCCACACAGAAAGGCCCCCAGGTCGACCCCAGGGATCAAACCCAGGACTTTCTTGCTGTGTGGTGGCAGTGCTAACCACTACACCACCCGTGACTGAAAATTCGGACATATATCCAAATTTCGATTATATTTCAAATTTTCGATTACGATGTGGGAAGGAGAGATTCAGAAGGTCTTTCCTTCCTACTGCTGTCAGACTCTACAACAAGGCCCTTTCAGATGACCACACACATACAGACTAACGTACACTCACATTCAATAGACCTTGTGCAATTTTTTTCCCCCCTAAGTGCAATTTTTCTGAGGCAACGTGTGTAATCCCTACACATATCTGCATATCCTCTCTGTACATATATACATATATTCTCTGTATACATACATAACATACATACTATACATACAGATATTGTACATTTTTATATTACATATATTTATCTGTTTGTCTTATTTATACTTATTGGTTTACATGTACAGTATTTTTTTTTCTTTATCCTCAACACACTCGTCCACTTATTTCTCCAGTTTGTATAGTGTACATTTTTATTGTGTGCTGCTCTTATTTTTGATCTGTCCTGTTTCTGCCGTGACATGTGCAATTTCCCACTTGTGGGACTAATAAAGGATTATCTTATCTTATCTTATCTTAAATTTGAACATATTACCTTTAAAAAAAACTTACTTTATTATGTAAAAATGTTGACTTTTTTTTACTGAAATATTGACTTATTTCAAAATGACTGCCATCTCAATATCCTGAATTATCATATGACATTTTAACTTATGTCAACACGTTCACCTTTCACCTCAAAATATTAAGTCAAAATGTTGTGACACTGAATCAAAATTTTACTTATTCTTGCATCTTTTACTGTGCAAATATGTTACATAAGCGTTCTCTCTCTCTATCTTTTTTTGTAAACTTTTTATAATAAAATAATTATTTAATATTCATGAATGTTTCGATTTTCCTAACTGCCTAATTATTTTTAAAACAGATATTTGTGATTTTGTGCTCTGCCTTCCATTCACGCAAAGAATGAGACTGAATTAGCAAACTGACGCGGATTTGATTGTTAGTGGTGCGTAGAGAACATATGCTTAGTCTGCTTATGAGGAATCGCAAGTGTTGTGTCCTGTATGAATTCACCATTTGCTAAATCATGTAAACAAATATCCCTTAGCTATCGAACTAGCCAGCTAGTTACCTAGAAATCAAGCTAACTGGGTTTCCTGCTTAACACCACTGACCTGCGCACTAGCTAAGATTATTTAACTTAGTATTTTCATTATTTGCATAACCCTATCATCATATGACACCATTTTGAAGTAGCAAATCAGAATTTTGAGTAATTGAGTGAAATACTTTGAGTAAAAAATTGTTTGCACATAAGTCAACATTTTGACATAGTAGTGCTACCACAAATAAAGGGAAAATGTGTTAAAAAATGTATTTATTATCCCCCCCCTCTTGACCACATAAAGTTACACCGGTTGGAATTAATTTTATTTTAAAGGGAGGTGATTATCGTTGCTGTTTTTCCTGATTAATGACCTCATTCAGACCTGAGCCCTGGAACATTCTACGCATGCGCGTTGTCAAAACGTGTTCCGCTGTCAGGGAACTTATCGGCAAGGGAGAAATTTTGCAAGTCATGGTGGGCCATTCAAGACAAGTGGACTACGACAACATTAAGTAAATCTATGGAAATAAGTGACTTTTTTCCAAGAAAGTGACTTCCATACTCTGTTAATGAGTGCCTTCTAGACATTACGGGCAGTTTTTTTTATCCCTAAACTCTTTAAGCGTAAGTATGAAAACAGTGTTAGGAAACTGGCTAGTTAGCTAGCTTAGCCGGTTAGCCTGATTGGGGCTGTGGAACTAGCTAGCTAATTGTTGTTCACTGCTAGCGCATAATCTCTAAGTGCCGCTGTTATAGAATGCTACAGAATTTCTTAACTTGGAAGAAATACATTTTACGTCTATGTCTGTCCGTGTGTGATAAATAAATAAACCGTTTGGCTTGTTGAAGTTGTTTTGATATATTCGGCATCCCCAGTAGATTCCTCTCAATGCCCGCCCCTGTAACGTTCTCATTGGCTGGGATATGAGAAATCCCGGCGCGTGAGGCTTCTCATTGGGTTGTGAGAAGCTTCTCGACCAATCAGTCATTGTTGCGCCACTTGTTGCTAACGTTGTTGGTGAGTGCCGATAGCGGAAGTAGGCAAGAACACTTCCTGGATGTTCTGCAAATAAATATCCTTCTGTTTCGTATTCGGTAAACAGTTAACGGAATTCCAGGTCGTTGTTCTGGCACTGTGGAGAAATTGATATCTGACTTGTGTTGTTGTTGTCACCGTGTGGACAGGACAGGATAGGAGAGGAGAGGAGAGAGGTGGACATGTACAGTTGTGTTTGTTGTGCCGAGTGGGAGGATAGTCGGCAGATGGGCTCGTGATGGCACCAAGAGCAGGGAGGCATTAACGTGCGGTAATGCTAGAGCTGCAGGCTAACTAACTTCCCAGGAGGAATCAGACTTTATGGGAAATCAGGCATGTGGGGGGGAAAAATCTCATTGTACTTGTGATCCTGGAATGTTGTGCTGATTCTCTGATTTCTTTTCTCCCCCCCCCCTACGCAGATTGGAGGAGCTTTCAGAGAGGAATTGAAAAGTCAATGGTGGGATTTAAGCATCTGACAGGATAGACATTCACCACTGAGGACAAAGGAAACCCTCATTTCCCCCCAGTTTCCCCTCTTCACCACAAGCCCAACCTGCTTGTAAAAACGCTGTACTTTTGTAATGATTTCTGCATCTTTAATAATCGTCTATGTAATGTAAATCACGGTACGCGTTCCGGGTCGTCCCTCATGTGTTAGGTTTTTGTTTTTTGTTTTTGTTTGTTTTTAACTTTCATTTTGTTTGTCAAGAAATGCTTTACTTGAAAAAGTACTTCACAGAGGGTCTGATTCAGTTCACTATCCTCCTGAGTCTCATTGGGGTGCGGGTGGACGTGGACACCTATTTAAACAGTCAGCTGCCCCCGCTCCGTGAAATCATCTTGGGCCCGAGCTCAGCCTACACACAGACACAGTTTCACAACCTGCGCAACACCCTGGACGGCTATGGCATCCATCCAAAAAGTGTGGACCTGGACCATTTCTTTGCCGTTCGTCGCCTGCTGAATCAGGTGCGCTCTCTGGATCACCTGCGTGTGCCCAGCACTGAGCTGAACGCTTGGCTGGTGCACCGTGACCCCGAGAGTGTGGTGTCTGCAGCCAGCCAGTCCAGTCCCAGCATTGCCCTGGACAATGGCGGCAGCCTGGAGGACGTGAACAGCCCTGAACCCTCGGCCATGAGAGGGGCCGGCAGCACTTCTGAGTCAACCTACAACCTTAGTGGAGAGGACAGTTTGGGCGCTGTGGCCCCTGAGGCCAACCAGGAGCAAGGCAACAGAGACAGCGTTGATGAGCTTTCGAAAGAGGTGCAGTGTTTTATTATGGTACACTAAATCTGTTGCGACACCGCTGTTTTTTTTTTTTCTCCTAATATTATTAACTGTTAATGCTTCAACGAGATGAATCACCTCGTGAATTGTAAATAGTTTTAGCTGCATTTTGAGGGTGGCCCAGATGGGTGTGGTTGCTGTCTCCCACACTGAATGATGCATGTGTGGAGGTCTTTTTTGTATCTCCAGACCTAAGATTATACATATGGCATAAGATGCATTTTTCTAATTTATTTATTTATTTATTTATTTATATAATATATATTTTTTACAGTATGGTCTGTGCTCTTTCAAAGGTAAGAAGTGATCATCGTATGTATGAGATACCACTGCTACCATACTAATGCTGAAAGGAATCCCTGAGCTAACGAAGCAGGCAGTTTTAAGGAGAGCAGAAGCACCTTTGTGTTTGTCAGGGTTTTTTTCCCCCCTTAATCATCGCAAAGTTTCGAGGTGTTGGTGTTTATTTTTAGCAAATGCAGCTGCAAAACACCTAAAAGGCATCAGGACTAATCCATTCCTAGAATCTGGGTCACTTTGATGCAATAGAGGATTAAAAATCAGATGCAGACGTGGCATAAGTTAGGCGACCAGTTTTTTTTTTAATGCAATGTAGCAAACAGTAAGGTGACATTTCATTGTGCATTCTTGGTTTTCAATTCGTTTGCCCTTCAGAGAAAGGTCATTTACCTTTTGCTTGTCAATTGACCTTATTATTATGGTGTTATCGTTTTATCACTGAAAATGACCCAGGAAGCCCTCCCAGTCCTTTAGGCTGTAGAAACCATTTTTTTCTGTAAATTTTATGATTGAGTGATTGATCTTTTCCACATTTGCGTAGAAATTTGCTCTAATTTGTAATTGTTTTGTAAATTTTCCCATGTCAGTCCAAGTTCTTCTTTTAACTCTGACCGAGGACCAAGCCCTGTTCGTTCCACAGTGTACTGATCTCAACATGGACCTCCATTTTTCTCTCCAGGACATAGACCTTATAGATATCCTCTGGAGACAGGATATTGACCTCGGAGCTGGACGGGAAGTGTTTAACTACAGCAGCCGGCAGAAAGATGGTGAGACTGATAAACCGAATGAGGCAAATGAGGAGGCAGGTGTACGGGAGGAGGACTGGAGAAATGGTATCAATCTGCAGGAGGGTCAGGGCGTAACTCTTGTGGATGGAGAGACCGGCGAGAGCATACCTGAAGAGGTAGCGATGTGTTGTATTTTATTTTTATTATTATTGTTCTTATTATTAGTGTTGTCAGTTTGACTGCAAAAGGTATTTGAGTTTTCTATATTTCTTGAGTTAAGCAAGACTGAAGTGCATAATGGCTGCCTTATATTTCTCGAATATGTAACAGTAGCGTTTAGAGAAGTTTTCCATATTGCATTTAGGATCCAGTAGATTATGCTAGCTGCACACATTTTATTCTGGATTTAACTAAAAACTTGTTTATTTAAAGAAATGTGTTCGTGTTTTAGACAGCACTGCTGTAATAGTGTGCAGTCAGTCAAATGCCTTCATCAGTAAATAAACTGAAGAATGAATATGAATAATAATAATAATATCTTTTTTATTTGCTTTGTGGCATGTCTGTGTGATTCATGCAGGAATGATCTGGGGGTGTCTTGGTTAAAGATCATGTACAGCTTGAGCAGTTTGACCTTGCTAAGGCATTAAACTCTGTCATTATCTTTTTCTTTAGCTCTCCAGCCTTGGCACACAAACCTCTATGTCGCTACAGGAATGCCTGAGGCTTCTGGAGGCCACCTTCCCTTTTGGAGAGGAATCAGAGGTACCAGCTTCTTGCCAGTTATCAGTGTTGTCAGGAACAGCTGCTGTTTTTTTTTTTTCTTTCTTTCTTTCTTTTTCTTTTTACAGTCCTCTTTTTGACAAAGTGATTTCTTCAGTTGTTGTCC
>JAQLOM010000006.1:9317132-9328130 GCA_030068315.1 Chrysichthys thysi
AATTTGTGCAGTTCTATCTATCTATCTATCTATCTATCTATCTATCTATCTATCTATGTATATGTATGTATGTGTAATCTCATGCATCTCATGAAACTACTGTAGAGTATTGTTTTGCAGAATTGTCACCTTTCCTTTGATTATGGTGAATTCTGTGGTCCCCATTTTTAACCACAAACTTTCAGTTTAGTTGAATGTTTGCATCAGAAACGTGTGTAAGAGGTGCAGTTCAGCTATGGTGGTGGTGGTGTTCAGATTCTCATGAAGTCACTTCTTCCAGTGCCTGTAATGTTCCTGTGTAAGCTCTCTGGAGCTGCATCATAGTCTGGTCAAACATTCATGCAGACAAATCGTTGCTTGCGCACTCGAAGAGTGAGTAATAGCGTTTCCCCACAAGTGCTCCACCACATCACTCGAACGGAATTTCCCAGCTCATTTCATATGAATTAGAAACAAAACACAGGTCTCTGGATTTCTTTGATTACAGTTTGACTCTTATGATACTCAATTTTTTCACAATTATATATTGCACCAAAATACGTAAACCTGTTCTTAATATCGTACTTATTTTTTTCCTTATACAGGTTTCTCCTGTGCAAAGTCAGAGTTCTTTAACAGCGATCTTGGTGATTGTGTGCCTTGCACTACATGCATAAAGTACCCCAAAACCCCATCATGTAACACGTGTGAGTTATACCATACTGGATTTTATAAAGCATTTCACTGTATTTTCTATGCATGCATTCGGAATGAATGGTGTAAAGGTGGCTCAAAGCAGTATACCCACAATGCTAAAATCAGGAGTGCTTTGTCTCTTGCTGTGAATTTCTGGGCGAAGAACCGAAACGTCTCCAATAATATTGTCCTCTGGTTAATAGGCCCACCAGCAGAGCCTGCTAATTCCTGGAGGGTAGCAGCCATCACCAGTTTCTCAGTGCTGGCAGCTGTGGTTGTTTTCGGAGCCTTGCTCATAGGAGTGCTGGTACATCAATGCAGGTCCAAACGGACTTTAAGTGGTAAGAACTAAACAGATCAGTACAAAAGGAGATTTTCTGCTTGTTTTATGCATGATTAAATAGAATCTGGATACAAGCACCAACATCCAAAGAAATCAAAGTTGTGCTGAATGATTCTTGAATTTGACATGTACACCATTTCATGGCAAGGCTTCATAACTGATGAAAACCTTTATGCCTATCATTTAGAGCCCATCGAGGAAACCACAGGTCCACTTTATCCGGTGTAGGCGGATCATTAAGTAGGTACTCATGTTTTTAATTATATAACATTTTCATTTTATTATACATTACTTTAGTTGACAAAATATTTGGAACATAAGTCATATGACCATACGTGCAGTTCCCCATGCTGTGATGTGTTCTAAAATATTGTTTGCCTTTTACTTTTTCCAGCAAACGGAGTAGAAGAATTCAAGGTATTAAGAAAACTGTTGATTCAGTCAGCGATCAATATGTTGACTACAGAGTGTACTACGAGTAGCATTTGACTCTTCTAATTTATTGTATTGGTAGGTCAGACATAGAGGTGATTAACACACTCCAGAATATGCAAATGATGTAGAGTCACTGTGATCTCACAAACCTCAAAGACTTTGTCCTTCACTGAGTGGACTCTTGTACATCAACAACCAGACGCCTTACAACAGAGAAACGTGGGAAATAGTTTTTTAAAACCTCTATTTTTTCAAGGCATTATCTTTTTTAATGTTTATTGTGAACGGCCCAGTTTTGCTTTTTTGTATTCCATTTTGAGCGGTCTCACCCCCCCGTGCCCTTCCAATGTTTATGAATGTCCTTTTTTTTCTTTTTTCTTTTAAATCCAGCGAAAACTGCCTTATCCTTCCAGAACTGTAGTGTAGAAGTGTTTGTACGCCACAAAGAAATACCTTTTGTACAGTACCTGTTTACCTCCACATTAGATTTATTCTGGCCTGTTGAATGTAATGTATAATTAAGTTTGTAGATAAATTGTATATAAATATATATTTGTGTCCTATGCACTGTTAGGATATAGTCATTTGAGTATTCCAATGTTAAAGACAGACTTCCTTTAGTAGCTTTTCTGTGGTGTTCCACATGTAGGACAAATGCCCCCTGTGGATATGCATCTCCAAATACAGACTGGTGATGAATTAAAGGAAAAACTGGCATTTCTGGTATTCTCGGGGGTGGGGGTGGGGGATGGGAGGGCAGCATGGTTTTCATTTCTGTCCTGATAGGAGTGGTCATTTCCAGGATGACCGTGCCCCATCCACAGGGCTGGAGGACTCACTGAGAGCTTTGATAAGTAGGAAAATGAGATAAATTATGCTATGGCATTTGCAGTCACTCGACCTAATTAAAAAGCTATGGGAGATTTTGAGCTCACAGCACCCCTCATTCCTCCAGTATAGTTCCAGAAACTTGTGAAATCAATGCTAAGGTGCATGATAACTCAGCACCTTACTACAATAACTGATGTTAGATTTCCTTTAGTTTGCCACCTATCTGTATCTGCTCCTGAAAAGCTACCCTATGTGCTAACAGCCTGTGATTGATTAGGCTACAGAGGGCCCCCGAATTCATATTAACACACCGTCCATTTGTCGTAACCAATGTTACCATTACATTGTCACTACATTGCTGATTTCTCAGTCAAGTCGCAGCCATCACGGTGAGTTACTTAAATTTGCGTTAGTTGCTGACAAGTGTCCAATCACCTCACAAGGCACCTCAGTAATCAGCAGGACGTACCATGCTTCTGACAGACACTGCTGAAATACTATGAAAGCCATCATAATCAGTTCTCATATTTCATAGGGCAACGTGGAATAACAAAGCTATTGGTTAATCCAAGATGCAATAATTAAACGGTATTAGAGGTCTATTAACTTTATATTTTTGCTGGTCACTCTTATGCTATTGGGTCAAGTTGATATTAAGGCCAGAGTTTCTTCCCTTTAGAAAAGGTTTACCTGATGTTGGATTGTAAAACCACCTAAGCATTTATAGGCAATAAACTGAGACAACTGTTGCATATTCAGTGAATGTGTATAACTTCTGAAAGCATGGCATTTATAAATGTTAAGTTAATATGTAATGAAAATGAAATAAAGTACATGTTTAAACCAATTCAAAACAGGAAAGGAAAAAAAACCCACAACCCATCTTTAATGGCCTCTATGTCTGACTATTAAGCAAATGAACACTGCTCTTCAATGGTGCAAAGAAAAGGCAATTCAGACGATCACCAACATTTACGTTGTGTTTATTGAGTTCCAGGAAGTGAGGGCAAGAACATCTACAAATAAACAGTATCTGCTTAGTCCTCTACTTGAGAAAGAGAAACACTGATTGTAAGAACAAAAATAAATATTCTATATTTAAGATATATGTAACTGATTACAGTGAACCTTAAAGATTCAGAAGTCAGTGGAGTTTCATATTCAATGCCACCACGAAGGTCTACAACTCCTATTCTTAAATAATCAGTATGTACTGAAATATAGGCATAAGTGGAAACTACTGATACACTTTATTCTAAGTAGGGCAATGATATGAAATGGCACGTAGAAATACAAATGGGAATCGTATCCTTGACGAGCAAAAATATACCTTCCCCATGATGCTTTGTGCATCAGATGAAATCATATGCTTTAGTTATATTATTTTTAGTGATTAAGGTGTGAAACCTGAGTAATTCCAAAACTACTGAAAAGTGTCCCTATCATAGAGCCCGACCGATCGTGGATGTCTGGGTCCCTTTCAAAACAAATCTGTACGGTTACACATTTTTAACTGTCTAACCGCAGTTTGCTCAGCAATCATTATTGGAGGAACTGATGTACAGCAGGTTAAATAAAAAATGATATTCAAATGAATACATTAAAATCATACATTGAGAAGACAAAATCTCAACTTTACCACTTGGCAACATTAAGATATCACTTCGAAATGCTTTTGGAGTAAAAACATTTTAACCATAAGTGGAAATACCTAGGAAAATTACTGTTACATCTACAAACCCTGCATGAAAATTTACCACGTTAAAATGGTGATAACAGCTGTTCAGATCATAACATGGGGCGCAAGAACACTTTTAAATAAATAAATATCATTGATATTTTCTATATGGCAGATCAGTGGGAACTGCCATTAATTCTATGGTTGCTGTTTAACAGCATTAACAGTGTCATCCATGATGAAAGTACTGATGCTTGTACTCAATTGAGACATGATTATAGAACAAATGTCTAATGATACAACTGAATAAAGCGTTCTGAAAACATGGGGAGGGGGGGGGACTATGCATAATGGGACTTTTCTTATTCACTAAAATATGAACCTAATTCGACAAACTATTATTCCTTCAAAGATCAATTGTTCGAAATGCAGCCAAATTATCGGTCGGACTCTACTCCTAGGGTCAGTGTTGGGGTAAAGTCTAGGAAAATATACCCATACTTTTACCCCAGTCTTCAGTTTGAGACCTATGATAGTACCATATCATTCTTTAGTTTGTGTGCACTCTGTGAGGAAAACAAAACATTGAAACATTCAAATCTAAAATGGTTTCTGACAGGCACCATCACTTATTCTAAAGTTTCTACAGTATCACTGTCCCTACCAGAGGTAGTATCACGTCAATGCCAGTCTTAAGTGTCCTTTAAAGAAAAGTATTCGAAAATACAACAGTACAGGAGGCAACTATTGCCAAGAACAGCATCTGGCTTGGACACCATCTTGACAAATACAGCAGAAAAACCTGATGTGTTACGATTATTGGCATTGGGCCTTGGGTGGGGGAAGAGTTCCATAACAGAAATGTTATTTTGTCGTCTTCCTTTGGAACGCCGAGACGAGAGTGTTGGTCCAGCAGACACTGCCTCAGAGGAAAGGCTCCACACCCAGTCCCATGAAGGCATTTGGATCCATGTTGAAGGAGGACTCAAAGGACTGCTGGGCATTCTGGTGCAACTTCTGGTGGTGTCGCAGGTTGGACTTGCTGGAGAACCGCTTATCACAGAGCACACAGGAGAAGGGCTTCTCTTTAGTGTGAATGCGTCTGTGGCAGATGAGCTGGGTGGACACGCGGAACGCCTTACCGCATTCCAGGCACTGGTAGCGCTTGGGCTCCGTGTGAATTCGCCGGTGGTTCTTCAGTGCCATCAGGTTGGTAAACTCCTTTTGGCACACTGAGCAGGAAAAGGAGCCAGTTTTGTGGCTGTTCTTGTGGTTGAGTAGGGATCCAGCGTGCCGATACGAACGCCCGCAGTGCTCACACACATGGCTCTTCTCTTTATCAAATGCCTCACCTTGCTGATCTTCCTGGTCAGAGAAGCCGTCGTGCATTTGACTAAACTCTGGATCCATTTTGGACAGATTCTGGAGCCCCAGTTGTTGGTTGAGTCCAGAGTCCCAATCCAAACTCGGCGACATCTCTACGTTTTGCTGATGGCGGGACTGTTCTCGCATGCTATGGTGCACCTCCTGGTGCTGCTCAAAGCTGGCCATGTTGGGGAAGTTCTGCTGGCAAACACTGCAGTAATAAGGGAGTCCCTTGCTGTGAACCTCCATGTGGCTCTGCAGGTGTGCAAACTCACAAAAGGTCTTTCCGCAATCAGGGCAACAGTGACGAGCCATTTGGGAGTGTCTCTGGAGTTCCAGATGGTCAGTGAAGGTTTTTAGGCAAAGACTACAGTGAAGCAGGTCAGCAGAATGAGTCTTTTTATGGTTCAGAAGAGATCCAGCGTGCCTGTAGGAGCGGCCACACTGATCGCACCTACGAAGGGACGAGAATGAGAAATACTTATAATACAAGCAGTGAAATAAAAAAAAAAGTTCACCATATAAAGCAACGTGGTCCTTCAAAGTAAAACACAGGAAATCCAGTATTCAAAAATTTAACGACGATGTACCACGCATAGCCTGCTAATCATCACCTATGGACATCCTCAGAAGATACCCGAGGTGTGTTTATGAAATTAATACTGGAGTGGTTGATTAACATAACTGTATACTGCCTGCATCTATTCCTAACAATCATAGATACAAAGCTTCCTTGGGCTTTAACAGCTCCCTCTTGTGGGGCATCCTAGTTACATAGGCAAATCCAAATAAATAAATAAATAAATAAATAAATAAGTAAAACCCCCACAGACAAACAAATATTGCATGAAGAATGCCAAAATATGGTATTTGGATAAAAAAAAGTCTGTGGAATAAACAAACAAAAAGAGGTTTAAAAAAAAAAAGAAAGAAAGAAAGAAAAAAAAGATAAATAGCATGAGTATTGATTCACTCACGTATAACACTTGTCACCTCCATCCTGACTGAGTGGGGAGCCTGAGGAGCCATTTCTGTAACAGCGATGTCTCTTAAGTCCAGATTTTCCCTGAAACCTCTTCCCACATGTATGGCAGCTATAATGGGTAACCCCTCTGGCATGGATCTTTTGGTGGTTGTACAGGATGCTAGACAGACGGAAAGCTTTGCCACAGGTCGTACAGATGTATTTTTTTTTCTGCGTGTGGATGCGAGTGTGATTGCGTAATGCCATGGGATTGGAAAAAGGCTTGGCACAGAAGGAGCAGGTGAAATGGCCGGTTTTGTGTGTGTTCTTATGGTTCAACAGACTGCCTGCATGACGGTAACTTCGACCACAAATATTGCACTTAAAAGGCCGTTCCTCTTTTACCACAGTTGCAGCCCCATTGTGGCTACGTTCAGTGCCTGCAGGAGTAGACTCGGGGCCAGGTTCTTCGCTACACGTATGACCTGCAAGTTGCTCAGCAGAGGGAAATACCAGGCTGCGATTCTTGCACGTTAAATCCTTTGCTCGTCTCCGACCTCTACCCTTTCCTTTGAGTGTTGCATTCTTGCGATTGTGTTTACAAGTATGGTTCAGTAATTGTTTCTTTCCCCGGAATGCCTTCCCACAGTCCTGGCAACAGTGTTTTTTGACTGAGAAGTGAATGCGTAAATGGTTCTTCATCGCTAACTGGTTGCTGTAGGTATTGTTGCAGACGGCACAATAATATTCTCCTGTCTTGTGTGAGTTCTTGTGGTTGACCAGACTCCCGGCGTGGCGATAACTTCGCCCACATTGGTCACAGACAAAAGGCCGAGGGTCATTAGGATCCCCTGAGTGGCTGTCTTTTTCTGGGCTGGACTGTTCGCTTCCAGGAAGGTCTTTTTGCTTGCGGCGTCGGCCTCGTCTTTTTCTGCCGGCACTGACCGCTTGCATCCCACTTACAGAGACACTCCCACTCATCTCCATGAGGGCCTGAATCTGCTTGTTGAGTTCCTCAATCTTGGCCTTGTTTTCCCGATGAACTCTCTGATGGTTCAACAGTTGTTTGTGGATTTTGAAAGCTTTCCCACATTCTGTGCAGCTATGCCTAGTAGAGGAAAATAAAGAGAGTATTGAGGATCGAGTTGCAAAATCTATTCATCTATTAAATACATGGTAATTCATGCAATTTTACAAGCCACGGTAGCATAATAAACATTTGGAACTAATTTTTACTTACTTCTTAACGTCAAAATGTGTTCTCTGGTGGTTCTTTAGGGCCAACAAGTTGTAAAAGCGCTTGTGACAAACAAAGCAACGAAACACCCCCGTTTTGTGCGACTTCTTGTGATTTAGAAGAGAGCCTGCGTGTCTGTATGAACGTCCACACTGGTCACATTTGTACAGTCTCTCTCCGCTGTCCAGACTCTCCTTAAAATATTCAGGCTCTTGCCTGAAAGTTTTGACAATATCGGTTTTGTCATCGTACTCTTCGAGATTCTCATCACACTGTCCAGGGCAATCATGGCTCTCAAGCTGAGCAACGCTGGAACAGACTACACCGCACGTCCCACAGATAATGCTCTCCTTTTCTTCTTTTGGTTGGTGCCCATTCTGGTTCCGTGTTTCATATCGGTCTGGTTGTCCTTCTACTGTATTGCTGTGTAAAAGCTGATGAGCTATCAGGTCTTGTTTTTTTGTGAAACTTTCTCCACAAGTGCTACAGATAATCAGATCACAGTCACCTTGCTGGACCTGACCTGGTTCATCATCTTTCTCAGCCTCAAGGGAGGACATGGAGGAGGGGCCTGATGTCGATGGGGTTCCGTGGATTTGAGTGTGGCCGCGGAGGTGGCTCCTGAGCTCACGCATGCTGGTGTAATGGTTGCCACACACTGAACACTGATACATCTCTCCATCGTCCTCCTCGTCCTCGCTGTTTTTGCAGTGGAGTTCATCTTCGTTGTCACTCATCATCTGGTCATGCATAGTGTCATGAAAGTAAGTAACGTCACTGCCATTGTGTCCCTCAAAAGAAATTTGCTCCCCTGAATCTCTCGCAGCATGTTTAAAATCTGCAGCCTTGAAGTCCATTTCACAAACTGGACCAATACTGTTGGACTGATACTGCTGATTCAAGAGAGGGCACATGTGTGACTTGATCCCTGCAATATCAGTAAATGTCTTTCCACAGTCTGCACACATGTGCCTCTCCATGAGGCCTTCATCCTGAGGTAGGTCCATATGTCTGTCCTCAGAGAAAGAACTGTCAAACTGTTCTTGAAATTCAGAGCCGTCGTGATCGGTGATGTTCTCCTCATCAGAATTCATGTGCACAGAGTCTCCCAAATCCTGAGGAAAGTCCAGAATACCGCTGACATCGCCTTCATGAGGAAAGCCTCCATGCTGATTTTCATGTGTCAGGGGTTCTGAGGAAAGCCAGTCACCTTCGGCAGTGGGGATCACCATAGAAGGTCTCCCCTTGTGGATGCGAAGGTGGCTGCGCAGGGCAGCCAGGTGTGGGTAGCTCTTACGGCAAATTGAGCACTGGAAAATACCTGTCTGATGGGAGCGCTTGTGGTTGATGAGGCTACCTGCATGGCGATAGCTCTTGCCACAAACGTGACATTTAAAACGGCGATCTGAACTACCAGACTGATCCTGTTTATCATCAGTAGCTTGCTCCGAAGATTCAGGGTTGAGGTTTTCTGAAGGCAGGGGCAGATGCTCTCCCTGAGAATCTAAAAGAGTTGGTTCATCACCAATGGGGTGAGGTACATATATATGACCATTTTCCATTGGTCCCTGGGTTTGGTCATAATCAACAGCTTTATCGAGTAATGGAGGCAATGGAGGAGTGTCACTGGAGGATGGATACGGATTAGACTCGGGTGACTGATTAATACTATATGAAAAAGGATGGTCTTCGGGTGTGCTGGCAGGGAGCTCAAAGGACACTGAAGAAGAGTTATGCAACATAATGTGATTTTGAAACTCATCGTCGTTAGCGAAAGCTGATTGACAAAGATGGCAGAAATGGATATTTGTGGCCCCATTCTCGAACACATTAGACACCTGTTCTAAAGTAGAGTCTGTGTAAGCCTCGGGGGTCAATGGGCTCACCGTACTGGGATGACCTCTGGTTTTACTGTGGATTCGTTGATGACTGGTAAGGGCAGCGAGGTTGTTAAACTGCTTGAAACAGACTGAACACTCAAATATGCCCATCTGATGAGTTTTCTTGTGATTTATCAGGCTTCCGTGATGCCTATACGTCTTCTCACACATGTCGCATTTGAACGGCCGGTCCTCATCATCGCCAGTGGTGTCATGTTCAGCTACAGAGCTTGGAATCAGCTCTGCAATCAAACCGTTGCCGAAGCCATTATCAGGGGCAGCATCCAACTCCAAGTCTGATGGCAGCTCTGGGATCAAATCGAAATCCTGCTCATCATCTTGCTGTAGCTGCTCATCATCACAATTGCCTCCAGCCTGATTCCGTTTCAGCTCATTGTTCTTGGTTCTAGTCTGAAACGCTCTATTGCGATGCACCTTTTGGTGAGTTGCCAGTTGAGTTGCGAGGCGAAAGCCTTTACCGCAGTCCATACAAGTATGCTTCTTCCGTGACGTGTGAATGCGCAAATGACTTTTGAGAGCCAATGCATTGGACAGCTTCCGAGCACATATGTGACACTGGAAGGAGCCGATGTCATGAGTTTTCTTATGATTCGCCAAGCTACCAGCGTGCCTGTATCCCCGTCCACATTCGTCGCACTTGAATTTCCGATCATCCTCGGACTGATGACAAGTTTCTGTGTGCTCCAAAAGACTGGGCATGTTGGAACATGCTACACCACAGTGCTTGCATAAAAAGCCTTTGGTCTTTCCTGGCCGTTGCATAGCCACGATGGAATAATGGAAAATTTTAAAATACTAACAAGAGCCAGTTTGAGTATGAGAAATGGAGGCACCTTTTGTAAAGGTGAGGTCCTTGTCCTCACTTTCATCAAAGTGACTGGGGATGTAAAGTCCATATGCAAAGGGAAGTTTTATGAAAGAACAAATGAACGCATTCTGTTCCATGCCATTGAAAATCCGATAACTGGGCTCATAGGGTGCAGACAGTGGATGGAGGCTAGAGAGAGAAACGAGAGTTACAAAGGTTAAAAGGTTTGCACAACACCACTTGAGTGTATTCAAATTATTTTTCATGCATTTTTAAAGTAATAACAGGATTACTGAGCTCAGCAGGGCCCAGAGGGCCAGCTCTTTGGAGATTTCCACTCATATGTGTTATAGTTAAATTAAAGGTTGGATTTTTCTCATATTTTCAGTGTGTGATGAAGTTACTTTAGCAAAATGTGGATTTCTTTTAAAACAAATTAAAAAAAAAAGTTATGGGCGGTACGGTGGCTAAGTGGTTAGCACTGTCGCCTCACAGCAAGAAGGTCCTGGGTTCGAGCCCCAGGTTTGACACGGGTGCCTTTCTGTGTGGAGTCTGCATGTTCTCCCTGCGTCTTTTTCTGTCCTCCCACAGTTCAAAGGCATGCATATGCTTTCAGGCCCACAGTAATCGGTTAAGCTATTGTGGTGCACCAGCATATAAGTTGATGGGCGAAGTTATGTAAATAAGTTAACCCTCTCCAGGACCGCGTTGCTGATGTGCAACAGTGAAAATATCAGATTTGTCCTGTTACTAAAACTTAA
>JAQLOM010000006.1:9365203-9375323 GCA_030068315.1 Chrysichthys thysi
GATAGATAGATAGATAGATAGATAGATAGATAGATAGATGAAATGGTCCTTATGAGACCTCCTGGGATGTCCACCAAACAATGAATGGGTTGAATAAAAGGGTGAAATAAAAGTTAGGGTCAAATATGACCCCAGGGGTGCCCCAGGGTTAGGTAATGGGCACCTGAATACCTCCTCCACTACTGAATTCAGTCATAGGTAAGTTTTGTAAGGTGCTGGTTTAGGTTTGGAGTGTTAATGGCCGCTCTATATAAACACGAGCAGGAGGCTTGAGGTGGACAGCAGGAGTGTGAGGAGGGGATGATGCTGTGAGCTCTGCCCTTCACACACTCGGTCCTCTTTCTTACGGATCCCTGTTACTCTGAAGACTTTGGTAGGCTACTTTCCTTCAAAAGTGTTTGTATTTTAACACCTGCAGCTCATTAAAGTTAAACTGCGCAAAACTGAATCACCTGTAGCCTTCTAATGGAGTTTTAGCGCTCAGATTCATGTCTGTTTTTCTTTTTCTTTTCTTTTCATTTCTTAAAAAAGTATTTTGAACGAAATCTCTCCGTCTGCTTTGCACAGATGTCCACCCTCGCTGCCAGCATGGACGCGTACCCGTCCTCCGTCAACGGCGGGTCCCACACCGACGCCCCCGCACTGGCGACGCCTCGGGATCCCTTCGCCGGTCCGCTGGAGACGGTCGCGCCCTGGAACTTCACCTTTATTTCCTGCTTGATGTTTGCAGTGACTTCCCTCTCGCTGGCGGAAAACTCCACAGTCATGATAGTAACATACAAATTTAAACAGCTGAGACAGCCCCTGAATTACATTATTGTTAATTTATCTGTGGCTGACTTCTGCTTGTCGCTGGTCGGAGGTACCATCAGTTTCCTGACCAACTCGCGGGGTTACTTCTTCCTGGGCAGGTGGGCGTGCGTGCTGGAGGGCTTCGCCGTGACCTTTTTCGGTGAGTCGGAGCTTGTGGAGCTGAGGTAACTTGAGCAGAAGCTTTATTTTACGTTAAAAGTCTACCATGTCGTGCACAGTGAAGACATTTCGAGGCGAATAAAAGAGAGGCTAATTAACGAGTTAAAACAGTTTCTAATAAGAAAGTTTGTCCTGGTAAATTTAGTCAAAGTAGAGTCAACTAATTTGTAATAAACTTCTTCGAGATGTTATTTTTTAATTTAATTCAGTTTTTTTTTTAACCCTTTGGTTCTTCAGCTTGTTTTTCCTGGACATTTCCTTCTCATTGGGGGAGTACCTTCAAGGACTTTTTGTACCTTTAGTCTGTATCTATGACATGATAATGTGACTGTAGCATACCTCTGAAATGAGTAAAGGTCCATGTTTACACCTTAAGGACAACTCTACTTTAAATTAGCTTTTGGAATAATATATTGAAGGTTTGTTTCCATGCACCTTTCCAAATGAATGGTATGTCTTTTCAAACTAAAGGTACTAAAGATATACCCTTGAGGGTCTTAGTCGAGCAACAAGGAAAAGTACAGTTAAGTACTCTTTTTTTCTGAGTACAGAACCCTGCAGCAGAGGGTTACCAGTTATAAAAGCGGCCAAGTGGAACTCCTTCACAAAGTTTGAACCCTTGACCATCCAAAGAACCCGCGAGGAATCATTAATGAACCATTTTGGGATTTTTTTTTCTTTTGTTTTGTTATTTTTTCAAAGAGAAAAGAGTGTTGGCAAAGTTAAATCATACTTATGGTTCTCTTTGGTTTTGAATGTATCATAATATTGTACCACCATTACTGGTTGAACTTTGGCTCATGAAAACAACCTTGATCTTGAACAAACAAGAATGCTGTAGTCTGCATTGTAAGAATGTAAAGTTAAAGAAAAATGTATGAATGCTTATCCTTTCCTAAAAAATTAGTTTTTTTGCATAATTATGTAGTTCAGATTAATGTCTAAAGCCTTCTTTTCTATGCATGACTTCCAGGACAGTGTAACATTAAATAAATAAATAAACAAGTAAGTAAGTAAGTAAGTAAGTAAGAAAATTAATAAATAAATGCGACCTTTTTGCCTTGTAGGGATTGTGGCTCTCTGGTCTTTGGCAATCCTGGCTTTTGAGCGTTTCTTTGTGATCTGTCGTCCATTGGAAAATGTCCGCTTGGGAGTCAAACATGCAGCACTGGGTCTTCTGTTCGTCTGGTTGTTCTCCTTCATCTGTACCGTTCCTCCAGTACTTGGCTGGAACAGCTACACTGTCAACAAGATTGGAACTACTTGTGAACCCAACTGGTGATTCTACTCTGCCTTCTACTATGAGCATGATTGAATTTCACCAAATGATTTTACACTCTTAGACTGACACACTGAAAATCAGAATAGCATTCTTTAAAAGGAGTGAGCCGAGATGGAATTTTCATACCTTTTCAAAGAAGGTCATGATAATTCTTTATAATCATGCCACGGTAAATGAAAATGTTTCTTAAAGGTCAAAGCTTTATGCGTAGTTTTTATCAGTTGATGAAATTACACTTAACCATATATTATTAATTTTCCAGCTTTGAAATGTGCTCTTTAATGTTATCGCTAATTTGTCTTTATTATGCTGAAAACTAGTTGTGTATAGTAGGTGATTTATAGGCTATTGATGTTCATTTCAGCTAAATATTCTCTCTAAAATGTGATTATAGCTTGTTGATCTTCATCAAGGGCAGTGATAAAAAATAATGTTTATTTGATATTTTAATAACCTTGTCAGACATTTAGCATGTATGAGATGTTTATCCCTCTATTTCTCATTTTAAAATCAGAAATACTTGCCGGTGCGCTATAACTGTACGTTTGGCATGGCTCAATTCTGAAGCCTGGGTACTGTTGATCTTGAAATAATATATGACCTGTGAAAGTGAGCAGACTTCTGAGTCTTTGCTTTCTTCATTAAGGTACTCAAGAGACTACAAGGACCATACTTACATAATCACGTTCTTTGTTACCTGCTTTATCCTTCCACTTGGAGTAATCATTGTTTCCTATGGTAAACTCATGCAGAAACTCAGAAAGGTGAGTTCTGTTGTTTGTTCTACGAAACTGGAACATTTTTACAGTTTTAATCATAACACACTACAAGTTAAAATATTAACCAAAAATATTTAATAATGGGATATGCTCTTCTAGGTATCCAACGCTCATGGGAAACTAGGTAATGCTCGGAAGCCAGACCGAGCTGTGGCACGGATGGTCATTGTAATGATAATTGCCTACATGGTTGCTTGGACACCTTATGCAGCGTTCTCCATCATTGTCACAGTCTATCCGACCATCCATATTGACCCTCGCCTTGCAGCAGCACCAGCCTTCTTTGCTAAGACTGCAGCTGTGTACAATCCAGTCATTTACGTGTTTATGAACAAGCAGGTATGCCTTGGTTGTTGACTTTAGTGTTTTCTCCCTGTCTGTGTTATACTACAATATAATGTGCACATAATGGTTGACATTAAAAAGTTAAAGGCTAAAGTTCTAGCCAAAAAAAAAGAAGGACAGAGAAGGTGAGAAGGAAGCGGATTATGTAAGAATAGCCACTGTAGTCTCTCAAGCAGAACTCTAAATGAATCACAAAACCACAAAGGAAGCAATGCTACATTAAATATTTTAATGCAATTTTTAAAATGAATTATTTATTATATTTTTTATTAATTTTTCTTAGAAACACCTATGTAGTACATTCCTGGGCAAAAAATGGACCAAAACCAAAACTGAAGGAAAAAATGCTTCTAATGGTCTCAGCAGTAAATAATTGGTCAGGAAATGAACAAGAATTAAACAATTAGATAAAGTAAATTAGTATTGGATTAAGAAAGCCCTAAGAGGACATGAATTTACATTTTTCTTTTGTTCACACTAAAGTGAGCATTATCTGTTACAGGAAGACATAAAGCTATTTTGGCCTGTGTAAGGCCTTGATTGAAATATTACATGCTGGTCAATGTATTTCTGCTCTTCTGAATATTGCTACATAGAATGAGCGTAATAGGCAAGGATAGGCAAAGACTTGGGGAAAACCAAGTTTTTTTTAACTCAAGGTCTCAAGAAAATGATGTGGTTACATGAGAAACTAGGCTTCATTATCTTGAGATCTCAAGAAAATTATGTTGTTTTCATATATATATATTGTGGTTCACCTATCGCGGGTTCAGTGCATCGCGGATTTTCAGATTTTGATTTGCGAAATTTTTTTGGCTTTTGTGGGACTCTGGAATATAAAATATAATTTTAAAAAATGTTAATTCAACATTAAAAGAACATTTAAATTGAAATAAAACAGTATGCACTGTATTTCATCAGCGGATGAATACACAGTGGCAGTGTACACCACTTCCACTTGAGCTAGTAAACCGGCTGTAAACAGGAAGTGACCTCACCGGCAGTAGGTACGCATGTAGTATTTTATATGTTGTTAAAATTACGTATGTTTAAGAGTGTAGAAAGTGTTTAAGAGAATAGGACATGTTTATAGGGGTGTGGGAAAGGTTAATAAGAGAGTGGAAATGGTTTATAAAGCCTTAATATATATATAAATAATTACATTACAGGCATTTAGCAGACACTCTTATCCAGAGCGACGTACAACAAGTGCAAGTGTCAGGTACAAGAAAAGTAGAATTTCTAGGCAAAGTAAGTTCACGTGCCAAGTGAATTAGTGCCAGAATAACACCTAGTGTAGTATTCTGTATAATAAAATAAATGTGATGGCGCTACTTCACGGATTTCACCTATGGCGGGGGGGCCGCCCGAACGTAACCCCCATGATAGGCGGGGGTTCACTGTATATGTAGTTATGTCATGTTTCATTATGTCATGATGACATATTTAACTCTAGAAGTATGGGAAAACAAAACAAATACCTAGTTATCATGAGAAAATTGACTAAATAAAATATGCAAACCAGTCGCTTTTTAGGGCTTTCGTGGGACAGCTTTTCCCTGTGATTTGCTTCGGAGTTTAATGATGTAGATAAACTTGCAGATAACTTTTTACAGAAATGAGAGTCAATGCTGTAAACTGTGTTGGTTTCAAAGAGGAGATATTTTGGAAATTTTGAACGATTTAGAAATTTTGGATGGTAGTTTGAATTTTGTATCAGACATTTCATTTTTTCAGGATTTTAACTTTTATACAAGAAGACTTTGTTAGTGAATTTCCATGTTTCCAGCTTTTTCTAAAATAGTCCACTTGCATCAATGAGCATCAGGAATGCATTTTCTTTAGTTCTTGCTAATTCTCTGACCAGTGATTTGTTGTTAACACCACTGAACAAGTAAGGTTGTCAACTTTGGGTGTGGCCCATTTTTTTGCCAAGGAATGTCGCAATATATTTATAATATTCACAACCCAGATATTTTGTGCAGTTCTTCTGACAGTTGTGAAATCAGTTAAAAAAAAATTGATCATGTGTTCTTTTGTTAGCTTCCTTAAGTCATCCCCTAGTAAAATATTGTTTTGAATTTCTCAATTTGAGTCATTTGGGTCAATTGAGTATACATTTGTGGTAATTTGACCACACATTCTTGATACGTATAGGATCCAACGTGCTTGGTTGTGTAACCTATCCAAAAATCCATACGTCAATGTGCATAGCGCAATTTGAACATAAAATACAACCATCCACAGTAAAAAACCTTTATTACAAGAAAAAAATTTGAAAAACTTTAAACAATGTAGGGTGGGCCCAACAGACACACACACACACACACATATATATATATGGGTATGCTCTTCAGACTCTGGGTTGCATTTTGTTTGTTTAGAGTACCATGTCCCTTTGTTCTGGTTTATATCTTGCCTCCTCTCTCATCTCGTCGGGGTCATGTGAACTGGAGTCCCCAAATCAAGTCTGTAATTCCACTCTGATGAACTTCTGCTAAAACCCCTCAAACATGCACCTAAGTATACTGAGGAAGAGTGCTGTGAGCCACAATAAGCGAGCAGCGCATTCCGCAAAGGGGAAATAACCGACAAACTTCTGACCACAACTGTCTAACTGTATAACTGTTTAAATAACTGAACACTTTAACACTTAAATAAACACTAAATTATCATACATTAAATATCACATATTAATATACATATCTATTGAATATTGACTTATCAAAAAATGCCAAATACATAAATTGCTTAGCAGAGAACAAGCCAATAAAGTATCTCATTGACTGTACTTGTTATTCAGTAATGAGGACATTTCACCCTGATGAGTGGCTTCCTTAGTTCTGCCTAATACAGGGAAATGTTTTATTGCTTAATTGCGGCGTTTGACTCATGCTTGGCGAATCAGGCTTGTGGCGAAAAGATTTCGCAGCTGTACTTCTTGCCAGTTAGCTGGGAATTTTCAATGACTCAATAACAGGGTATGTTAATAATTCAGCATTTTTTAAAAATGTAAATACATTTTTAAAAGGACCAAGGTGAGATCTCAGAGCTGAACGAGGTCTTCAGAAAGATTGATGTTTTAACTGTGCTAGTATGTGAAGTTCAGTTGGCTGAGTTGTACAAGAAAAAGAATTATTTTAAAGCTCAATTATCATTTTTTTCCTTTAGTTTTTAGCTAATTATATTATTTGATATTTTTATAAGGACAAAAAACATTAATCGGCATTTCTGTGAATGTGCCATTGTTAGCCAGCTGGTTATTTTTCAACTGAAGCCTTTTGTTGAGATGTTTTGAAGACCATTATGACGAGCCAGGTGACACAATTTTTGTAATTTTGCCTCTGTACACCACTACAATGGATTTTAAATTAAGCAATCAAAATGTGATTGAAGTGTACACTTTCAGCATTAATTCAAGGGGTTTAGCAAAAATATTGCATTAACCATTTAGGGACTACAGCCATTTTTTTAATAGTCACTCCATTTTCACAGGTTCAAAGGTAGTTGGACAAACAAATATCTAACTTGTATAACTAACAAACAAACAGCTAATTATAGCTGTTGGTCAGCTGTTGCCAGCCTATCTGTCTGAAATCTGGGAACTATGGATGTCACCAAGTGCTGAGTTTTGTCCCTTGAGATGCTTTGCCAGGCCTTTATTGCAGCTGATGTTGGTTGCTGCTTGTTTGTGGGGATTTCTGACTTCAGATTTGTCTTCAGTAAGTGAAAAGCTTGCTTAATTGAGTTGAGGTCAGGTGACCAACTCCATCATTTAAAAACTTTTAATTTCTTTGCTTTAAGAAGCTTCCAGGTTTCTTTCATGAAATGCTTTGGGTCAATATCCATCTGTACTGTGAAGCACTGTCCTAACAGTTTTATAGCGTTTGAAGAAAATATAGCTCTGTACACTTCAGAATTCATCCTGATAATTCTATCATCAAAAAACACTAATGACCCAGTTTTACTAGCAGTCATATATACCCATGCCATAACACTGCCTATATTATGTGTGACAGATGATGTGGTATGCTTTGGATCATGAGCCCTTCTGTCCCTTCCTTTTACTCTTCTTTTCCAAGCATTCTGGGATAAATTAATTTTGGTTTCATCTGGGTTTTCATCTCTCACAATTGTTTTTCCTTTCAATACGGTGGTGTAAAGAGGCTAAATTACTCAAATAAAAACAGCTGTCTTTGTGCAAATACATATGGACAAACGTTCATATTCAGGATTACCGAAAAAGGTAAAATGTTAATGATCTAGGATTTATCAACCCCAAAGAAATATAGAAAAGTAGTACAAATGTCACATTGATCCAGGACCAATTCATCTTTAAATAAGATCAGAGTTCTTTTGCCCTTAAACTGGCCATGGCTTACCTGGTGACTATTTATTTGTTGCCTTTATAATTAGATATTTTCAGATTTTGTATATTATGTTTGTACACATGTTTCTAAGTTTTTCCCAATAAATAAGCTTCCTTTATTCTGGATTTCTCTTTTCTCAGTTCAGGAAGTGCTTGATTCAGATGTTTAAAGGCAATGAAGTCAACATTGACTCATCCCATTTAAACCCAACCTCAGAAAAAGGACCCATCACACGAACAGAAAGTCACTTGGGAGAGATGTCATCCATTGCTGCTCGTGTACCTATGACTATGTGCAACCTGGAGAAGACTGACGAGGATGAAGAAGAAGAAGAGCAGAACCAGAATGAAAATGGAGGCTCCATGCAACTTCCTCTATCAGAAAGCAGAGTGTGTCCACTATAGAGCAATCCTGCCTGAGTGAAATGACCTATAGCATATATTGCCTATCTGCTCAGGCAGCTGGGACAACATCACAGTCAAGCCATGAATATAGAGGATGTAGATCATTCTACATATGTATGTTGTGTTCATCTCTACTGCTGCATATTCCTTTGTGCTATGTAATTCTGATGAATATGTAAGTGTTTGTGCTTACTTGTCAATCTTGCATAGTGTTGTTGCAGATGTTCTGTTGTCCTGTGAAACTGTTGATGAATGAAAATTGACTAAATGTATGGATTCTCACTGTTGCTTTTAGTTGATTTACTTTTTCATGGCCCCTGGTAATCACAATAATTACTGTATAATTGTGACAGCAAGTAATAGTACTTTTCACAATACATTAAATCACAAGTACTTTCCCACTGTAATTTAGCTATTGTAATTTTACTTTGAAAAACTGTTTTAAGACTTGATAAAAACATAATAAATTTAAAAGTATCACCTAAAACATATCTTTTTTTAATACAGTAACACAAAATGGGATTTTTTTCATTCTTGACACCTACATCTATAATGCAATGAAAGGCAAGGTTTGGACATTATGAATTTAGTTTAACCCTGTAGCACCCCTGGGGTCATATTTGATCCTTTGAATTTTTAGTTCACCCTTATAGGTGGTCTGGATTTTCCAGGGTTAATGAAAAAATAGAAATTGTTGAAACAAGTACCGTAAGTATGCTTCTTTGAAAGATGAATGTGCTGATTAGTTTGTTTAAATTGACTGATTCGATATAAAATTTCAGAGAGTAAATGTGGGTCAAATTTGGAACCATATAATATAAAAGTAACTGATTATAGCCAATGGCATGCTTTGTCAAAAGTGTCAGTTTGGTTTGGACCAAAAACACAACTCTTATTATACCATAGTCCCATTGGTTCTATTCACATACTGCATTACAGATAATACATGGCCTGACTTGCTTGTTTTCATAGTTATCTTTTCATAGTTATCACATCGACATCAGAATCGGTGGATTTTTAAGAAAAATTCAAATCTGCCTTCAAAGAAGGTAGAAGGTGGAAGGTAATATGAGTGGATCTGTTTAGAAAAGTCAGTACCTCAAGACATTTAGTTTTGTGTTACACGAAGAGCCACTGCATCTGCCTTACTCATGATGTACTGTACTTGTAATACACATGTATTACCTTACATTTTTAGAATGATAAGATGGCATTTCAATTAAGTTTTAGTTTTACAACTTATACTATGTTTCAGAAATAAGATAAAGAGCACAGATTAAGGCTGTTACTGATATGGGGACAGGCAGGGTTTGGTTTACTTTCACTCTCCCTGCTAGTTTTTTTTTTTTTTCCACCACCCTTTACCTGAACTGGCATGACATACTGAGGACTATTTCTCCTATCTTGCTTGTGGATTGCAAAACCTGCCATAATCTACTGGAGACTGCGAATGAGCCTAATCACAAACCACCAGATCAGAGGCCATGCAAGAAAATTATAGCATGCGGGCTCTAAATAGCCAAATACCTATTTAATGGAAACCCTGTCATCATTGAGCAACATTGTGTGTGCATGCATTAGTATGAAACTACAAGGCTAGTTAGGTAACGTCAGAGCAAACTTAAGTGCCAGTAGCACACAAAAAGCTTTTTTGACTGTGTGTCACATGTTTATGTGATGCGAATTTACTAAGAAGTCCACATTTCAGAAATGCTAATACACATCAACTAGGTATCAGCATTGACAGGGTGACTTCTGACAAAACTATAGTCTATGATGCCGGTATTACATGTTTTAATAACTGTAAATTCCTGATGCTTGAAAAAAAAAGCTCAAATAATATTATTTTACTTTTTTCACATCTTCATTATTATCTGCTTTTAAAAAAAAAAAGTAACTTTACAGATCTTCATTGTAAAGGGTTTAAACAATGTTTTCCATGCATGTTCAATTAACCATAATCAATTA
>JAQLOM010000006.1:9407730-9418618 GCA_030068315.1 Chrysichthys thysi
TTTGGACTACAAAGTAAAACAACTGACTGAACATCCTCCAAGAGTAGTGATTCCATATTTTTTGCCAGGGGTTGTATCAGTAGCTATTCATTATCTACCTGTGGTACAGGGGTTTAAGACAGTCATCATCAGTGCTGACTTTATCACCGGTTATCTTTTAGATAGTTTGCAAAAAGCACCATGTAGAAGAGTTTACATTCCAAAAAAACCTTAAACAAAACAAAACAGAACAAAAACCTGATGAATATTTGGCTCTATTAAATAATAATCTATAAAATCTATTATTTCATACATGGATAAAAGTATACATTCTTCCATTTTATTTTCACTTTTTATGGCTAACTGCATACACACCTACTAATGTTCTTTTGGCCACACAAAAATTTGCTTGCAGATGATTGTGTTCAAGTTAAATACATTTTAAGTACCATTAAGACCTTGAACTTGTTTCATAATGCACCAAAATGTGCAACTGCACTGAGCTTTTTATTAAATTTAATGTTTTTCAAAGAGCAGGTGTGGATTTTTGAAGTGTTTTATTGTTTGCAAACTAAGGCAGGCAGAGGAAAGTTACTATAAAAAAAAAAATGACTTTGTGGCCTTGGGGCGACTTAGATCAGCATGACAGAAATCTGTTGTGAATGAGAAAAATAATTCATGGAGTATAGTGTTCAGCTGTGCTGTTACAGTATTTGAAATAATCTCATTATCTCTCAGACAGGATCTGTTTCAATAATGGGGTATAGATTTTAGTGCGCTAAAAATGTGTATAAACATGGGATGTGTGTGTAGAATTTAAACCATACTTCGTTAACGTGACCACGCCTCGTATCAGCAATAAGGAGTATACTCTTGAGGCCTTTTGGCTTCACACTCTCTCAAATACAGTATATGTGTGTGAGAGTAAAGTCTCATTTGGCATAATACAACGAACCCGGTGATGTCGTTAACGTTATTATGCAGTCAGTGGGCTCGTGTTGACTGCGATTGCAAAAGTAACACACTGAGACACATTGCCTGCAAAGAATAAGCTGAACTGGGCTTTTATCCTCTGCTGCTTGCTTGCACCTGAACATTGGCACTTATTTGCTTATTATGTGCTCTGAATGGTACAGTAAACTCATCCGAGGAGTCGCACTGTGTCTGGCTACATGTCATGTAACTTATTCACTTATTGCTCATTTATCAGATCCTTCCCACTGTGTTATCTAATGATGGCCTTCCAGCTCTATGAGCTGTGCAACTTGTGGGAGATGGCATGGGGTTAATATGGTGGCCTGTAAGTACAAAAGACATTAGCATGCCAAAGACACAACAGCAAACCAGAAAACTACATCAACAATAATAAAACCCAAAAATTCAGAAACTACAGGATTAACTCAAAACAGAAAGGGTAGGTCCTTGTATTCTTGTTGCTGATTGGTTATGTAGGAGTTGACCTTCAAGAAATAAGCTAAAATGATTTTTCTGCAATAGTGTATTAATCACACGCTTAGGAAAAAAAAGTGATATAGTCTGCTTAAAAACATATACTCCATTCTCCATTCTCTCTGTGTTATTAAAGTACGTTAGTTCATTTACTCTTGGTTGATCACTAGCTTTGTCTGTAATTCACCTTGAAATGTTTATGAAGCACTGGAAAGGTTGGGACTTTCCACATGATGTGCATGTCTATGTGTTTAATAGGATTAAAAGGGCAAGGTGCTTATGACCTGAGGTCAGAGGAGCAAGGTCACTGTGTAGGATGTGAAGGGGTCCTGTGACCTGAGATCACCCAGCTGATATGAAGAAGTGGAACTGTCAGTTCGCCCTGAGGTGGATTGGCGACCCGCCCAGGGTGTGTCTTGTCTCTCGCCCGATGTCAGCTGGGATTGGCGCCAGCTTCCCCCCACGACCCTGTACAGGATTAAGACGACGCCGATGACGACGAACCGTCAGTAAAAAGCAGCAAAACACCTCAGAAAATTCCAACCTGAAAACCCCAGTTAAATTTAAGCACAAAATAAGTCACAGATGAATTGATGAGTGGCACAAAGATATTCCGCAAAAGAGTACTGAACTTTAAAATAAGGAATGTCATTTCCAAAAACCCCCTAGCTGATCAGGAAATATTGACGGCAAATCAGGGTGACAGGAAATGAGGTGATCAGCCACGTGTTTTAGGAGGCGTTTAATGAGTATAAATTGGAGGTAAAGGCTTAAAGATTTCAGTCTATTGTCCATCTATGTGTGTGATTGTACTGCTTACTTTCCTGGACTGATTAAACATCTTAAGAAGAATATTTTTTTGCCTGGACCCAACTCGTTTATGTTTCATCTGCCACAGCAGTTACAATGTGCATCATGCACAAAATGCAAGATTAACATTAAGAGGACAATACAAGGCCAAATGAATCTGCTGATGCTTTTATTCATGCTTTTTTTTTTTTTTTTTACCAAGGACATTTAGCTGATGTTACTTTAGACATGCTGTCAACTTTGCATAACATGAATATGAGTATATAACACTGAGAGCTTACATTAAGGAAGCCATGTTATGAACATAAAATGCTTGTTTGTTTCTGAATTCGTTATTATATTTTTGATTTGTTTATGTAAACATCCATCCAACCATTATTTAGACCGCTAATCCGTTACGTTTCAGAGGTTAGCTGATGCTCATCCCCACTGACTTTGGGTGAAAGGCAGGGTGTTTATGTAAGCATATATCATTCATGCCATTCATGGTGGAGCTGGTCTCGCTCTTGTTAGCCAGGCAGCCTTGTTACAAATCCCATGTGAAATGGTCCTATTACACATTCCCTCCTTTTCCACTTATACAACGTATAAGAAGGTATCAAGATGTGATATCTGATGTCCCTTCTTTGTCTCTCTGCATGTATAGAGGATGAGGCTAATTTAATTAACAACAACACTGTAGGTTCTCAGCGCAGCCATTGAACCACAGACTCTCCCGCCTGGGCTGTACTGACTGACAATATTCCTATCACAAAACAGACAGAAAATCTATTTGGGGCTCTGTGCATGTGCGTGTGTGTGTCTGTGTGTGTGCGTGTGGCTTACGCCTGTGGTGTTTATACCTTGTTAACAATCCTGCTAACCTGACACTCTTATCAATAGAAGCTCATATAGTATCTATATGTAGAACATGTTAATATTACATATTTATACAATTTATTAATAGCGATCAGAGAGTTTGTAAGGACCATTGTGTATTAGTGCAATCGTTCAGTCAAATCCATCCAAACAAGCTCTTATTTCCTTTCAGTGATTTATACTATGCAGTATATATCCCAAATGGTTACAATGCTTACACTATATGAACATACAGCCTTTGTGTATCAAACTAAACATCTAAGCATACATATCCCTCTCCTATTCTGAACATGCCTGAATTCTCTGAACTGTGCTGCAACAACAACAGATGCCTCTCCTTAATTACTCCACCAACGCCAATCTATCTTTGACATCGTTTAAGAGATAAAAAAAAAAATAGCCCAGGAAATACAAACAGGGTACCTCATAAGTTTATAGCAGTTAAGAAGACAAGTTGTTAAGCTCTTACTCACATACATTAATAAGCTCATTGCTCATACTATAAATTACTGGTAAATTTTTGCTTCTACATAAATCAATTTAAAGACTTGGGCATTTACAGAATGTATTTAAATCCTCCCACTTTACTATAGATTTTTAGCTTTAGTGGTATTTCAGCATGTAGTGAAGAGAAACACTTTTGGAGCAGTAAGTCCCTACAGTAATTTAGTTTCCTCCGTTAACCTCAGTGCAAATCAGTAGCTTGAATCTGATGCTGCTGTTGGGTGGTAAAGCATAGAGAGCACTTTAAAAGAAGCTAATGTGCCAAGTAATGTACGCCTCTGATGCACTTTGTCTTCAGCACACATCTTCCCACCTTGCCCCAATCTTCACATTAGTCTCATTCTCATTGCACAGATCTTTACATGATCACTCAGCTATGGTAACACCCATTAATTGTTTGAATTATTTATATTTCCAATAGTTGACTGAAATTAATTGAAATAGCCGGTTAATGCTATTGAATCTGATTATGGCTCAGGTTTTGAACATACTCACATAAGTGGCTGAATATTAATGCCCAGTTTAAGATAATAATGGAGGTGCTGAAACAATTATCACTGGATTGTCTGCAGTACTTCAGGCTTGCTCTTCATTTGTGTTAATTTTATGAATCATGCCTGCTGTGGCACTTCCATGTGCATTTACCCTCCCTCGTCATTATTCTCTTCACACAATTAAATGCTTTCATCTGGGCATTTTAGCCATGCATTTTGCTCTAGTGCAATTAACTGCCGATTCAGCCCCAGTTGCCACATAGAAATGTATGTCTCACGGTTTGCTTGATTTCACTCAGAAAAAAAAAGAAAAAGAGGCACTTTCAGCTTCACTACTGCTAAAAGAGAGCACATAAACCATCTACCGCTGTATAATTATTCCAACATATTACAAATCCACCAGTAATGCATAATTTTTAGAAAGAAATAATGAACAAGAAAACATACCCCATTTCTCTGAAAATGGAACAAGTATGCCAATTATCAGGGAGCCTTACTCATCCTACATAAAGTTCGCTACCTTATTTAGCTGCATATTATTATAAACATGTGCTTGCAAACTATTACATGTCATTATACCACGAAAAGATAGATAATTAATGAAATATGAACAACAGTGAATGTGGTAACACAAAATGCAGACCTTTACTTACAAAATACATGTGAAAGAAAAATAACTCCTTTTACAATCACTGTAACAGTGATGAACACTGTAAGAGTGTAACAGAGGCATGCATATTGTGAAGGATCTCACTGATTTAAGTGCAAATGATGAGTCAGCTTAATCTGCTTGGAAACAAGCTTCTGCTAAGGGTATAACAACAATGTCGATGCAGACTCATCTGGCCACCAATAAATGCACAGAATATCAATGCCAATGCATGTCAATTTTTGGCTGAAATGATCACTAAATTCAGTCTGTTTTTAAATATGCTCCTTTCAGATTGGGCCCTAAGAATCAGAATCAGAAGGGTTTAATTTGTCAGAAGGGATGTACTAGGAATTATTTTGGTGCAGTGGCACACTAGTACAGGACAGTATATTAACTGATGAGTACAGGACAATACAATACAATATATTACAATACAACACAGCACAACACTATATAATACAATGCAATGGAATACAATACAATGTAATACAATACAATACAATACATTTGTCCATTAAAAAAACAAACAGAGAGGATATATGAAATATGTGATCAGGGCCCCTTGATTGGGCCAAAATTTTAATTGGGTCCATGCTTAATTTTTTTTTATGTAATGGTCAGAAAGGTCCATGGTCTTCCTTAGTGCTGCCCTATCTAAAACACCACACTGTCTAAACAGTCTTTAGCCTGTTAGTAATAGTCGTACAACTATGTTCATAGTAGTACATAGTAAATAGTGAACAACTGAGTGAAAGATTGAGTTCATACTCTATTACAGCAAATATTATAAGAAACATTGCTCCTCCTAAAAACATATTCTATATATTCTCTGTTTAAAGAAAATAGCCTTATAATTCTCAATAATAAGACTGTCTAACCTAGTTACACATAAGGAGTCACCTCGGTCTTTTGTTTTAATAAGTCTAATAGGTCTTATTTTGTAGACAAAAAGGGCTCTATAAACTGGACATGTGATTTTCCTCAGTACACAAACTGAGCTTCGAGTCAGGCAATGCTTTTCAGCCACAAGTCTGTCATGAAACACAGGCACAATGCATGCTGTTTTTCAACAGTAAATTGTTCACACGTCCTCTTTGATAGGGTGGTGACAAGCATTTAACCAGCCTGTAAAATCTAGTGTGACAGCTGATAGGCACTTCCTGCCTACAACAATACTGTCACTTATTCAGGCCAAGAAGAGGTGTTGAATGGAGGGATGTAAGCAATAATAGGCTTGCCAGGCTCAATATTTTGACTCAAGCAGATAAATACTGAGGTCTAGAAGGAAACAAAAGAGCATGCAGCCTGTAAGCGTATTATGCTTTGATGTGCCCATTTGTGAAAGTTTAGTGAGAGTTTGTGAGAAAGTTTAATCAGTTCTTGTGATAAAGCTATTGCTCACACACCATCCATGTATCATTATTGGCATGGATTGTCTGTGCTAAATTGTATCTAGGTATGAATCAGTCATATGCACAGTACACTGTGAAAGAAGCAAGAGTCGCACCTGGTTACATACACCAGCGGTGGGCGGTCGACGCAAATCAACTACTGGCAACACGACGACACGATCTGAAGCTGATCACAAACGGCAAAGTCATCCCGTCTGATACTACTGCTTCTCGACACCAACTACTCATCATGGACATGCACCTCATTTTTCGCCCCCGCCTGCCATTGCGAACCATCAGACCTGAGAAGATCAAGTGGTGGAAATTGGCCGACCACAGCCATGATATGATGGCAGCACTCGCCAGCATCCAAATCAGCATAGAGCAGTCGGCCATGCTGCTCTGGAATGAAGTGTCAGACAAGATCCATAGAGTGGCCGCAGCGACCCTGGGCAAAACCAAACCTGGGCGCCAATTCATCGACAAGGACATCTGATGGTTGTCTGACAGTGTCCAAGCTGTTGTCAAACGCAAAAAGCTGGCCTACAAGGATTGGATGCACAGACGCCAACTGCCAACACTACCAAACCCTGAAATCAGAGGCAAAGAGAGCAGTCACTGCCACAAAGACAAAACACTACGCCAAACTGTACCAGAAGCTGTGCACCCCTGCCAAAGCGAACCTGGTCTACTGGCTTGCCAAGACCCACCACTGGGCGGCACAAGATCTCGGTCAAGTCAGCAACATCCAAGATGCCAACAACCAGGTCCTACAGGACCCAGTGGCCATCCTTGAATGCTGGAGCAACTACTTCCGAATGATCTCCAATGAGGAGTACCCCGCATCTTCCAATACCTGCTGCCAAGCCTGTGCTTCGGGCCATCCTGCCGATCATGATTACTGAGGTTGAGCAAGCTGTGCAACAAATGAAGAATGGAAAAGTCCCTGGGCCTGACGACATCCATTCCGAAATGTGTAAGATGATGGGGTCGACGCAGCACCAAGCTACTCACAACCCTGTTCAATAAAATTGTCAAAGAACATGTGGTCCCCACCATCCGGACGATGAGCATCACTGTGCCGATTTGGAATGGGAAAGGCGACGTCACAGAATGCAGCACGTACTGGTCATTCTGCCTGCTCTGTCACTCTATGAAGATCTTCGAGAGAATCCTCGACTCCTGCATCCGCACCATAGTGACCATTCATCCAGAGGAAAGGAACCACTGATGCCATCCATACTGCCCGCTTACTTATCAAAAAGCAGCGAGAGAAGAACAAGCCAGTCCATTTCGCGTTTGAGAAGGCCTTCGACCAAGTATCCCACGACCTGATCTGGTACTCCCTACGATGCCACAATGTCCCCGAAGCCTATGTCCAGTGGGTTCAGCTCCTTTATACCACTGCCAGAAGTGTGGTCCATTGCCCACCATTTGAGATTTGATTTGGTGTGCACCAAGGCTCTGCTCTGTTGCCTTTGCTGTTCAACTTATGTATGGACACAATGATGGCGGACCTGCAGATGCTGCACCTAAGAACCCTGTTCCAAGCGGACAACATCTCCCTTGCAGATGAAGACTGCCCTGAACTCCAAAAACAAGTGCACCAATAGAAAACGCAACTCAAAGTCAACGGGCTTTGTCTCAGCATCAAGAAGACTGAGTACCTCCAGTGCGGCCAGCAAACCGATGGCACCATTACCATCTAAGGCCAACAACTGAACAACGTTACCCAGTTCAAGTACCTTGGGTCGATCCTTTCTGCTGACGGAGATATAACGCCCAAAATTCGCGCTCGAGTCAACGCCGCCTGGCTAAAGTGGTGCCAAGTGACTGGCATACTATGCGAGAAGAAGATGCCCCAACACCTCAAGGCAAAAAACTACAAGTCAGTCATCAGACCAGTTGCTCTCTATGAAGCATAGTCCTGGCCAGCTTCGACACGACACGATCAAATGATGCACACGATGGAAATGCACATGCTGAGATGGTCACTCGGGTTGACACTCTGGGATTGAGTAGCAAATGAAGACGTACTCAAGATTATGCGTGTCACACCAACTGAAAAGAAGATGCGAGAAGCATGCTTGCTCTGGTAAAGCCATACTGCGTGTAGTGACACTGGCTCGGTTGTCTGTACCGCCATGCTCCTCGTCCCGATCGGCCAGCAACCCAGAGGCCAACCAAAAAAGCGTTGGATGGACTCAATCAAAGATGACATGCGCCACCTTAACATCACGCCCGAGGATGCTCTTGACTGACCCAAGTGGAAGGAGACATGCAAGCAGGCAGACCCCGCACAATAGCGGGATGGTCGCTCAACATCCCTACACAGGACGTCGAACGACTAGCTGCCCAGGAAGAAGAGCTAGAAGACTGCACTGTGAAAGACTGCCAAGTGCCATCCAGAGTTTATTCCTACCTCATATCATGCATTTCATTGGCTTTGGATTCCCTGCGACCCTGGCCAGGATAATAAGCTAAATGAAATAACTGATTCTGTGATTGTCTCTAATTTATATGATTAGCATATATATTAATATTTATATATATATATATTTAAGATAACTTAAAGCTTTAGAGCTTAAAATTTCCACTTCTTACATATAAAGTCTTACGTACAAACATATATTCTGATGTCTGTGTTGTGTTGCGAACAGCATCTTTTTCCTTAGAAAACCATTCGGTACAATTCAGTACAAGATTATTCTGACTGATTGACTTTTTCCGATAATAAAACACTTCTATCCTGATGGGTGCATTCTGTTCTTGAATGATGCCACCCCATCCACAGGACATAAGTGTTCACTGAGTGGTTTGCTGTGTATGAAAATGATGAACATATGCTCTGGCATCCACAATCACCAAATCTCAGCCTGATTGAACACTTATGAGTGATTTTGGGTATGTTAGACAGTGCTCTCCAACCACCATCATCAAAATATCAATGTGTTTTGGAAAAAAGGTCTATGTCTGTTTCACATTTTTCTGTGGTCTTGCTACTGATTTTCAGTCAAGCATTTGTAGGTATTTTGTGTGTCACTACCGCCTGAATGGTCTGAATGGTCCATTTATTTAATCTTTCGTTAAATTAATGTAATCATATCTACTTTTGATTAAATTTCAAGACAAGAATCTTCTTATCTAAAGACCAGTGGCAGGATTTAATTATGCTTGACTAGTTGTGCTTTTAACGCAACAACGACAGGATCTATGGCATTTCAGCATCCTCCAGGGTAATCACTTTTTAAAATTTCAATTAGCATGCAAATAGAACCATATTGAACAGCATTGTACTGTAACTGAATATAATGAGTTTCAAAAATAGAAGAAGAAAAACAAAAGAAGTGCTTCTAAAATACGTATATGTTGTGAATTAAATCCACAGCTGTTCTACAGCTGATAAGGAGGCGGGTCAGTGACTGGCCTTTAATCATGTAGCACAAGCTACAGCAGAAAACTTTCCAATGTGCAAGCTTGGTTTAACATATACACATGGTCGTGCAGTTTTGAAAGCTTCACTGTGTGAATCTGAATGCATGAAATGAACAAACATGATTTAAGTTAACATTTCTGCATAGGACTGATGTATGGCTTCCTCTTTGCATATAATACAATTTCAGGGAGCATTTGATGCAGTGGTGAAAGTGTTAAGCAAAAATAATTTTCCAAAGCACTTCCAAGCTCATGTGACCATGCTTATCATGGAAGCATAACAGTTTCTAATGCAATACCGCCTAAGGTCATGCACATTCAGCAGCAGTTTCTGCCCTTGGTCTTTACAGAGATATATTTCTCCCAACTCTCTGAATCTTTTCAAAATGTTATTATCTGTAGATGGAGACTTACCTAAATACTTTACTATCTTGGGCTGAGAAACATTTTTAAACTGGCAGATAATTCTCTCACCAAGTCCAGCACAAAGTGGTGAGCCACAACCCATCTTCACTTGCAAAGACTAAGCCTTTGGTGAATGCTTCTTTTATGCCCAATCTTGATACTCAAACCTGTTACCAGCTAACCTGCTAATTGATGAAACATCCAGAATCTTACTTATATAACCATTTCAGTCTTAACTGTCCTCTGTCTCAACTTTATTGAAATGTGTTGTAAATAGAATTGTTTACCAAATTTAGTTGGTCAGTGAAAACATTAAAAAACCTTTCCGTTGTCCTTTTGTCTGTTAAAAAAACGTTCAGGTTATTTACCAAATTACATATTTTATTTTTTATTGCATTTTTAGGAAGTGTCCCAACTTTTTTGGAAATGGGGTTTGTAAAAAAATATCTTTGTCAGGCAAATAGCTCATAGATGAAAGAAGCTTAGTAGTGTACTCTCCCTGGACTTATCCCACACTCTTAACAATAAAGGTGCCAAAAAATGTTCTTTAGAGTCATGCCTTAGACAAATCATCTTAAGTTTCCTAAAAAAAAGTTAGCTAAAGAAGTTTTTTTTCTTTTTTAAATTCTATGTGGTTCTATTAAAATGGTTTGGTATGGTATCATCATCTATTAACCAAGTACTGAGCCTTGAAGGATGCCAGTGGAGAGTGGCATATGTGGCATGGAGCATACACTGGCTTGCAAAAGTATTCGGGCCCCTTGAACTTTTCCACATTTTGTCACATTACAGCCACAAACATGAATCTGTTTTATTGGAATTCCATGTGAAAGTCCAATACAAAGTGGTGTACACGTGAGAAGTGGAACGAAAATCATACATGATTCCAAACATTTTTTTACAAATAAATA
>JAQLOM010000006.1:9432793-9449742 GCA_030068315.1 Chrysichthys thysi
GGAGTTTCGGTTCATGGTATCGGTACTTTATGGACGAGTACAAGTATTTTAGCAAAGTATCGGCCCGATACTGGTATCAGTATCGGTGCAACCCTAATATATATATATATATATATATATATATATATCCCTAATGAGCCTGTGGCGACAGTGGCAAGGAAAACTCCCTGTGACGACAAGAGGAAGAAACCTTGAGAGGAACCAGCCTCAAAAGGGAACCCATCCTCATTTGGGTGACAACCCACATCTACATCCACTTTGGAGGGAGCACTAAGAGAGTGGCTGCATTTCTTTGAGTTTTAAATTAAATCATCTAGCATCAGCTACCTTCCCCCAAACCACTGGTGATGCGTTTTATATTCTTGCTGTATTATGTTTTGCTTTGTTTTATTGTCTAAATATGTGCATTATAGTGCTATACAGGGCAGTGGTGTGGTGGTTAGCACTGTTGCATCACACCAAGAAAGCCCAGGGTTTGATCCCTGCGGTCGACCTGGGTGCCTTCCATGTGGAGTGTGCATGTTCTTCCCATGTGAGGTTCCTCCCGTAGTCCAAAGACATGCATAGAGGGGATTAGGCTAATTGGCTACTCTAAATTGCCTGTAGGTGTGAATGTGAATGGTTGTCTTTCTCTGTGTTTTGGCCCTGCAGTGGATTGCCCAGGCCTCTCGCCTGAAGTAAGCTGGGATTGGCTCCAGCTTCCCCTCACAACCCTGAACAGGATTAAGTGGCAGAATATGAGTGTTAATGCCATACATTGCAGCTTGTTTATATGTTAATTTATTTAAAAACATCATGTAAAACAAGCAGCAGCAATCCTACGTGTCCTGCTTTACGTTTTCGAGCCCTGTTATTTGCATGTTCATGTTTATTGAGGGTCAGCAGTTACCAGAGTATGTTTAATAAAAACAAATTCTAGTTATACAATAATTGCTCCTTTTAGTACTGTGTTCACAAAGGCGAGGAGGATACCTGTACAGCCCAGCTGGCTAAGAAGGATTGGATAACCTCAAGCAATCCACTCAGTGTGCCTGCATGCTTGCGTTTCCTTTATCAAACACTTTTACACTGGGTCTCATGCTCAGAGGAGGAGCTGCTCAGGGATTATATAATGATCCTAGTACCCTGGCTGCTTACATTGTGTGTTTTGCTTTAAGGTTGGCATCATTTTGCACTACTCCTCTCTCTCCACCATGCTTTGGCTGGTGCTCACTGCCAGGAATACTTGTAGCGAAGTCTCTAAAACTCCACCCCTCCCTCAGGATACGGATCCACCCACACAGCCCCACTCCAAATTCACCATATTCAGGTAAATGTCACAGATCTCTGATCTGCAAATAGTTGTAATAATATGATCTCTTAAGTGAATGTCCTTATGACTTATTATTCACATATGAGTGAAAAATTACAGGGATTGGTGGCTTTAAATGAGATATTGGCAAAATGTACAGAAATAACAGCAGGAAAACAGACATGCACTATATCCTCCTGAGACCCCAATGTCCTCCAGAGAGGACATCACATTTCCCCCCAAACTTCTTTGTGTGTATTTCCTTGTAAGAATCTTAATATGAGGACCATTGGGTATTACTCTTTTGCCAAGCTTCTTCCTGTTTGGAGACAATGATCAAGTTGAATAGTTATGACTTACGAAAAAAGAGAAACAGTAAGGAGAAAGGACAAGGCACACGCCGTTAAACTTCGGGTCTCAGGAGGATTTGGACAAGTTTGAGGACACCTCACCATGTCACCCATGTGTGTGCCTTCCATAAACTGTTGTCACAAAGTTGAAAACTTTGTCTAAAATATCTTTGTATGCTGTAGCTTTAAGATTTCCATCACTCGAATTAAGAGGCCAAACCTGTTCTAGCATGACAATGCCCCTGTGCAGAAATGCAAACTCCATAATCACATGGTTTGCCAAGGTTGATGTGGAAGAACCTGAGTGGCCTGAACAGGCTCCTGACCTCAACCCCACTCAACACCTTTGGGATGAACTGGAACACTGACTCTACCCAAGGGATTTTTACCCAATATCAGTGCCTGACTTCACTAATGCTGTTGTGGGTTAATGGGCAAATGCCCACAGCTGCGAAAGCCTTATAAAGGGGGGTGAACTTTTGAATGGGGCACTCAACAAGCACATGGGTATAATGGTCAGGTGTCCACAAACCTTTGGCTATGTAGTGTATCTCTTTCTTTATAGTCTTACAGATTCTGTTCTTTTGGTTCTGTTTTCAGATTTTATCTGTTCAGTAGTGGGATCCCCATTGTCATTGTTGGAGTCACTGCTGCCATTAGCCTGGATAACTATGGGAGCAGAGATGATGCCTCTTAGTGAGTATATTCTCTTTCTGTCTCCTTTCCTTTCTATGTGTCATTTGCCATTAGAATAATTTGTTCAAAATGGTAGTCATGACTGAAAGTGAAATTATTGTGTTTAGCATTAGTTGAATTTGCAGTGAGGCTTCATGTAAGCCTCAACTGATTTATAGAGACATGTCTTAATTAAAAGAAACAAGTAGCACATGGTTTGTGATTTAAGGAAACCAGTAGTGAAGTTATTGACTAGGCTGTTGAATTTCTCGCTTACACTCTTTTTCTGTCTCTCTTCTTCTTGCGAAGTTGTTGGATGGCATGGGAGCCCAGTCTGGGGGGGTTCTATGGACCCACTGCATTCCTAGTCATAGTCATGTGTGTGTATTTCCTATGCACATTTGTACAGTTGAAGCGGCACCCAGAGCGTAAGTATGAGCTGAAAGCCATGACAGAGGAGCAGCAACGCCTAGCCGCTGCAGAAATCAGCCACTGCCATGCTGCCAGTGGAGAACCTGGAGAACAGGGGAACCATTCAGCTTGCATGGCCATCACTGCCTCCATGCTTGCCAATGAGCACTCCTTCAAGGCTCAACTGCGTGCTACTGCTTTCACTGTGTTACTCTTCCTGGCCACATGGGCCTTTGGGGCATTGGCTGTATCACAGGGCCATTATCTGGACATGATATTCAGCTGCTTATATGGGGCATTCTCGGTCACACTGGGACTCTTCATGCTTATTCAGCACTGTGCTAAACGGGATGATGTGTGGCACCGCTGGTGGGCCTGCTGTCCTTCTAAACCGAAATTGGACGTGAATGAAGAGGCACCAGGAAATCCTGAGATTAAAAGTCACCTTGAGGCAAAGCGACCTTATACAGGTAAACCTCTAAACTCCCCCCACCTTCTCACATCCTCCCCCCACTGTAATCCGAGCTCCATGCCCACAGCTCAGATCCCCATGAGCCCATGCTGCTCCACTTTGTATAGCTCTTCTCCAGTGTTAAAAGGCTCTGCTCATTCCCTGACTCTCCCTGATGAGTTACCCTGCCCCTCCCTGCCCCTGCAGAGCTGCCTGAAGGACAGGACTAAGTCACGCTCATTCAGTCGGCCACGGCCCTCCCTCAGGGACTACACCTTACACATGGCTTCGACCAGCTTGGATGGAAGTGTGCACAGCTCCCACCTGGATAGCCCTCACAGCATGCAGTTAGAAAATCCCATCACTTGTCATACCTCACACTTGGAGAGCTGGCACTCCTGCCATAGCCCTCATCTGGACAACCAGCCGCACTGCACCAGCCCTAGCATCCACTTGGAAAGTCACAGAACGTACCTAGACGACCGGCTTCCTTGTCATCAGGAACGCACCTGCCTTAGACATGTGTGCTGTGCCAAGGCAGAACCTTTCTCCACCATCTGCTGTCCCATAACAGACCCTTGTTCTGGTGCCTCCCAGGGAGAAGACACCAGCACAGATTCCCTTATACACAGCAGTACCAAAATGACAAAAAAAGAGGAGGAAATGATGTTGCACTTGGATATTCCTCCTGCGCAGAGCAGTGTGCCAAGCTCTCAGGCTACTCTCAGCAGGAATGGCACTCTTAGCCAAAAAGGGATGCTGAGCCACAACAGCAGCCTGCATGAGGACTATGTGTTCAGCCCTGATTCCACTGGTAACATTAGGACAGGGCCATGGAAAAATGAAACCACTGTGTAGCCCTGTATAAATATCCTGTTTCTTCCCTGAGCTTAACTACTACTAAACTACTGTGTAGTCCCAGGGCTGTAATCCAAAGCACCTCTGAATAAACTACTGTGTAGTCCTTCCACTATGAGTTACATGTGTGCACTCCCCAAACCTTCACTTAACCACAAAATAGGACTTTGTGCATTGAAAGTATTTGTTTAGATTTTACACAATTTGCCATTTGCCAACAATACACCTGTGAGCAGCATGTTTATCTTTTTGTGCCGCTTAAAACGGTCCCAACATACACAAATGTACATTTAAGTGTTTTGGAGTGAAGTTCCCTAATGACTTTAGTGTGAGATAGTGTGGGTGTTTGACTGCATATGTTTGTGTGTACTGTATATCTATGTATTTGCATGTGGTCACATGCATTCTAGGGTCTGGATATCAGTAAAAAATGTAAGTGGTACAAGGAGAGAATTTTTTAGCAGTAACCATCCTGCATTAGGGGGTTGTGAGTATGATTAAATAACACTGACTGGGAACCTGTGGAGCAGCTACACAGTAAATCAAGACAAAATCATTTTCTTGAGTCATGTCATATATTAGATTTGCCGAAATATAGGACAGGTATCACAGAACTTGGAATGAACCTGACCATTGTTGATAATGGAGTAAGCCTGACACTTATTGCTGATGGAGATGGTTACGTAGCAACAACAATCAACTTTAAGCACCATAAAAAGCTAATAAAGTCTTCAGTCTGTCACTATGGGGACAGATAAAGATACGTGGCATATTTTTTTCTACAAGTCAGCCCAAGTCATTAACCTTTGTGAGATAAACATCAAAGTTAAACATTGATCTGCTGTTTTATGCTGCACTGGTTTTTATCGTATAATTTTAGTGTACGGTAATAGTGTGTGAGTGGTGGCCACATTACTTGTTAACAAATGTAAACCAAGTTGTTGAACATCACTTTTTAAGATTCTTGTTTTGTAGAGAACTTTCTGTCTGATCTATCAGCCACCACGTTCCCAAAGTCTTAATTCCCCATGCTTTCCTCTTTATTATTTATCAGTCTCAGCCCAAATGATTTTGTTAATCAACTGAGTACTGAAGCTGACAAGAAGGAAGATATTGCCTGAAATTAACGCGCGTCTTAATGTGAAACATTAACTAAAATAACAGCAACATTAAAATAATGGGGGAAAAAATTTGCTACCTAATTATAGGGAATATGGCAGTAATTTCACATATCAGAGCTCATATCCAGTGCAGAATTGCAATCTGTCACACACAAAACATCGCATTAATCCTGTGAAATATTATTTAGCTTCATTTGTCTAATATGAATGACAATGAAATCAAATATCACAGTTGGTTAATTGGACTAGTATATCTACTGTTTTTGGCATGTTGTTTCTCTCTGAGCTCAGGGATCATGTCTTATGTTTCACCAGTTAAGCTACATGTACTGTAAATGCATGCAGCAAAACTAGGAAAAAACCCACCATGTCTTTGACAGAACTTAAGTCTACAGATTCTACGATCATGCCATTGTACTTTACTTTGATTTCTGGAAACGAAATGAAATCTGTCCACCTGCATTTTGATCCACGTGACAAACAGTACGTGCATCCACATCTTTTTGATAGAACATGAAGTGCTGAATTGTTCTTTGGACAAAACACGAGATTATTGATGTGACCTAACTCAAAGTCAGTTGTCCTTTATTTTATACATTTGCCACTTTTTCCAATAAATGTATTTTATCACCCATTCTCGCTCTAGTGGTATATTTAATCAATTATTTCATCTGATTTTTCATGCAGTTTGATCTGAAGGGTAAAGCGGTTACTACATTCTTGGTCCCTTTTTGGGGTTTCTGCTCATAATTGCTGTCCGTGCCTCAGTCCCAGTGTCATGCAGGTTTGGACAGTTCCCTCTACACTGGGTCTCACCTCCTTTCATGCCTTCCCTTGTCAAGAGCCGGTGCAATCATGAGGATAAAGGGAGTCCCTGTCAACATAGCTTTCTAGCTTGATTAATATTTAATACTGAGTCCTTGCTCAGACACTTGCAATAGCACCCCATAAAAAAGTCCTTTTTTTAACTGAAAATGTCCAAGCACTTTCTAGATCAACCTATAATGGTTATAGTTACTGCAAATCAATGATGAGAGGAGAGAGTAAGAGATACATAGCTTTCAGAATGTGGCGCTAATAGCCGGAACAGAAATCCGCTCAAACTACACAACTAATCTGCAATGCTTTGTGAGGGCAAAGGGTTGAGTTCACTGAACTAGCACTTGGTGGTGTCATTAAGATGTTCCATGGAGATAAGGGCTTTCACTTCATATCATATCAGCATGGCAGGAGCTGCTAATGCTCCTCACTGCCATCTGCTGTTCTGAGTCAATCCTGTTGTGACAAGCTTCAGGACAATTATTTATCTGTGTGACAGTGTCAGAAAGTGAACTGGTGGCTGAGTGCTAGATACCAGTGTCATTATGTGTTTTGGAAACTATAACTCTTTTAACAAACTGAATATGATCATGAATCTACTCTATTGTTAAAGCTGTAAGAACCAAGCACAAATCACATACTGGGCCAGCTCTTTGACTTTCAGAGCCTGCTACAGTACCGGTAAACGTATTTCCTTATTTACAGTAAACGTCCTTCCTTATTTACTTATTTATAAAGGGTTTTTTTTTTAATCCTATTTTTATACATGGTAAAAGAAGCTATTCAAACTCTAGCACTATGATGTAAAAAATGAAATCAAGATAAATATGATGTTAGATATTTTCCCAGATTTATCGTGATAGCAACCAGCAACACAAAAGGGAAAACAATTTGTTTGGTGAAAAAAGCTTTAAAATAACCTGGTTGCATAAGTGTGTACACCCCTTAACTAGTACTTTTTTAAAAGCACCACTTGCTTGTAATACAACACCTGCAGCTTGTAATATATTTTGGGGTAATAATTTACCAATGGTAGGGTGACCATATTTTGATCTTCTAAGCAAGATGGTGGCATGGGGATGGCAGGCATGCAACAAATGAACGGCAAATGTAGAAAGCAAAATCCTGCCTCTGACACTTTTTTAGGTCTCAAAAAGAGGATGTTTCCAAGAAAAAGTGAATGTATGGTCATCCTACCCATCTTAACACATCTTGATTTGCTGATTCTATTCCACTCTTCCTTTTAAAAATGGCTCACATCTATGAAATTCTGAGTGGATGTCCTGGATCTGGGGTTTGACTAGCCCATTCCATAACTTTGATATTCCTCTTCTGACGCCATTACTTTGTTGACTTGGATTTGTGCTTTGAGTCATCGTCATGCAAGGTGAAATTATTCTTCATCTTCTGTTGTCTAACAGAGTCCTGAGGTTTGCAGCTAAAATGGATTGGTTTTTCAGCCATCTTTGATTCCCTCTATCATTAATAGAGCCCCAATCCCGGCTGAAGTGATGCAGCCCCAGAGAACGCTGCCATCATCATGTATTATAATGGGTACAGTGTACTTGGGGTGATAAGCTGTCATGTTTTGGAGCCAAACATATCTTTAACAATTCTCTTCTAAAAGCTCTACCTTGGACCATGGCATGTTTTGCAATATGGTTGGGGTGATTTTGATCTGAGGCTTGGATGTTCCATCTAACAATCCTAACCCGCAGCCCATGTGTCACATGCAAAGATTGATCAGAGGGGTATTCCAAGTACATGGTTTGTTGACAAACCTCCTAAAAGAGGAGCTTTTGTTTTGCTAGAAGAATGAAGCCATATGACTCTACTATTAGGAGCTTTGCCACTTAATTGGAGTTAACTTACCCAGGTTTGTCACTTGGAACAACCCCCTGTTCTTACCAGATATCTTGCAGCTCCTTTAATGTTGCCGTAGATCTCCTGGCAGTTTTCTTTTTGCCCTTTTGTCAATATTGAAAGGATGTCCTGTATTTGTCACTAAGGTGATGAAGGCCTTCATGGTATTCCATGGTACATTAAATGTTTTGGAAAGTCTTACTCCTCTCCTGATCGATACCTTTTGGTAATGAGGTCAATTACATGTCTTGTAAGCTCTTTGTAGACAATGACTTCAGTAGTTGTATGAAACCAAGATGCCAAGAAAATCCAACAGAAACAGCTAATCTTTAGTTCTGGTTAATCGGAATCATTTCAGTCATGGGCAGGGTATAATAATTGCTCTGAGCTTTAATGTGATGCACTCTAAGCACAGTTACATGCCCCATTATGAAAGGGTGTGTACACACTTATAAAACCTGGCTACTGGAGTTTTTACTATTTCTTTTCATAAAAAAAGTTTATTTCCTTTTACTTTAGTTGGTTGTTATATCACATTACAGATGACGAATCTGACATAAGTTATGTTTTCAATTACATTTTTTTTCAAAGCCTGAAGTTTTACCATGGATGTATAGACCTTTTATATTCCCCCAAGGAGTAGATTATATGTATGTGTATACCATGTACTGTATGTAATGTCCATAGATTAAGGAGTAGTGTTTATGGTGCAGTGAATAATAGAATAAACATTTTTTTGCACCAATTCACATATTAGGATATACAATAGCTGGGTATTACAATAGTTTAACATCAATTTGGATGACTGGCAAAAGAAAAGTGTTGCGCAGTAAACAAATCTGAACAAACCACGAATTTTTATATTGTTCTTGCCTGTTTTTTTATAGAGATTAAAAACCATCAGTGACCTCCATCATTGATTTACTGTGCAAAGGTCCATCTAATTGGAATATCCTGTTTCTTTTCCTCATCTGTTTGGAAACACAATTTCTCATGAACTCACCCCATTCATCCAGGCCACTTTCATGGTTTGAACCATTCTGTGGCAGGAAGTCAGGAAGACAGCCCTGCTCTAAGCCTGACCTATTTATATCCCGCACAAGCCTGCAGAACTGCCTCCCCTTCTCTCTGGTAGCTCCACATTAGCTCTCAGTGACTTGGCACTGAATTAAAGTGCACAAAACCAATCAATTATCAACTGACAACTAAGAAATGTTTTATTTGTTGATATATGAAGTGGAGTCAAATGCAAACCCTAATATGTTCTTTTATTTCACGTTTTTGTTTTGCAAGTAGGGCACAAAAAAGTGCATCATTTTTCTAGGTAATCCCCATTTTGTTTAATGCAAGTGCAAGAGTTTAACAAATCTCTAGATTCCTCTAGAAAATAATCAATTCAGTTCCCATTTATGTTACACTTATGGGTTTTTGGAGTTAATTGAACACAAATCTGAACCCATATCAAAATTATTAAAACACACCATCAATTCTTGTAATTAGTTCTTCTGGGGTGTAAACCACTGGGGCATGGAAGATGGGTATGTTCAGCAGGAAAATAACTGAAAGCAATTATGCCAAGGACTGCATGCATTTTGCCTCAGCCAATCCAAAAATTATCTTTATCAGGTACTGCCCCCTAGTGAGCTACGAGCATAACAGTCAAGCATCTCTACTACAATGAGAAAATTAAATCAGCAATGTAAATTAACAAATGATCATCACAACTGTTTATAAGGCAACTTGTCTGTTTAAGAAAATAACGAGCTACACAAACTCCAGAAAAAGATTTATGTACATCAAAAGTTCTTTCAAAGTATTTACATTTATTCAGGGAGGAACTGCAGGGAGGTGAATACAGTACAATATAGTGTCGACCTGGTGCATCACATTTTAGGCACTTAGCATAAAAAAATACATTTGGTTTTCACATTGCAGTAAACCACACTATCTGTTTGACGTTAGTATTTAACACCAAATAGCTTTTTTGCCTCATGATTAAAAAAGTATTTGGTTGCGGTCATGTTGGCATGTGAGAGGCTTATGCTTTCTGTTTGTGGATGGCATAATGTAGTGGGTAGTGAAGGATAACGTAATGTCTGAGTGAAAAGGACTGAACAGAACACATTTTCAAATTTTGCATTTAAAAACCAAAGGCATAGCAATCGAGATGCAAAGCTTGGTGCTGCTTTGTAACAATGATTGTCTTATTTCAAAGTTGTTGCAAACTGTACGAGTTCAAAATGTTTTGGAATAAAATGGTATGGGTAAAAAATACGACTTCACTTCTTTTTAATTTACATTGTAAATGCTGCCCAGTCTGAGGTAACGCAGAACTTGTTCAAAAGCGAACACTTTACATTTTAGATTTGCATATGTCATTAGCAACAATTAGACCAGCAGATTCTATGTAATGTTGGTAAAAAGCCATGTAATTTAAACCGTTCAAATATAGTTCAGCCATTTAAAACTGAATCAGCAGTATCGTGTATGCCAATAAATGATTCAGAATCAGATTTTTGTGTTGAATTAATTGCCACTTAACCAGTGAAACCTCAAATATACAAGAAACACAATAGAAATAAGAACAACCGGTTGGTAAAGACTCTGAGTCAGACTGAGGCACACAAGTATAAGAGAACGAGATCCAACACAAAATTAAGTTAGTGTTTGGTTGGCAGTTTGGTGGGTTGGTGGTTTGCATCGGAACATGCTCGGTTTGTTGGTAAAGCGTTACTGTGCTTTGCAGGTTTTCGTCTTTATTCAAAAAGAGAACAGCAAAAGAAAAAACCATTAAAAACTAAACTGGGTATAATAATGACCACAGGGTGTACGGAAGATCTTTAAAACTATGGTGAAATGTATTATTGCTACGAAAATGACACTGGGTCAGTTTTAACATGTTAAAAATGGGATAGCACCAGTAAAACAAATGAACAAACATGAGAATAAAAGATACACATATACGGTGTATGAAATTAACCGTTTTCAAAAATACAGCTTCCACAGGAACCTCAAATTTTGCTTCTAGATCACTTTTGCACAAAAAATGTCTACAGCTACATCAACTGACCAGTGTTCAAAATGAACATTTACATGAATCGTTTTAAAAGGTTTATACGTACGAAGGAATTAAAAATAACTAATAAAGTAATAAGCTCTGACATCTACCGATGGTTAATGTATGCAGCCAACTTAAACACACACCATAAATGAAAAATATCTTCAGATGGTTTCTGAGCTAACATAAAAGATCTCTTTATAAATTGGATTCTGAATTTACCTGAGATATCTTAACTGACTGCATTGAAATAGGTCTACTACAGACAGCACCTTCTTTTCATACCAGTGATCTTTTTGCTTGCATGTATAAAAACATACAGTGTGTCCAGTTTTCACAGTTCAATTATGTACATACACAAAGGTCTAGAGTTCAATGTACATGAGTTAAAAATATTTACATACAAACTGGTATCAGGTACCAAACTTTCTTCTATTACACTATCCATTAAAAATCTTCTGAATGGATATCTATGGAAAAAAATAGACAGCTTAAGCACATCCATCAGTATTTAAAAAAAAAAAAAAAAAAAAGAATAAAAGAATATTTCTACATTAAAGGACGGCTTTTGACCCTATCGAGGAGCTACGTTGTTACATTAGAACAGGTTACTCCAATCTCTTGTAGCCTCCATGAGATGCCGCTGTCCATGGCCAATCCATTCTTCTTGATTTTTGAACACTCGTCCACAAAACCAACAACTAAACGTTGGTATTTGCTCTGAACCTGTGCTGGAGGACAACCTCACTACCTCATATTTGTTTCTTCTTGTCTTTTTTAACTTAAGTCTTAAGATAAATCGCTCTCTAACATTGTTCCCTGATTGCCGGACTCGTGACCCTGCACTGATACCAGGAGTGTTTGACAGTGTATCATCTGGACCAATGAAGCTCCACTCAGACAGGGCTCTGACAGTGTTCTCGGACAACGCCACCTTGATAACTTCACCTTTGTATCTGTTAACTGACTTCATAATGTTTGCCACCTCAGGAATATCAGCATCAGGGTGGTTTAACACCACTACTGGCTGGTTTTGACGAGGACACTTGATCTGTTGAAATGGGCTGAAGGGAGAAAGTCTAAGTATTCTCTCAACGTCTTTTGCCATTGGCTCACACAGTGAGGAGACCCCTTTCTGAGCCAGGCCCTTGCCTGACATTCTTCTAGTTTTAGGAGAGGTCTCAAAAGATTCCTCAAACAAGATCCTTCTTCTTCTCTTCCGCTGGCTCCGTGGGCGGGTATGCATGGGAAAAAACGATGATTTCTGCACTTCTAAGCCATCCTCACCTTGGTTCTCACTGTGAACACCTGATTGGGGTAAACTGTTTTTAAGCTTTGCTGAGATGAGTTTATGAGTGGGGCTATGAGCACTATCGGAAGGTTTAAGTCCTGCTGACCAATCTGAAGACACAAGTATGTAAGGTGATGGCAGAGAACTTGTGGCCACATAAAGTGGTTTTTTGGTTGACATGTATGGAGTAGTGGAGAGCAACCTGGTCCCGTTAGGACTTCGAACTATTTTCAGGAAAACCCTGCTTTTGCCTCCTTCATTTGTTTGGCTGCCCTGGTTTGCTCCCTTCTCATTTGAACTATTTACCAGTATTCCTGACTTGGCTGGTGAGATATACCTAACCAAGTACGCCTGGCGTCCCGTTTGCAATGGAGCTGCTTTATCAGATGCTTTCACAGGCATAGCTAGTACTGGGCGAGTGGTCAGGACTGTTTTTGAGGTCGAACCAGATGACTCAGTACTTGGAGAAACAGGAAGTGGACGCTGAACTAAATAACACATCGGTTGTGAGTTCATCGTCTGTTCTGAGGGCGACTTAACAGTACCTATTGGGAGAAGAGGCCCTTTCAGGGCAGAAGCACTGACGAAATAGCGGCCTCCATTGCTGCTCACCGTCTGCCGGAGTGATGCATGACCCTTGCCATCACCACTTAAACTTTGAGCCGACATCCCAATTCTGCCTCCGTTAAGTGTGAGAGACAGCCCCGAACCTTTGCTAGCCATTTCAATTCCTGGCTTAACATACGACACATTAACTTTGGAAGCAGAGGACTTTGTAATAAGCTTAAAGCCTTGGCCACTTGTAAGCTGGACAGGCACAGCATATGGAGTCTCCATAGTCTGAAGGAACATCTGCTTCTTTCCCTCAGGCGTCTGCAGGATCCTAAGTGTTGTTTTTGTAGGTCGGTTCGTGTCCTGGGGCACAGCTGAGGATACCATCCTTTCTTTTTCAAGCTGCTGGCTGATAATAGCATCTGAATGCTCTTCAAGTATTTTGCCCAAAACAGCAGCGTTACTCAAAGTTGCAGGACCACTCTCAACCACAGAAGACATAAACTCCTCTACTTTTTTCTCTGACTCTAACAAACATGCTCCCTTGTCAGTCTCCAGCATCTCTGGAATGGGCAAATCATCAACAGTAGCTACGCACTCATCAACCTCAATGTCACTATCTGACACGCGTTCTAATGATTTCTCCTCAATGACAGAAGTCATGTCATTAACACCTGCACTGCTTTCTTCCCCACTGCCTACATTTTCTTCAGACTGTTCATCCACAAGGGGTGGGGAGGCAGGTAGTGTTAAACTCCAATCCGAAGCCAGCTTGAGTTCATCAAAATCTTCGTCACACTCCTCTTCCTCCATGTCCTCTTGGGAATGTTCATCAGTATCCAGAAAATCAGGGGAAATGCCAAAAGTCTCTTTAGAGTAATTGTGAAAACTAAAAACCTCCTGATTTGGGGAATTTTGCAAAACGTCAACGTCTGCGACACCATCTTTGGCATCAGGGGAATCAATGACACTTGTTTTATTCGGTGGGCTTGTATCTGAATCTGAGGGATTATCTGTGAGTAGCTGCTTTCTGGGAGAGGAATCAGTGACTGAACAAGGCTGAGAGATCTTACCATTCAACAAGTTGGGAAAGAGGGTTGGAGGTGCTGTATTCTCAGATAACGAAGTCTCACCTTCATCATTAACAGAGGTCTCTTTCTCTTCAGCTGCTAAAGGAGATGGAATTTTAGTCGAACTCTGCTCTATACCATGTTCTTCAGGGGATTCCAAATGTTTACTCACCACTAAATTACCATGAGACTCAACTGAGACAGGAGGTGTAGTGACCACGTCTGCCGATGAGGACAGTGCGTCATCATTTGCAGATACTGTAATCTTGGGTAAAGTGTGCTCATCTGCAGTTGAATCTGATAGATCATCAGTACATGAATCTACATCTGTGGTGTGTTTAGCAAGTTCTTCTAAAGGAGCTGCTTTTACGTTAGTTTGGTCGGTGCGTGAGATCTCAGCAGAGTTTGAGATTGAATGAGTAGATTTGGACTCCTCAGCCATGGACGGTAATGGACAGTGCTCATGATCACAATGTAATTTATTCTTTTCTGAATCTGAACCACTGCACTGATTTTCGGAAAAATCTGCCTCTTTGTTTGTTGTGGACAAGTCGGCACAATGTGCAGCTGAAGCCTTGGTAAAAGATGTACCGGATATTTCAAGAACTTCATCAGCCTCGTTTGAAGTTGGGTCCACATTTGTTTCATGTTCCTCTAACAATGGGGACTGGTCCCCACTGTGATTTTCTACATCTTGTGTGTCTGTTTTTACTGAGGCAGATACATCTTTGTTTGTCCCAGAATCTAAACTGACAAGAGATCCTGATCTTTCAGGCAATGAGGTGTTGGGGGAGCTACCAGTCTTTTCATTATCTTCAACAATATTTGTGGATGACATGTCATTTTTGGTGCCAGGTTCCGGTTTTGTTGGTATGACTTTTAAAACCAAGTGCTTTTTACCATCTACCATCTTAAATCCCATTACTTTTGTGGTACAGTTTGGGGGAATTGAGATTTTATTTTTGACCATGAGAACGGTCAACCCATTGCTGTTGCCAGGATCTAAAATCCCAGACCCAGCACCAAGTTCATTTTCTTGTATCTTTGGCTGTGGCATGGTTGATGTGACTGGGTAAGAACACTGAGGCTCACTCTTTAATGGACCGTTACTCCACTTGTTACTCTCTTTCTTCACACCCACAGCTCTTTCAAGAAATTGTTGTGTTTCCTCCAGTGTTTTTTCAGGATTAAACAATCTGCCACTATGGTCAAGCAGACCTACTCCAGGGTACGAATTCAGCTTTGACATCCACTGTGGTTCCCTGGATCCTCCGGCTGGAGGGCTTTTTTTAAGCAGCAGCTTCAGTCCAGGAGAATTAACTCTAGAATTGTCGTCAAGTGACCTCCATCTGTTTGTTCTATCTATTTCATCTCCATGAGCCACAGCCATATGCTTACTTAAATACTCCCTACGTGCGGCGCCATAACCACACAATTGACACGTGAAGGGGAATGTCCCAGAGTGGACTTTCCCAGAGTGGACCTTCCCTTGTGTGGGACTCGTGGATGGACACTTCACACATTTGTGGCTGCCTTCATTGTGGTGATGAATGTGCTGAACAAAAGTGCCTGCATCTCTGGTCGAGAAGTCACATTTCTTACATCGGAACAGTCCGTTGCAGCTGTGGCACATAATGAAATGCCTGGTGAGCAACAATAAAGAGTACTGGACTCCATCATTGCAGATCTCACAAGTGACCAAAGTGTCTCGATGTCCAATGCGATGTCGCTGGAGAGATGAGAACTCGTTGGTAACGAAACTACAAAGATCACAAGGATATGTCGGAAGTGTTCCTTTGTGAACCCCTTGAAAATGTTTCAGTAAGTCATTGGGGCTGTAAGTGGCATCACCTTTGCATTCAGAGCAGCAGAAACTGAGTATTTTCCCAGAGAAAATAGCACCCTGTTGAAGCTTACATGGTGATTTCTCTGAAGCCTTGCTCTCTGTTTGAGAGTTATCAGTACCTGACTCCCCAGACTGTGTTTCATCTTGGACACAAAGGTCATTATATGCAGAGTCTTCTGTCTGATTTGCAAGCTCTTTTGATAGTGGCAATGCATCAAGTAAAGCATCTTGCTCAATATCCCCATTCTGGTCATGGTTTTTTGGTGGGTCATCTAATGTAGCCTCCATGTCTTACAATGGATCCTGCAAAAGACAGCAAAATGATTACATCTCATTTTTAGTTACATGCCTGGACACACAATTTTACACACTTTACGTTCAGAATGAACCTGTCTAAACAGTTGAAAGCTTCTAAAATTAAAGTAAGACAATGTTTAGCAATGTATAAAAAGGATCAACTGGCCAAAAGTGATGTAGGATGTTATCAAGGGAATTTTTGATAGGCTAAATAGAAAAAGGAAAAACAGGTTAATCAAACTGCTGCAAGAGCTGAATTTAACCTTTGTATTACATGCCAGTGAGGAGATATTCTTACATTTTCCCCTTTAACATTAGCAGGACCATTAGCCAACACATCACTGTGTTTGGGACAAATTTATTTAGCTAAAATTCCACTCCAGTCAGCACTAATATCCAACAAAAAGAGTGTTCAACAGCCATTTTAACTTCCTTTATGCCAGAAGTCGACTCACGCAAGGTTAGTTTTCTTGGATGTTTGTAGTCAGTTTTTGTATAATTAAGGATTGTTCAAACTTTTTTTTTCTGTGCTTAAAACTCAAAAAAAAAAAAAAAAATATATATATATATATATATATATATATATTATATATATATGTTGCATTTCTAGGCATTTTTGCTCTATAAGCCTTCATTATGGGTCCAGAGAAAGGGGAAATGGTAGTGAGAGTAAGAAGCCTAAGCATAACAGTTGAAATAAAGAAAGAAATAATCGCAAAACATGAGAACCGCCACCATGTCCCTCCGCCACCGTCCACCTACGCCAGCGACTACGTATCCACCGCAAAGGTAATGTGCATTAAAATCATCTGTTTATTTAATTTACTTTATTTTTTCTATAATTAAAGTTATTCTAATTTTATTCTCTCTCTCATATATTATATATATTATATATATACACACACACACACACACACACACAGTGATCCCCCGCCTATCGCGGGGGTTACGTTCCGCCGACCCCCCGCATAAGGTGAAACCGCGATACAGCCGTGC
>JAQLOM010000006.1:9485277-9496449 GCA_030068315.1 Chrysichthys thysi
CGATCTGTGATGCACTGCATACGTGAACAATAAGTAGACAAATGTAATTTCTGTGTGTGTGTGTGTGTGTCTGTCTGTGTGTGTGTCTGTGTGTGTGTGTCTGTCTGTCTGTCTGTGTGTGTGTGTGTGTGTGTGTCTGTCTCTGTGTGTGTCTGTCTCTGTGTGTGTCTGTCTCTGTGTGTGTCTGTCTCTGTGTGTGTGTGTCTGTCTCTGTGTGTGTCTGTGTCTGTCTCTGTGTGTGTCTGTGTCTGTCTCTGTGTGTGTCTGTGTGTCTTTCTGTGTGTGTGTCTGTGTGTCTGTCTGTGTGTGTGTCTGTGTGTGTCTATCTGTGTGTGTGTCTGTGTGTCTGTTTGTCTGTGTGTGTCTGTTTGTCTGTGTGTGTCTGTGGGTATGATGCCCTTCAGTGGTCTGGAGTCCCACCCAGGGTGTATTCCCAACTCCAAATCCACTCTGACTTTTGAACAGATTGCAGAAGTTACAGAAGATGAATAAATGAATAATATACTTTATTTGATCAGTGCACTGGTGTTGCATGTTTATAAAACCAAATCTTGCAGTCCAGTAAAGACAACTTGCTTAGGCTACTTGAAATGAGACAGCACCAAACTACTGACTCTAATTAATGGATAAATGATGTCTGAACTAGAGTAAATTGAATGAACTATATCTTCATTTATTAATTATTTGGGACTGAACTTCGGTTGGTGTTAAATGTGTTGAAAGGAGATTTACTCTGAAATCTGTAGAGTATCCTTCCAGGCTGTGTATACTGAACTTTGGGGGGGGGATAATCTTGAGAACAATGAAAAAGAGCCTTACGGAGTATGAAGAACTTTGGACACAAGAAGCAGCTTTGCAAGTAGTTGTTGAGACCAATAAATCAGTGTCCTGTTATGATCTTAAGATCATATTTTTGACCTCAAATTTGCTCTTTCAGGTTTAAAATCCCTTATCTCTAACCTAATAAGCCTTGCCTCTACAATTTCACACTGTGCCTATGGGCCAATCAAATGTATGGCAAGCTCTGTTACTAATTATGTCCCATTATAAATTAATTAATATACTTACCCTTATGAATTATTAACTAATATCGGAAGCTAGTCGAAACTGCAGTATCATCATCGTGATGGAAAATGCAGGCTATAACATAAGCATCAAAGCTGCTCAGGAGTGATATGATTTTTAATTGAATTTCCATCGTCATAATATCCTCAGACAATAATAATTTCAGCAAATTTAGCATGCAAGCTGCTTGCATTTTTAGGGGCTGTGTGTAGTTTGTGTGTCCATTAGTAGCAGTGTTGCAGCTCTTAACTTCCTCCCCTCTCCACCAGGTGGCAGCATTGCTCACCGCCCTGAGCACAGTCTACTCTTACAAGACAAAGAAGGCTGAAGCAGAGCAGCACATGAAGCACAAAGAATTCCTAAAGAGGAAGGAGAAGCAGGAGGCGGAGAAGCTGAAGAGGCAGAAGGAAGAGCGAAAAAAGGTATACCGTGCTATGGGACAGAAGGAGAAGAAGAAACTCAAGGCCAGCCTGAAGGGAGCGTCGAAGGATGACTGAGCACGCTGTACCTCGTGCTGCTGGACTTCAGGTCTGAATACACTGTACCCACATGGTCTGGCTATGCATCACTGATCCAGTCTTTACACCAGCCTATGTGTAGACTTTAGTGTGGAGGCATACAATGGTAAGTGAGACACGGAGCTAGGTCCATACAAACAAGAATCAGGTGTAATGATGCTACCAGCCAGCTGTTTGTGAGACTCAGAGGTGAGGATTATAGTCACCATTCACATGTGACAACCACACTCGTCCAGGGAATGTGGATGACTATATGGATTTGTTAGATTTCTTACTCTTGTACATCATGTCAGATGGATGCCAAGTAAATGCTTTGTAATGTTGGTTTTAATAAAAGGAACAAATGTGTATTTCCTGACAAAAGTCTGACCATGTCTGTTCTTTGCTCCTGATCCATGAGTAAAGATAAAACTGAGCTGATTTCATCTGCTTATTGGTATTTGTGTAAATGTTATTCTTCAAAGAAAAGACGAGAATTTTCACAACACTAGCCATCACTAATCACCAGTGCAAATAGCAGTTTAAAAACTCCAGCTGTTGACGTATCTGGATGAGTAACAACAGCTGCCTGTGCATTATCTCAGGCCTCCAAGGGAAGCAGAAATTATTAATGTGATGACATTTTTTATGTTTTATTTTCCATATTTTGTGGGGAAAAAGAATCCTGAAATGCTGTAAAAGATTCTCTCTCTCTCTCTTTTTTTTTTTCTTTCCTCAAAGTAATTATACAGTTGTTTTTGTTTGGGGGTTTTTCCTCACTTAACCAATGCAAAGATAATCATTAGTTCCAGCGCTTCTGGTGTTTATTATGGTTGATTATTCACATCAATTCCCATTCACATTTCCTCCCACCACCTAAAAAAAAAAAAAAAAAAAAAAAAACTTCAGTGAATTGGCCAGGTTAAATTGGCCATCGGTGGGATTAAGAGTGTGAATGTAAGTGTATGATGCCTTGTGATGAGCTGGCATTCTGTGCAGAGTGTTTTCCTGCCATGTTCCTAGAGCCCCTGGGATACATCATGACCATGACCAGGGGGGTAAAGCAGCTACTGAAGATGAATAATTGATACGATTCATGGTACAAAAAGCAAAAATGTACTCTGAGGCCAAGAAATAGCAAGAGACCTGGCAGAGCAGTAGTGTTGAGTAATAAGATCAGTCATGAATAAGAACTGCAAATAGATCAAGAACACTCATCCAGGATGTAGAGCTGGATGTCTGAAAGGAGAACACATTCGTACGACCTTAAACCATGCAACCTCCCGATAAGCGTAAGAAACACAAGAAGTCAGGATGCCGTTTGTGAGAAGGTTCTGGGTGAAAGATTTATGGACTGACTGAGATTTGAAGATTGACGACAATCATTAAAGTCAGAGAAGTCGGTGACAATAAAAAAAAAAATCATGATCGATTACGGACCAGCTCGTCTATAACGCATGGAAAGAACAAACACAAATGCAGACTGTAGAGCTGAAACACCAAAAGCTGTACACAGACATTACTTTTCAACAGTGATGTGAAAAATGTACCAAAATAAGAAAAAAAAGCTTCATGATAGTGTCATATCTCATTACTGAACAGCAATATATGTGAACGTACTGTACGTGGAACACGTTGTTGCATTTGTCTCGGAATTGAACGCGAGGTATGTTGCAATTTAATCGGTTTAGTTTGTTGCATTCCATTGTGCATTACTTTAAAGATTACGCAACTAAACTATGAGCCTCACTGCATTTCTTCCGATCGTACACGAGACTTTATTGCATTTCAGCCGTAGCGATGCGGCGTTGGCGCCATGTTGAAATGTAATAACTGTCCTTTACTGAATCGCTTTAACTTGTTTGAGAATATAAGCACTGAATATATTGTATCATTGTAAAAATATATTACTTGAGGGCTGGTGCAGTAGCACATCGTGTAGTGTCACCTTGCAGTTCCAGGGATTGATCCTAAGCTCGGGTTACTGTCTGTGCAGTGTTACACGTGTCCACAAAACATGCTCGTCTCTAGGTATGAATGATTTTAGGAATGGGAGAGAGTGTGTGTGTGTGTATATATGGTGCCTTGGACTACTTGTGATGTATTCCTGCTTTATGTGCAGTGTTCTCTGAATCGTCTCATCCCTGACCACGTACTGAAGATGAAGGTATTAAAGGATATAACACTATTACAATATTATACTTCATATTTTATTTTGTACATAACACAGCTGGAGTTCAGATATGAATGGTTCGAAAGTAGATTTTATAGCTTGGTGTGATACTAAAAAAAAAGTTCTGTTTATGGTTAATCTTTAAACCTTTCATGATTTATGTTGGCTAGTCTTTTGGAGGCTGCCTTAATGTTACAGCCTACTATAGAAGATTTAAGATGGCTTTGTATTTAGGCTGTAGCTTGCCCTTTTCCCTCACAGAGGATTTTCAGGTTGGTTTTGTGTTTGGGCTCTGCCCTGGCCGCAAACTCCTATTTCATCCTTTTCAGCCACTGTGTAGTGGATTTGCTCAAGTGTCAGCATGTTGTCCTATTGTGAGGTACATTTTCAGTTCAACTTGAGCTTTTGACAGATTGTTTCATTCTTCTGAAGTATTCTTTGGTACACGGTGGACTTTGCTTGACTCGGACTGAGAATAAAATGCCACCCCAAGGAAAAAACCCATAATGTTCCTACCAGTGTTTTACAATTCTGTCAGAGACTTAATGCAGTGAGAAACTTGATCTACGCTGAGGTGATTTCTAGCAGTTTTGACCTTTTCTATTGACCAGATCTGTGCTCTTTTTATAGTTGGCTCACTCCCTTTGATGTTGCACCAGGAGATAACTGTATCTATTTCTTTGGAGGTCTTTGTGAGAAAGCATTCTTCATAGATTAGATCAGCTCTTCCTCAGTACATCCTCTAACCTTTTTACTAATTAATAGTTTTGACATTCTGCATTTGTCCTCAATTAAGGATTTTTGGGATTGTATGAATTTGTGCGCTGCATTTTAGACGAGGCGTGTCTGTCAAATTCAGTATAATTACTGCGTCTTAATAAACTCACAGCGCAGTTTTACCTGTCCTTTATACGATACAGGCTATCTAGGTCACAGATTAAGTTCAGTCTGACCTAGAGCTTTATCTTTTTTTAAAAAAAAATTTTTATCTGCCCATCGCAACAATACCCCAATTCTGATCTCAGGTCAGTGGATACTCTCATGTCTGTTTAGTCATTTGCCCTAGGGCACTTTAAAAGCATGGTCACCCTGGCACTTTGAACACGGCTCTTAGGACATGTTACCATTCTACGTCTAATTAAGTTAACTTTAGAAATACTTTTCGTCTCGTCTTCTGACGCTTAATCCTGTTCAGGGTCGCGGGGGGAAGCTGGGCAGGTCGCCAATCCACCGCAGGGCAACACACAGAGACAGACAACCATTCACACTCACATTTATGGGCAATTTAGATTCCCTCTGTGCATGTCTTTGGATTGTGGGAGGAAACCAGAGTACCCGGAGGAAACCCATGCGAACACGGGGAGAACATGCCACACAGAAAGGCACCCATGCCGAACCCAGGACCTTCTCGCTGTGAGGTGACAGTGCTAACCACTCAGCCACCATGCCGCCCACTTAGAAATACTTTGACTATCTTTTAATAAAGAACGGGTAGATTTCTTGGATGAAAGTCTGCACTCGGAACACAATAAGAATAACTTTTGTATGTGCTTTACATATGTTTGTGTACTGAGAAGGTTAAAAGTATACCATTTTAAAGGCTGTGTTTTGACTCTTTTTTCTTTTTTTTTATAAAGAAAACCTTTGCTAGATGATTGCTTTGTGATAGAGGCCAAGAATGTGGTGCATACCAATATGCATTTCCTTTTCTATTCCACCACTCCCTAGCAGACACACACACACACACACACACACACACACACACACACAGAGACACAGACAGAGGCCTTATCAATAACTGATAGCTATCGGAAATGTTCCCGCTATCCTTGTTCGACATGTAGAAATGAATTGTGACTGCGCCTCCTGCTTTACCCCATGCTTTCTTTAATCCTCCCGCCGGCTTTGTCTGCACCATTTGCCAGAATAAACACTTTTTTTGTTGAACAATACACAAGTTAGCAAGGTCAGCCATGCACATCACCTGACTGGGTTTATTCCTGTGTTTGTGCGTGTTGGTGCTGTGTGTGTGGTTTGGAGGGCAGCGAGGCAACAGGAGGCTGGAAGGTTGCTGCTATGGATGGTTAGGCAGTTGGAACTGGGCTGAATAGAGGAGGGAGGTTTTTGTGTGGATTCAGGTTTGGGTTCAGTGATGTGAGCGTCTTCGAGGCACAGAGCCCTTTAATCCTGCTAAGCTTAATCAACACATGAGGCGGTATTCCCTTCTTCTTTCCCTGTCCAAAAAGTGACCAAGCAGATTCGAATAGCAATAAGTAAGTTTATTAACTCCTGACAAAGTCATGAGATTTGGTGATTGGCCACAAGAATGTGATCATCAGGGAAATCACTGTGCTTCTACGTGATGCAGTGCTTAACTATTGTATGAAGGTTGAAATCAGCGTATCACAAGGTGAGAGTCACATCAAGCAAGGAGTCACTGAAAGAGTCCTCCGTAATCTGGCGTAGAGCCTCTGAGCTTGCAAGAGTCCAGTAGCAGCTCTCCTCCAGATGTGGTTATCACCTCCTCCTGAGGAAACACACAGCGGCAGCCAGACAAATGAGCAACAGCCCAGGTACAGACAACAGCATGCATATGTTTAGTACTGAAATCAATTCTCTCTGTCAGTAGCACAGATGGAAGGACAGTAGTGCTTACTGTGGTTGTGTTAGTCACTCCCCTTGAGCTTTATGATCATCACCCTCCCTGTGAGTGTTTCCCTGCCAGTGTGCATGTGTAAGTTGGAGAAACTGTATGTGTGCGACCCATGGCAATATCTAAGTTCAAGTGAGATGACTTGCAAGAAGTTAACCTTATGGAAGTCAATGAGGTCAGCTAAAGTAGCATGGCGGTTTTGGTCCACCCCGAGGAAGCTGTAGTAATCACCCGAGGCGTCGATGAGAAAGTGTTTGAAGCCAGACGCCGTCCGGTAGGACAGAGTGTATCCCCAGATCCTTTCACTCACTCTTACCAGGAAGCAGCCTTCAGAAGCATTCATTAACAAAGACTCCGAATCCTGCCGAGAGATGATTCCTATAGGCGTGTGCAAAGAAATCGTGAGAAGGTGTCATCCGTTGGGCGAGATGGATAGATGACTGAGGGAATGTGAAAAGAGAGTAAAAAAAAAGGAGCAAGACGCATTCAGATTGAAGAAAAGCCACCCAGAGCAGACATGAGTCAGAGCATGGCAGACAGGACAGAGACTGTGAGTGATAGGGAATGGGTTGTACGTGCTAGAGAGCACAGATGCTTTGGCACACTGCTGTCGTGCAACAGGACTCACTCTCGTGTTGCCACAGTGGAATAGCATCACTCTGACACTCATTAATCTCATCGTTTCCCCGATCAGGAGTGACATGCAGTAACCCCAATCAGCCAAAACGCAACCTGTGAATTATTGAGCTTCACTTTTCCCACCTCTCTTTCTCTCTAGCTTACTATGTCTTGTTCCAACTCTGGGCACTGAACCGCCGCCCTGTCATCTGTTTCTTCTACCCCTTTGCTCTCTCTCTCTCTCTCGCTCTCATTCTCTCACAGACCAATCGATACTGCTCTCTCTGTCTAAAACCACTAATCTAGTCTCTCGTTACACCAAAGTGCCTGTTACCCAATGTAGCGACCTGGAAGCTTATTTTCTTCAGGGCTTGGGAGATTTCTTTGCCATTCTATCTACCATGGACCTCTAATATAGTTTGTTGAAGAGAGAATGCGATGTTTCTTAAAGTTTATAGGCTAAACATGTAGGACATTATTTACCGTAGAACCAAGGGGCAATGGTGTTGCTGTTTCTCTCATAGCCGGCTTTTCTGGGAATTTGTTCCTCCTTAAACCAGCGCATGATGGAATCACGAGAAGTTGGCCTAGGTGGCCGAATCCACACCGGCCTAGAGAGGAGAATGATGTAGAAGGAAGTTTATAAGATTATTCGAATCTTATCATGTGTATGTCTATGTAATATTCGTAAACTCTACATTGGGGATAATGATCAGCGTAGTAATGTATAGGATTTAAAAGTACCCCTCAGTTATCGACTGTGTCTGTGGGCTGCTGTATCTGCGGTTCTGTCTGCGGCGGCACTGGACAGGGGCGACTGCACTTCCAACAGCTGGTTGCGATTGACTAGCATCAGCTGGACTAGCTGACGTGCGCTCAATAACGTCGCCCTGGCGTCGGTTCTGACCCGAGCCATTCAGATGCGTCTTCTGGAACAGTCCACTGAGGCCAGCCACGAGGCCCTTCTCGATGGCACGCAGGGACTGGCGTTTGTACTCATCTCTGGCGCGGCGAGCTTTACACTTCATCTCCTCATCAGCTGCTTTGGAGCGGCGCACTGCGAAGCACACAGAGATTTGAATAGAAATCAGCCTATTTAATGGGACTGGCCCACTTGTGTAATTTTTTTTTTCTTCTGTTCTTTCACTCCACTTGCTTTCTCACATTGTTCCTGCCATTCCTTGTCATCCCGCTCGCTTCTCTTTTCCTCCTGCTTCAGAGAGATGAACAGCTCTTTCGCTCGTCTTTCCTCTGTTTGTCGGATTTCCTCCTCGCCTCTCTGTCTCTCCTCCTGCTCACATTTCTTGGAGCCAAAGATAAAATGAATTGATCATCCTCATCTCTAGGCGGTACTCCGATAAAGTGCACCGCTAGATGAAAATTCCTCCGCCGCTGATCTCATTTTCTCATTTTCATTAACGGCTTTGCGACGACGATTAATTCGGTGGATTTTGTCATTAATGCTGACATTATCCTTTGAACCCTAAGCGTCAAAGATCAGACCTAGGGACGTTGGCCTTGTCTCGCAGAGATCGCTATTGTCATTGTGCAAGATTGTCAGGTTTTAAATAATTCAACATGACCACAAAATGCATAGTAATTAGGCATAATTGAACCCAATCATGGCTAGATGGTAATAAGAGGCTTGAATGGAGTAGAAAGGATTCTGACACTACTTCATCTTCATGACAGTGTGGCAAATTAAACTAATAGGATTGGAGAAGGAAGCCATGCTTCACTTGACTCTCTTTTGGTCACTCTTGTGTAATCTGTTTAAGTGGTGAAGACTGTATTTGATTTTGCATGATCATAGACCCCACCTTCAGCTCCTGACAAATACAGCCCTCTTCTTCCTGCTCAAGAACTCCAGTCCCTCGCGTGTCGTTACGGCTTAATGATTCTTACACCCCGATCGCCGCTAACTGCTTTCTATAAGTCGTTTCTTTATTATCTTGTATTTATTAATGGCTACGTGATGGGGGCGTTGCTTGGTTTTAAATTAAATATGCCCATTAGTGTCTTGAGTCAACCGTCTTTGATTTGGAATGACGCAAGACTCCGGTTTTATTTGCTACACCTAGAGATCCCATGACCTGACAATTACTGTTCTGGCCATTTTTCTAGTGTTTCGTTTATTTTACAACTCAGGAACTTTTATCCAAAGAGTCAGCATACACGCAGACAACCTTACCAGAGACCAGAGTCTAGACAGTTGCATAGTATAGATAGAACATGACAGATTCTGCAAGGAAACAAGGTTGTAGGTTTGGAGTTAATGCATTTATTATGACGATGTTTGTTTTTCTCACTCTATTTTAGTGATTTAAACTATGTATGCTTCGACAATAGCAGAGACCCACCTTGAGCTCCTCTCGAATGCGATTCTCTTCCTCCTCCTCTTGCTTGGCTGCCTTTCTGTCATCTGTCTCCTCCCTCCATTTCTCTGCTACAAACCGAGCCTTCTCCTTTGCCATAGCATCCCGAAACTTCTTTTCAATCTCTGCTTCCTTCATACGCCTCAGAACATTCAACAGGGAATGACTGACACACTGCTCTTCAGCTCATTTTCAGTTAATCTCGCTCGCTATCTCATCCTCCTCATTTAGGTGACACATCTGTCAGTCTTCACACTTTCCTCCAATCCCGTTGATTCCTGCTCACCCATTGTCATCTCTCACTTTCTCGTCTTTTCCCTCCTTCTTAGTTCTAGGTACATCACCCTAATCTCTTCTTTCTTTATATTTTTCAGTTCAGGTTATCATGCCCCCCTCCCCACAGTCCCTACATTCATGTTATGAAGGCTTTCTCACCAGAGTTCCTGTGCCTCTCGCTGGGCTTGTTTCCGGGCTCTCTCCTCCATCAGCTCTTCTACTATATCGTTATAGGGTTTGTCTCCTTGGGCCTCCCCCATGACCCAGACCCACACCTCACCATTAGAGCCCAGCAGCCACTGAATGCCTCTACGGTCACCTAGCCAGGGAGAAAACACACACGCACAAACACGCACATGGCAGAGCTTCTCTAGGTTATGACATCTCAGATATACACAATGACTTGAGCACTATAAACCGAACAAGAATGTTATAATGAAAATATGACATGGCACTAAATTAAGTAATCTGGCTATGGCATATTTTGTCAGAAATGCTACAAATGGAATCTTATGTCGATATGCTATTTTTATGATCCAGCGAATCATACCAACAGTTTTAAAGTCTTAAAGTCACCATGGTTTTAATATTTAATAATTCGCAAAACTTCAATTGCTGGAAGAGTTACCGATCTTAAGACGAACGTTATGGGAAGGTTAAAAGTCGTAGCTTTCTCTATAAATTCACTAACATGAATGAAATAAAATCCAAAAACGTTTGTTTGAATTGTCTGAATTTTGCACGACATCCGTTTCCCAAACGCATGCTTTTCTTTCCCTGTACCGCACGCAATAACGTTGTGAGCTGTTTCACAATTATTGTGATCTTAATTTAAGTTAATTTAATGTAAGTAAATAAACGATATGGCTCGTAATGTCCTTTGACACTGGAGACTGTACTATACAGGTTGCCTGATCAGTGGACTCACTCCTCTTGCGGACATGCGGGACGGGGTCTCTGGTCTCGCTCTCGTTCCAGCGGCGCACTTGCTCCTCGCGAATCTTATAGAAGAGTATCTGCTTCTGTTCCTCGTTTAGCTCCTGTAGCAGTTCTGGCTCGATGTACATATCTTGAAGAATTTGCCTCATCATCTTGATGGCTGTGTAATGATCACACTCGTAATCCTTTTTCAGTGGTTCGACCCTTGATTGAAGAAGACTTCACCAGGGTGAGGAAGACTACAGGATTTAAATGGCAAGGAAGGCCCAGAGTGTGCTCTGTTTAAAATGGAGTAGATATATATCACTTAAATGCCACATGCTTACCAGCAGCCTTGCCCCACCTTGGTTCGGGAATTTTCTCGGTCCACGTTTGTGTTTCATAGACACTCATCCACAATTGTCCTCTTTTTCTTCTTCTAGTCTCCTGCAGCCTCTTTTTTCTGCCACTCGCTCACTTCTGGTTTTGCCTCATTGTGTGGCTACCCGAAGGGTTTTAATTTTACCCCTCTACCTGCCTCTCTCTCTCTCTCTCTCTCTCTCTCTCTCTCTCTCTCTCTCTCTCACACACACACAC
>JAQLOM010000006.1:9507061-9519921 GCA_030068315.1 Chrysichthys thysi
GCTAATTGGCTACTCTAAATTGACCGTAGGTGTGAATGGTTGTCTGTCTCTGTGTGTTGCCCTGTGGTAGACTGGTGGCCTGCCCAGGTCGTATCCCGCCTCTCACCCGATGTCAGCTGGGATTGGCGCCAGCTTCCCCCAGTGACCCTGAACAGGATTAAGTGGCAGAAGACGAATAAAAATATTAAGTAAGAGAAGAGGTAAATGCATTAAAGCATAATGTTTTTTGAGTCATCCTGACAAGCCTATATTGTTTCATATGATCATGTCATTTTGAAAGTCTTTTAGTTTTCATTTTATTCAACTTTAAAGAATATCCCAACTTTTCTGAAACAAAACATGACATTTTTTTTATATTACAGTTTTTCTTCTCATATATATATATACACACACACACACACACACACACACACACACACACACACACACACACACACAGTGGAAGCTTAGATTGCAGGTAACTTGGTCTGCGAGTGTTTTGCAAGACGAGCAAAAATTTGTAATAAATTTCGACTTGGTTAACGAGCGATGTTTTGCAATACGATTAGTATTTATCTGCTGAGCCTCACCTGATCACAACTTCTCTCTCTCACTCACTACAGGATTGTGGCTTCCGCACTAACATATACTGTGTGTGTGCTCAATTGTTTAATGACGATGCAATGTCGCATTTCTGTGAAATCCTCAAAAGGAGGCAAAAGCAGCCATTATTGGATAGTTTCCTTGTTAAAGTCGCACGAAAAGAAAAAGATCCCAGTAAGCGACAGACTGCAGTGATTCTGTGAGTTGTAGTGAATGTAATCCTACATAATAATCCTCCCACTCTCTCATCTCTCCTGCTCTCTGTCATGGATCTGCCCACGTGGAGCACAAGTGCAGCACACCCGTTTCAGGCACTCCCAATAAGGGTGCATGCCAGAGGACTCACGCCATGCTCACGTGTCACATGGGTTACTACAGGTGTTCTGCATTAGGACTAATTATATAGAATATAAATAGACTGACTCATGAACACTAAGTTTGCTCAGCATTAGTTTGCATTTCCCCGCGCTATCGCCAAGCCATGTTCTAGTGTTTATCTCGCTCATGTTTTGACTCTTGTTTGTACTCCAGTTTCCGTGTTTTTGTTGTAACCTTTGATATTCCTGTTTCTTACACTCTCTCGTCTCCCTCAAACCAGCCACGATTCTTTTCAAAGCTAAAGTGCAGTTTATTTTGTTTTATGTATTTTTACTTTATATTTTGCATTAATCATTTTTATATAAATATTTGTGGTTTGTGCAATGAATTATCAGAGTTTCCATTATTTCTTATGGGGAAACCCGCTTTGATATACGAGCACTTTGGATTACAAGCACGTCTCGAGAACAAATTATGCTCGCAAACCAAAGTTCCACTGTATATCAAAATCTGAATAGGCATAGGTGAAAAAGTAACGCTCATAACACAATGAGTCTCACCTGTGTCAATCATTGGCAATTTACTGATGGGTGTCTTGTGTGTGTGAGGGGACCAGTACTCTGTGTGTGTGTGTGTGTGTGTGTGCGCGTGTGTGTGTGTGCGTGCGTGCGTGCGTGTGTGTCTGTGTGTATGTGTGTGCGTGCATGCAAGCGACCAGTAAAAGACTGAAAAGTAGAAGCTGACAATACAGCTCACCCCTGACTTGTCTCAATTCTGTCTTCTGTGTCCTCATTCCCGAAGAACCCATTGCAACAGATTTCAACAAAAAGATTTCAGCTCTTCAAGTCCTGAAATTATGCTAAAAATAGGCCTTTGGAAAATGGAGACATTTTCTTCTTTCTTTTTCTCAGCCTTTCTCAGAGTGTGAAGAACCTGCTTCCCTTGCATTTCTGTATGGAAATTCTCCAGAAACCTTCTCTCCCTTTCCAATCTTTGCAGTATCCTGTTGAAATGATTCTTCATATCATGGACTCACCGTCTGCACTTACACTTTGTTTTGTGTGGAAATGTCTTCGATTTAATTCCATTTATTTTCTATAAAACAAGATCACGGAGGCTGCAGAGTATTTTTTTTAACTAGCCTGTTATTAACTGTTATGATCCTTCTCAGCTGAAAAGCGAATGTGGGGTCGAGATTATCCATGCCCCAATGGTCTTTTATTAGCGCTAGCTATTAAAGCTAAGTGGGGCAGTGCTCTCCAGCTAGAAAGGGGACCAAATCAACAGAAGATCTGCTTATATCTGTCAAATAGTGATGAGTATTAAAATCGTCGGTCACTCAAAAGAGGTCATTAGTATTTAAACTGATTTTAAATTCAAAATGAATGGAGTTGGACTTTAGAAGACTTTGTGAGTAGAACTTTAGGAAACTGAAGCTTAACATTTGTTAAACATCTGGTATAAATGGTGGGCCTTTGCCTCACCTGCCTCTATGGGCGAGCCGCCGCTGCTCGTGGGGTTGATAAAGGTGCACCCCGAAGCTGATTGAATTCCTTTATATGCAGTTAGCCTCATTGTCTGTCACACTTTGCACCAGTCCATCTCACTCAAGTGGAACTTCAAGCCTGTATGTAATTCCAACCTGCACCAGCATTCCTAGCACCAATTTTGAAGAGAGATTTGAAATGACAAGCTCTGTGGTGAGAAGATGTGGGGGTCAGCCAGTTAATGCAGCATATTAAACATGCAGCACCATTTCACAGAGACACTGCTGCTCATTTCAGGCGACAGGTACAGTACATCTTACTTCCTCCTGCTGCCCTCATTGTGTCTGCTCTCACACTGTTCCTCTGCTGCACTGTGCTCATTTCTGACCAGTCTCCGTGGCTTGGACCTTTCCATTCCTCGTATTGTTAGCAGTCTCCCTGGGGAATCAGCTTGCCTACATCAGTAGATATAGATGATGATGATGATGATGATGATGATCAAATTGAGTAAGCAGGAACAACACGATGTAACAATCATATCATCCAGATAATACATTTTAGGCATCAGAAATTTTACAAGATGTTCTCTGGGGAGTAAAATTTTAGCTATTGCTGGGAGAACTAGAAAAACTCCAGTCCTAGGTAACATTAGGATTACTAATCCTGCAGTCTGTGTTGTAAAGCTGCCGTAGTAGCATCAAACATGAATCTTCCTCTGAATTGATTTCTTAGAAAAGTCATACATGAATAATTATTTATTAATATACAGTTGCAGTCAGAAGTAAACAGCCAGTCATCGCGGACATGTCATGGCAATATTAAGCTTTCAGTGATCTCTTTGAACCTTTCCATTTCTGGGAAAGAATGAATGATTATGTCTTTATTAGAAACAAAAAACAAGAATTTGGTCTGCAAGTTTTAATTTATTTTGGATTCTCTGAAATCAACACAGGCTCAAAAATAATACAAACAAGGTCAGAAATATACATACAGCCATTTATATTATTAATTTAGTGATGCGGAAAGTTCCAAAAATATCTTTGAACTTGCCCAGACCACGGGATCTTACCTTCCTGTCAGTGATTATGATTGACAAGAGATGGAAGATTCTTTGTGCCCAATGTAAAAATGGGTTGTTTGACAAGTACAAGTTAATGAAAGGTATAGCATCTTTGCCATGGTCTGGAAGAAGACCCAAACTGTAACACTTACAGGAAAGGAAATTGGTTTGGATGGTTAGGAACAACAGAGGAACCATTAAGGCACAGGCCTGCCATGAACTGGAAGCCGCTGGAACACTGTCCACTGTCAAGAGAGTTTTACATCACCATGGACTGCTGTTAAAGAAAGAAGCGCCAGCTCAAGTAAAGTTTGCAGCAGAATACACGGACAAATAAAAAGCCTTCTGGGGAAAGTTTTATGCTCAGATGAGAGAAAAGTGGAGGTTTTTGGCCAAGGTACAGAGGAGGTAGCATCATGCTCTGGGGCTGTTTTGCTCCCAGTGGAACTGGGGCATTGAACAAAGTGGATGGAACAATGAAGAACCTCAGAATTATTCAGCGTAACCTTAAACTACCACCTAGATGGTTGAAACTTGGACCCAGTTGGGTGTTCTAACAGGACAATGACCCCATATGCACATTAGAGTTGGTTGTGGAATGAACAAAGCAGACTAACACTGTGGAAAATGTATGGACCCTGCTCAAAAGTGGGGTCTGTGTCAGGAAACACAAATTTAAATGAACTCTACCAATTCTGCTAAGAAGAGTGGTCAACCAGAATTCTGCCGGAAGCTGATTGATGGCTACCAGAAGCATCTGATCAAGGTGAAATTTTCTATGGAAATTCCCACAATGCATTGAAACTTCCAAATTCTTTTTTTTTCTATGAAATATATATGCTGTACACTCATTCTTTCCCAGAAAAAGAACAGTTCAAAGAAATAATTGAAAGCCCAATATTGCCATGACATTCATGTCAGTGAGGACTGTTTTGTAAACTTCTGACCTTAACTGTATGTACAATTTGGTTTTTAAACAATTCAAGTTATATGACATTTTTCACATGTGAACATTTCACATGCAAGGAATGTTTTTTTTTTTTTTTTTTTTTTACATGTGATCACAGTATTATATCATATTATTCAAATGATGTCACATGGATTTACTTGAGTTCGGATTTCATTTTCAGGATGTAACAAGGTGAAATGCGCCTTCAAATGTTTTTCATGTGATCACATATTACTGATGTAATCATGTGAAAAGAAAAGTTATCAAATGAAACTGTATGCATTTGTTCCCATAATGGGTGGCTATTCCATTAGTATATGAAGAAGAATATAATTTTTACTGAATGATGCCAGTCACAGAGCCATTATTTTGGTTGTATTTTAGCTATAATATCTTTAATATTCATGCTCAAGCCGAATCATTCCTCTTGCTTTTAGGGGGAAAAAATTCTTTCATGTCAGACCTGTTTGTGGAAGGCAAAACATGAGCAGGGACATCAATGGCCCCACTCTTTAATATTTTTGCTGATGAATTCCACTTAAAATCATTCTCACCTGAAAAAAACTAGGCTAGCTAAAAACTCCTTGCTCCCTTTTTGCAGTTTGAAAATAGCTGATGCAAAATAATGAGTCTAGGTTTAATTAGGGGAGCTACTTTTGTGGATGATAAACAAGTAAATGATTAAATCTGCTGACAGTCTGCTCTGGTGGATGCAGGGCAGCTGGAGCTTGTGAGGACTATCTGACTCCATGGGTCCTTGTTGCCATGGAGACAGTACTGGTGACTGACTATCTTCCTATTGGCACGTTTTGTAGATTTGTGCCAGTGATAGCTGCAGATATCTGTCTGCCATGCGTAGAGTGGGTGGCAGGAAATAGAGCACTGATCACTGTGTAATACCCGCCAGTGTGTGGAGACACTCTGATCAAATCACAAGGTGACATAGAGATTTTATTCATAAAGCACCAAATTCACGTCTTCACGTCCTCAAGCAAAAACAGAGAAAAGACAAACTTGAACTGGGTTATGTCAGGGTGGCAGAGCTGTTGGAAATGAAAAGCTTCCTGTTCATCATATTCTGCATCTTTATTTTTGTCCTGTTGTATGCCATATATATTTCATATATGACATACAGATAGTTATGACATCTATTATATTTTCTTTTTTTGTTTTTTTGTTTTGTTCTGTTTTTTACAATAGAGAAACAACATAGAGATGACACACTATTTGGTTTCTAAGTAGAAGCATTTTTGTTAAATAGTGGCATATAAATCTTTTTTTTTTTTTTTTTTTAAATCTTCAATGCCTCTTTAAATCAACATCCCAACGACTGTCATTATATCATTTTATAATTTATTCACATTGTATTTTCAGGTATCCAGTGTTCTGAATTCTGTCATGGCAAGTTCTTGCTGTAGTCCACAATGCAGTTACAGAGTTTAGAGACTAAGTCTTGTGCCAGTAAAAGCGGGGTAAGGGCGAAGGAATAGACCTTCTTGGATTCCAACTTCACTGTTTTTGTGTTAGTATAATTCTTCAGTCCTATGATTTTATCCAATCAGCTCTTAGAAACGGTGAGACTGGACAGACCATTAGGCTCAGTGGAAAGGTGGCAGTCTCTCCTGATAAGTGTATTGTGTAAAGCAGCCCCCTCCTGCTCTTTTTCCTCATGAGTGGACTGGACATGCTGATGCTCTAGTCTTCCACTGGATTTGGACACATTAGGGGAGTGGTGCACACGCTCCTTTCCTGATGCCAGTATAGTTATAGAGACGACAGTCTTTGTCATAGCGGACTCTGTACGTGGTCCCAAAACTGTCGTGTAAGTGACAAGGCTTTTGTGTTTGGTTTGATTCCCTGGCGCAGGTGGCCCCTGGCTGCAATTCGACAATGACCCTATTTCAGCCTCTGAATTCATAATTTGACTAGCAGAGGCTCCATCCTTATAACGCAGCACCGTGGTGCTTCGATCCTCGGCCCTAGCCTCTGGGTTGGATGCCTGAACAGAGGGGATGATGGGAACAGAGCAGGCACGGTGAGATGGTGGAGGAAATGCCGTTCCCTGGTCCAGACGAGTGCAAGGAACCTCGGCCAGGGTCAGTCTTTCTCTGGAATGGGCTAAGGCTTCTGTCTGCGTGTTCAGAAAGGAGCGGCTGTACTGATTACCTTCAGTTTGGGAGTGACACCTAGAGGGAGAAAATAGAGTGTGGATTAGCCATTTCCCTGCATTATTTTTCCCCACTTTTCACGACTCTTTTTCTCTCTTCTTATCCCACTGCAGAAACCACTCCGAGTCAGAGAACATAGTGTGCATAATTTATTCCTAACTCATCTTCACAGTAGGGAATTGACTTTGAGGTAGAGGTAATGTAAAATCTCTGTGTAATTGTTCATAATCCACAAGTCAAGCTATCTTCCTTTGGCAGTGTTAACATTAAGTCTGGACTTTCTCCCACCTGTGAAAGCCTTATCTGAAATTTAAGTCGTTAGTATCAAAGCTTGAGGGTCTCGGGCCGCTGAACTGATGAATACCCATTCGGAATACTTCATTAGAAGGATGGCTTTTCAATTTGCATGCTCAGATGCCTTATCAGACCCTACACACCTTGTCCGACAACAGCCCGAAGAACCTAGATAGCACACAGCTCTAAACTGGGACAGCTCCCTAGAATAATGAACATGGTTCCTGGTATGTGCCCAAAAGACCAAAGCAGGTTATTCAAAGTTTGTGTCAAGTAAAGTCCCAGAGACTCCTGCCTGCTTTTTATCTGTCATGGTTTTTAAGGCAGCACAACTGCAGGACCTCGACCCAATTACCTACTCTTCTAACTCTAGCCATCCACATGCAACATTATGGGAGGGTAAAAATATTCTGAATTTCAATGATGTATAACACAAGGAGCCTTAGTTTGAAAGAAACATTGACTAGTAAAGCCGATATGGGTGCCCTGAACACCAGCGCACATAGTTGTTATTTGACAATAAAGCATAATAACAGGGTACAAAAGAGTTTTCATAAAGGACATGCTAGTGTCAGTTCAACCTGCCACACAGACACACATCTAGAAATATCCAAACTATTCCTAGGACATCTATTTTATGTGTAGGATCTACTGTAACAGGATCATATGTCTATATCCTGTTCTCATCACTGCTCTTTTCTTTCTCTCTTTCATTCTTCCTTTCTGTATCCATTTTCCTGGAGACCAGAGGGTGTCTCCATGGCAACAGGGGAGGTTTAGGGGTGATGTTGATGTTTTAAGGTTGTTAAGTCTAGAAATAGGCCAGTGCACGCTTGTTTGCCTGTCCCTGGCCCTAGCCCCAACTCACCAAAGGCAGGGTATATCAGGGTTTATCAGTTCTTAATTATGAACAGTATTAATAAAAAGAGAAGATTTTCAGCTGGAGCTTGTTCAAGTCTCAGTGCAGGAAGAAAGTCAGATTCCTACCCGATGTTTCTATTAATTACCAACAGAGTACTCTACTGCTGAGAAACAGACCCGAGTTTCACTGTGTGTATGCACGTGTCTTAGTGCTGAGACACGGGGAAGATCTCATCAAAACCCTTGAAGGCAAAACTCCAAAGTGCATGGTTTACGAATGCAAATTATGGAAATAGGGCAAAATAAAAGAGCTGCTTGTGAGATGAGTTTATGACTCGCTGCAAAGTTGGATCATGTTGACAGCAGTTGAAAATCCCTTGTGTGAGCACTTCATACTTAGAGGCTTTAATGTTATTGAGGCAATTTTTATGTGCAGGCTTAACTTTTAGTTTTAGGCACATTCACAGAATCAGTGCTTATTACGTCTGGCTTATCTGTAATACTTTAGAGAAGTGTGAATAAATTAATCAAAGAGTGGAGCGACCATACATACATACATACCGTCTCAGAGTATCTAATGTAGCATCTGTGGACGCCACCTCTCGGAGATGTTTGTAGCTATGAATAGAATCCTTTGATCCTCCGGTTAGATAGTGTCCTGCTCTAGAGATGGGTGGTGTCCATCGTGACACAGGTCTATTATTGGATATCTTCTGTTTTGCAGCATGACTGAAAACAAAAATGACGCACAAAGCTGAAAGGACAACTCAGCGAAAAGAGATCATATGATGGCATTATTAGATACTCGGTTGATAAAAATCTCGTTGGTATGTTTTGTTTTGTTTTTTTAATTACAAAATATGCAATCCATTTGAAATCTGTGATTTTTTTTTTTGTACGTCCATGCATATGACTGCTGTTAAGAATGGAAAAGAGAGCAGAATAGTTCATTACACACAATTTGCAATCTGTCGGGTTGAAGAATGCCAATTATACATTCAGTTCATGTGCCTTCTGCCAACTGTAAATCATAAGTGAGTTCTGAATAATTTTGTTGAATGCTGTTGTGATATGCATATTACCAGAGTTAATTACAATATACAGTACTTACAACAAAATTATTTTTGGCATTATTTATCTTTGTACTTGTATGAGCATATGGTGACATAGAAGCTCGTTAATTCGACTCTGTTGCCGTCTATATACAGCGGAAGCGGGACAGAAGCAAAGTAAGGGGGAAAAAGAAACAGGAAAATACCTGCAACTTCTCACTGTACGCACACTGCTGCTCTGACTGGGTGGAGAGACTTTGGATTCTCTGGCTCCTATACTGTGGCCTGGTGTCAAGGATGCCCCATGGGGTTTGCAGCACTGTGGTAAGGAGATGACAGGTGATATGTTTCTAAAGGTTAAATGGTACAGCTGTGACACTGTTCTGCTTTGCAGGACTTCACTTCCACATTCTTCTGTTTTTCAGTAGATCTATCCTTCAGCAATCTCTCTCTCTCTCTCTCTCTCTCTCTCTCTCTCTCTCTCTCTCTCTCTCTCTCTCTCTCTCTCTCACACACACACACACACACTTGACTCTTCATTGCCAAAGATGGAATAGTGGATTATAGACTAAGCAGTGAGACAGAATGTAGTTCATTTAGTGATATATGTTCCCCTCAGCGAGAGGAGAGCCACTTTAATTAGATGTTACATTTAAACAGCAGATTAAGAGAGACACTCTCTGATTACACTCCCTGTCGACTTTCTCGGTCCTTCTGCATGAGTCGGGAACTAATCCCAGACAAGATTACAGTAATGGATTCCTAAAGAATTTCTTTCATTCTCTCTTTTTTTTTTCTCATCCAAAATTAAAACCATTATCTTGCAACAGACCAGAACATGGCGGTTATTCAGAAAGCGGCCTGAGATGCCCCCTAAAGTCGCCCGAGTTACCAGATAATGCTCTTATTCTAGTAAGTGACACATGCGTGCTTCCCATGTCCTGTAGAGTATCATTAAAGCTACTTGGTTTCACTTAAAACTAGTGCGAAGCCTTGCAGCTGATAAAATGTGTCATCCTAACACTTTGCCTCCTCAGGGACCTGTTAGCATTTTTATTCTCTCCAGCAGAAAAATTGGATCATTTCTGGCCACCCTCTCAAACCCTCAGCTGGGTGAGAATGCTCTACCGGGAACAGAGCTACTGGTCTCACCAGTATAATTGCAGGAACTTTTTCAGAGTTTGGAACGTGTAGATTCACACCCAACTGAAAGATAACACAGTGCCAGACATGCAAAACCTTTGGGACAATCGTTTGGATACAAAGGTATACTAGAGTGCATGAGAAGAATATACATTTTCATGCCCTATGCTTAGAGCTGTATTACCGTGCTAACACTTTACTTAAAGATGGTGTTGATGTGGATATATAAAACCTACACAAGGCCTTTGTGATAACTCGCATATAACTACAATGACGATCTAAAACTTCGAGTTAAGGTCAACCTTTGGCATGAAATCAAAGTGACGCTTTGGTGAAGTTCTAGATTTTTGTTTACACAGGATAGTGTTCATATTCTCGTTCTAATATATTATCATTCCCACATCGTCTAAGGTTAAAAATAAGCAGATTTGGGGGGGGGGATGCTTTTTTTTTTTTATCAAATAAATATTTATAATCGTGGTGATGGTCAGTAAGCGTTCCACCAATCTTCAGGACAGAGCGCTTTGTACTTACTTCCAGCTTCTTTATAACATGAATTTATAACATAACATAAAGAGGCTGCTGAAGGAACAACTGTTTATCGCTGCTACAGCACGAGTGATTGCAAGGAACTAACCTTTTTTTTGGTGTGAATGTTCTAAATCAATAAATGTAGCTATAAACAGTTAAAAGTATGACCTGTCACTCATTAATAAATCAAAAAACTGTAGTCGTCGGTAAATCACTGTGGAAAGAGTAATAACGTTTTAGATATGGTGTTATAGAAATGTAATCAGCCTTGGGGCAGTCCTCATCATACCACCCTGTCACACAAAAATAATGAGCAAACAGGTTTTAAAATAACAGTCCTATGCACATATCTAGTTGAGACCAATTATGACCTCGAGCGGTGAAGTGGCTGTGGAAGTATTGTCACACACCTGCTGACACTGCTGGCATTTCTGCCTTTTTTTTTTTTTTAATATAAGGCTACACCCACTTTGGCTTTAATTTGGTTTTGAATACACATGCACTGAACAGATACAAATAGCTCCACTGCATTATACCCATAATCAGTTGTCATGAAGGTCTTATGTAGGTGTCATGTAGGATTATGAACATCATTACTAATACTGTTAAAATAGAATAAGCTGAAGAAATAAAGAAGAGCGTAATCCCTTTTTCCCCTGCAAGCCCAACCCTGTACATGTACACATGAATTGTCAGTATCCTTTGGCCATACGAGAAGGCATTGCTCAAATCCTTAGGGGAAAAAAAAAAGACATTCACTTGTATTTCCACACAGCTCTTCTGCACAGCAGCTTTTTACAATGGCAAGGTAGACTGCTGATCAAATGATTGTGATGTTTACTCAGAGCTATATGCACTGCTATTTCTGTCACTGTGAAGGATCATCGGTTCTGGTGAGCGCAATACCAAGCAGCATTCCCCGAGGTGCCTGCTGGCCAACTGTATTCATTACACATGACTGTTATACACAGAGAATGGATTTTGAGGTCTCTCACAGTCACACATAGGTGGCTTGATTTCTCCACCGTCTACATACTGTATAGCTGATACTCATGGAAGAGAAGGCGAGACATTGGTCATTGCACATCTTTTGACACAAATAAGAAAAAAGGAAGCTCCTACGGAAGTGTCCCAGATATTTCACCTTTTGATGCTGGAGGTCATAATCAATCCTGGGGCTGGATTTTGACATGAGCCGAGAAGCAATGAGACTGCAGTCCCTCAGAGTGCGGATCTCAGTCTGTTGGGCTCTAGGCTTTCCCCTTTGTCTCCTGCAAAAGATGAATGTGTTTTAATCATGTGCTTTCTAATAAAGGCATGTTAGTATTTCTTTTGTTTAGTTTCTCTGATGAGGACAAAACGGGTTTCATTATTCATTATCCGTTTCATTATTTTAACTCTGATCTAAATGTCATGTTAATTCAAATATCACATTTATAGTCATGGTGGGTTTGGCTGTTTCTGCTTAATTAGATAGTACTATGCAAACTCATGTCAAGCAATGGGAGTGTATTATCAATTAGAGTTTTTCACAGCTATGTATTTTCAGGAATAAGTCATAGACCATGACAATCCTACTTTAAACTGAATGTTAGCTTTGTGTGGCACGGAAATGGAACAAACCTACAGGAATGTCTGGGATTCCACCTGGAACTGGCTGGCTTATACAACTTGAGGTCTTTAATTTCAGTGTCAGAGTGACACAACGTATGAATCAAGTAACATTTTTTGTTCATATAATGACAACATGATGACAGCTTACTATGTAGCTCAGTGCACCTGGCCTATGTTAGGGAAACATAATGGTGATGAGGCGCCACAGCTTTCCAGTTGAGGTGAACTGGAAAATTGAACAAAGCTAAGCACTCCTAAAAGATGCTCTAAAGTGTTTGCTGGGCTTGGTAATAAGATCAACATGAAAACCTGCTGTATAATGCTGTTCCATAGCTTTGCTTTAACAATACACACGTCATCACCATGATGTGAGTAAACTGGGCTAGATTCAGTTATTATAATGTTCTAACATAAGGCCAGCCCAAAAGATCTCTTGACATAATCTTATGTTTTCTACATAACCTGACTTGGGTGTCAACTGGCATGAAAGAAGTTGCATTTTTGACAACTGATGCATAATTTTATAAACGTTTATTTCGAATTATGTCAGCAATCATGAATGGTTTATGCAGGTGTCTATGAATACTACCTTTAAATAAAGAGTCACCAGCAAGACTTTTTATCTTATCTTTGTTAATAAACTTTTGGCATTTGACTCACTTGTTCCTGCAGTAAAGAGCCATGCAGGCCAAACCCAGCAAGCTGATCCCCATGGCGATGCTGAAGATTGACAGGATCTGTCTCTGATAGGTCTCTCCACTCTCTAATAAGACAGACACAATAAAGGGTCCATAGTTAATT
>JAQLOM010000006.1:9520021-9531129 GCA_030068315.1 Chrysichthys thysi
ATATTACGACCAAGGACTAATTAATGAAGACATACGCATGAACATAATGAACAAAACCTTAAAATAAAAGTAGTTTGTGGTGTTTTTTTGCTGTTTTATCATGGGGATCAATAATGATGGACTCATGGGGACGCATTTTTGAGAAAATCTCATTTCGACCGAAACCATGTTTTGCCTCTTAGCTCATAATTAGCCTATGCGCAGTCCGACTCATTTTGCCAGCACGGCTCACATATACCTTTTGCATGTTCGTCCAGACATATTTCTTCATGAAATTGTGCTAATGATTTGTACAGAGAAAGCCATCTATACTGATGAGACAGTGTTTGCCTCCTTTCATTATCTGCCTTGCTGTCTCTACCACTCTCTCTTTGTTTTTCTCTCATATACATCTTCAAAGCAAGCCGGCGCTTGCACTGGGATGAAAACGAAAAAACAAAAAACAGTAGTCTAATGAATGCTCAGATGATCCCATTTCTCTGATGACCCAAGGGTAAAAAAAAATGCACCGGTCAGTAGTTTTATTGTTCTCACCATTACAAATATCTGGGGAACTCAGTGACTTATAATTGCTGAAAACAAAGAGATGCCTGGGAGAAACAGTTCTGTTCTAGGCTTCTTGGTTGTGTATACCTCCCTCTTGTCAGTCATGTTATAGACATGCCCCCTTTTTTACTGCTAAGGAATGCAAACATGGCAGAATTCAGTGTTAAACAGTCCCTGTTGTCAGATACTATTTTTGTGGGCAAAAAGCACAATCTGCTACCATAAAAGTGCACTGATGCCAAAAGAAATAAAATGAATAAAACTGGGGACTGCTTGCAAAAGATGGATGCTTTCCAAGGTAGATAAAACAGCTGACACCTAAGAAAATAAAAACTCGATGTCAACTTCCACCATTATGAAGGAAAGGAAACCTGGGGAAGTTTAAACAGGGCATTCAAACCATTCTTGCATCAACAAATCAGTAAGATATTTGCTGGGTTTATAGCGATCATTGTCTCAACTAGAATGAGATGATGGAACGAGCTACTACTGACCAAATGCGGATAAACATGAATGATTGTGCAGTTCACATTGTACCTGTTTGAGCTACAAGTTTATGCAGTGCCCTTTTAAAATTGACAAGGTGTATAACTCTGTCAGCAACAGGCAGAACTCAGTCTACATGCTGCCCCAGAAAAGTATTTCAGTTCAAAACGGATCTATTTTGAGTCTGTGACTCTTGTCAATAGTAGTAACATGATGTGCCAGTGCAACACAAAACATAATCACTAAATCAATAAAGCTCATTCTTATAGAGCATGGATAGATTATGTACTCAAATCAACATCCGTAAAATTCTATATGCTGTTTGTTATTTGCTGATAGGCTAGTTGATGATCAATTGACATTTCTTTGACCATCTATAGAGGATTTGTTGACTATTCATAGACGTCCTATAGTGGAATATGCAAATAAAGCGTTAACAAATCTCCCACTGGTGAGATAGCAGGTCTTTTAGGGTTCGTATTCATAAATACGCTTCACATTAACTTCACAGTAATTACTCTTTGACTTGTGATCTTATCTCTGGCAGTTCATAAAGTGACAGACTATTCAGCGTATCTGATTGCGAAAGGAGAAAGTGGCTCTGATGACAGTATTGGTAGGTAATTAGGTTTATTCCCATTTTATGTCATGGTAAGAAAGTGTTTTATAAATAACACCAATGAATGATGAGATAAATATAATATGGTAGCACCTGTGTATTCATGACATCTGTTCGATTAATCTACCAACCCACAAAATTGTATGTACAGTGGTACCTTAACTCATGAACTTGAGTCATGATGAGACTCTGTTGGCGAATCAATTTTTCCCATTGAAATGAATGTAAATTCAATTAATGTGTTTCAGCCCTCATAAGCGTTTTTTAAGTGTATTATGGGCTTGTGTGGCAATAAAACATGGAATAAAATTAAAATAACCTTAATTATAGAAAAATTAAGCTAAATTAGATAAGCAGATGATTTTAATGTATGCTACCTTGGCAGTGGTTACATACTTGCTGGCGTAGGTGGACGGTGGGGGAGGGATATGATTGTGGAGGGAAGATATTGCCCGGAAATATCAGTCACACGAAGACCGTTTTCATGTTGTGTGATTGTTTCTTTCTTTATTTATTTCAACTGTTATACGCTTAGGCTTCTTACTCTCTCTGCCATTTCCACTTTTTACTTTCTTGGGATCCAAAAATGAAGAGAAACACAACGTAAAAAATGCATTGAACACTTTCACACCATGGGCGGCACGGTGGCTGAGTGGTTAGCACTGTCGCCTCACAGCAAGAAGGTCCTGGGTTCGAGCCCTGGGTTCGGCACGGGTGCCTTTCTGTGTGGAGCTTGTATGTTCGTTGTATGTTACCTCCGGGTACTCTGGTTTCCTCCCACAGTCCAAAGACATGCACAGTGGCGATTAGGCTAATTGAGTGCTCTAAATTGCCCGTAGGTGTGGATGTGAGTGTGAATGGTTGCCTGTGTCGCCCTGCGGTGGACTGGCGACCCGCCCAGGGTGTGTCCCGCCTCTCGCCTGATGTCAGCTGGGATTGGCGCCAGCTTCCCCCGCGACTCTGTACAGGATTAAGCGGCAGAAGACGAGACGAGGCTTTCACACCACTTGTGCTTGAATGAAACTGAATGTTTGTGCCACGAAGCATGGGTTGGCTGCCTGTACGTCAGTCGAGGCTTCATTCATCAGCCAGTACAAAATCTGTTTGGAAATTTAGTCCGTACGCCGATTTTTTCCCCATCCGAAGCGCTCACAAGGGGGTCAGACTAGATAGAATACCTTAGGTATGTTAATGGCTCAACAATGTGTTTCTCATGCACATGTAACTGAACAGAACATACAAATTTTTATAATAAATGTGAAGACATGATGGTGGGTTTCAGATGCACACCTGAGAATAGCTTACATGTGTCTGATTTAAGTAAATAAAGCTACACAAATAGGTAGATGACTATATAAGATGAATCAGGTCCACATGAGATTAAAATCCTAGAAAATGTTGTAGTGGCACCTTGTTGAATATGCTGCTCAAAGTGCTTTGGGAGGAGAATTGTTGCCTTGTGGCATCAAAGAATGAGGGTATTAAATGTGTAGTGAGTTGTGACGCAGGATATCTCATCTCCTTCCTCTCTCTGTCTTTCTGTCTACATATTTCTCTCTTACAGACAGACACACATATTATAAAAATGGCTGCGACCAGACTCATTTAAGATCCAGATTAAAATCACTGAAGAGTAATGCATATCCATTCCTCTCCTTTCCCTCGTCACCCTCTGTCTCAGTTTGAGGATGTTTGAAGTGGAGGTACTAAAGCAGACATGTGAACCTAGGCTAATAGAAAACTTCACGAGATTCACTCATAGAATGTATTCAACTGTCAAGCAAATGACGGAGGGCAGTGGGCATATGGGAGTGTGGGCATAGAAAAATGGAAATTACTTCTACCACAAGGGGAAAAAAGATAGCCAGTGACAGATAGAAAAGTGGGGGAAAAACAGCTTCTATAAAAAAAAATAAAAAATAAAAAAAATTCCTCTTTAGTGCAGTTTATGGCTACTGTTTGTTGACACTGCTTAAAATCTGTGGCTACTCCAGTTTGTCAGTAAAAACAGCCACTTATCCTATCGGCTATGTGGTAGTTCTTATCCCAAGAGTCACGTTATACAATGTGCAGCCTCAGCAAGTGATATACCTTTGGGCTTAACAGGTACTAACTGGGACACATAAAAAACAACACAGACACACACACACACGGACACGTAGACACCAATGTAACATGTACACACACCTGCATACCTTGCGTCACCTACACAGAGGCTGCATTTACAGCAAGTACTCTGTTCTAACCCTTGCTCGTCCACTACCTGTGTTGCCATGGTGATACCAGGGCTGCAGTCAGAAGTTTTAATGTTTAGGCAGGCACTTTGGGGCACGTTAATTCTGCGCAAATGAAATCCATCTGAGTCGTATGTGGTCTGTGGCTGGCAATCCTCAACAACGCTACTGTCAACATTCTCACTGGGGGGGAAGGACTGTAGGCTTGCTCACTCCCCTGCTGCTCAGAAGAGTGCCAGCCATCCACAGAGTAATCACACGATACGGCTGAGTGGTGCTTGACAAAGTCAGGAGGTAAAACAACACAGGTGCACACCCTCGGCACCCTTTGATTTGTAACACCGCTGTGTGGGAATGGGAAAACCTTGTGAAACAAGTGATAGCTAAAATGATAAATTGGTATGAAGGAGAGAGGGTGCGTGTGTTTGGTGAGATGAATAGTAATTACAGAAAGCAGTTTCCTTACCCATGAACTCGATGCCAAGCTCATCTGCTGCTGGAGGGAAAAACAGAAATATATGAGTGGGGGGAAAAGAAAAAATCAAATGCATTTAGAATAACAGACACATACTTATAGTTTCGGCTACATTCTGATGAAGACAACTCCAAGCACTTGCAGCATAGCGAACCTATTCGGTGTTATCAGCCAAAGAAACATATTTCTGTAGTACAGTGATTGAACAACAAAAACAGGTTGGTTCCAGTCAGCCCAGGGGAAGGGAAGCAGAAAATACACACACTACACTATTAAATGGCTTGCATAAAAAGTCCTGCTCAGTCTTTACCACTGCCTCTTGATAAGAATTACCCTCCTGCACAGATTGCTTGTGGAAATAGGCTCTGCAAATGCCTTTGTTTCACCTCACACACCCAAGGGATGCTCATAATTGTCTCTGTTGGTCACAAGTTGTTATTCATCCCTCCACTTTCCCTGCTGGCTCCTCTTTAAGAATGTCTGCTCCAGTGGCGCATGTTAACGGACGCCCGGCTTTTTTCGAAATGCAGCTAGGGCTCATTCTCGGTTGTCTCAGCCCCAGAACCCCGGGGTTTGATAAAGAGCTGAGCACTTGTGTTCTTTTTATCTGAACAGCACCCCATTTTCATGGCACTGTAACATAATCTCATTTAAATTAGAGGCGAACCCTCACACTTAATTGCTTTTCTGACAGAGGTGGTCTAAGGTTTTTAAATAGACTGTGGCTTCCCAAGCTTTTTGAAAGATTATTTCTCATGGACATGCTAGACATAAAAGAAAAAAAAAAAAAAAGAAAAAAAAAAAAAAGAGAAATCAAACACACAGACAGGAAGCCATCTGTTAGTTGATAAATTGTAGGAATTATCGATGCCAGTTGACTGTGAATATTTTCATGCAATAGTTAAACGTAATCAGTATTAAAATGATAACTATAATACTGGCCGAGGCACAGTAACCTAAGGTGACAGAGGAAGGAGCGGCTAAATAGACACTGCGCTGCTCAGTGATGACAGTGGGCAACAGCTCACTGCAGGTTGAATTTTAAACATTCAGTATGTGCGATTTTTAAAAGGCTTAGAAATAGTCAGATTGATCACATAATGGGAAGTGAATAAATTAGTACCCTAGTTTCTGAAGTAGCTTAAAAAATAAAGCTAAAATAAAATGACACTGGGCACAACCAGGGCATTTCTTAAACTTCCAGCATTTATGCCGATTTCCAGGAGAATTTCTATGCTGTGAAACGGATAGTGGAGAATAAATGACTGCAGAAAAGGAGTAAAACAGTCGCTGATACAGACTAGCGGCTCACCCTCCTCCCTCCTGTTCAACTAATGCATGTTTGATCAATTACAGAGGAAGCACCCCCGTTTTATTGACAGCTTGTAATTACACAGGTTTGACTGTGCTGTATGGGGGAGGTGAGCTGTATATTTGGAATCTGAAGCCTCAAATCCGCATAGGTAGATGTGCTGGCATTGTTGTTTCGGTACGTTTTGCTCAACAGACATGCTAATTAATACTTGATGTGGAGAGAACAGATGTCTTTTAAACCACAGCATTGAGCTCTGAGAGACAAAAGGCATGGGTGGCAAACCAGGAAGCCATATTGATGGTGCCAGTGCAGCTTGAATGTTCAAGCAGCTGCTGATGCTGATTGCCCACCCAAACAGACACATATATTCAAGCATAATTGCAGTGCTGTCACCAGATGTACCCACTACATCATTAAACTTGGGTATTAGTTCTTCTGTACTGGCATATAAAGTAAACTGCCCCATCGCAAATACAGAGTACCTTTGGGAGAAACTGCCATCATGAGTTAGGAGCCCCAGTGAAGCCAATGTGAACAATGACGCGGCATCAATTTATCATGTAGCCATGCGTCATATGAAGAAACAATAACAGAAGTGATTAAAATCCCACATAATCCATGTTTCAGTTAGTAAGACTTGAAAGCCTGCCAAAAAGTGCACCTTAGAATAATCCAAGAGTGATACCAAAATAGAGGCTCTGCCATCTGCAGTCAAGAATTCTGTCACTTCTGATTCACACGATACACAGTTAAAACCCAACAAGACCACATCTCCTCCACAAAGACGTTCCTCTACGCAGTATAATATACAGCTGTGCATCGGCACTAAAAAGGTGGCAAACAATCTCCGAAGCCTTCCTCCAAGCCCGTCTTGGAGCTTTTAACCCCCAAGTACAAATAAAATCGCAGACAACATGGTAAGCATACATTTGACCTGACTATTCTGCACATGTAAACAGTGTGCCTTCAGCAGTGGCCGGCCCATACTGTTTTTCATTCTTTTTTTATTCTGCTAAATCCGTAAGCTGGGCACAGAGAGCTCATAGCAGGTAAGGTGAGCAATGCAGAGACCTGCTGCATTGCCTCCTCTGTGATGGTCAATCTAAAGATAAAGAATGATGGCTGAGAAGCTTAAAAGATATAAAAAAGACAACGCTTGGTGGCACATAAAGCCTCCAGGGGGTGATTTGTGGCTCATTTGGTGGGTTAAGTGAATAAAGATGCAGTGACCCACAAACAAACACCAGGCTTGCACAGCAGAGTGAAAAGAAAACAAACAGAGACCTCAACAGAGTGGAATAAAGAAACATTAGAAACATAATGAGCTATGAAAAATGCAAACCATGTAATGGGACATGATGTATTGGGTCTTGGGATTTCTTGTTATGAGGGTCGCACTGTGACACACTGTATTTGCTTTCATGGCAGTATTGTAAATCAAACACATTATCTGGATTTACTGACTTGTCTCTGTCTAAACCGTGGGGAAGAAATAGTCTAAGCATCCTATCACGTCATAGACATTCAGGACCGGGAATCTAAGAGAACAATTGGTTCTTATCTCTGGATGGCCCTGGAGGGTATCAGTCAGAATTCAGATTCTGGCCTATTAAAGGCGTTTTGAGGTCATGCATATGGAAGAGGGAAATTGGTGTGCTTTTCCAGCCCCAAAAGGATGCTGTGAGTGGTTTTATGGGTCTCATGGTAAGCATGAGCTACCCTTCGCCCTCCCAGATGAGGTAAACTAGCTAGTAAGGGGAATTAACAATGACTAAAATTGAGAGAAATACTGTGAAAAAATGGATAAGAAAAAAACCCCCAAAAGAGTAGAAGCTGAATGACCCATAAATGGCCTTGTTGACAAATTGCCGTGCCATTTCCCCTTAACTATACAGGTTCAATAGCAGGGAGATAATGTAGGTGCATCTATGATAAAGATGATGGGGTTCCCAGCAGAGAGAGCTCTTGTAGTAGTATATGGAGACCAGTGAATGTTCTCTGGGGGGAAAAAATGAGATATGGCAGACCAAATTCCATTACCAGCCACACAGCAGGTTCGGTGACTTCAAAGAGCTGTAAGTGGAAGTTTAGGCTTCTATCTTACTCACTGTAAAAGATCACTCCTTAAGAGCAAAAGCATTCATAGGCCTCTCTTAGAAAGTGCTACTTCCAAGATTTATGCTGGATAGCTCCTGCTGCAATGGCTTCTTTGCTTTTTCCTGTAATTTTCCCACTGTGATTTCACAAGGCTACAATAGCTCTGAGAAAGCTCAAACTCAGCAAGATTTAAGCTGTTATTTTGCCAAGATTTTAAACCTCGCAATCTTGGGTTACACAACGAGCCAAATGGCTTGGATAATGTTTGGTTGCCAGACATCCTAGACTGATGAAAAAAAAATTAATAATAATAATAAAAAAAAAAAATCCTTCAATGTGAACCAAAGGAGAACGGGCTTCTGTTTTGCTTTTTGGTTACTCTCAAAGACTCTTTCTTTTTGTCCTGGCCGTGAGAATGTTTTCCTGCCACTGTCAGCCTTAGCATACTTAGGTTTTCAGCTGTGTTGAAATCTGTATAGTAAAAAATCACTCTAAAGTCTAAAACTCTAGTCTAATTACATTGACAAAGCACACCCTCTAAAGACAATATGAGTCAGTTATCTCTCTATGAACTTCTGAAATCGTCTGTCTGCGTCCATCTTAATCTGTTTGCAAATGTCCTCTATACCAATCAAGAATCCAATCTAACACCAAGGAAACTAATGATTTTAGTATTGACCTTAAATTAGCAAGACAATTACTTCCTTTCTCTGTATTCTGTTCACATAAAAGAAAAAACAAGGCCGGCCTGCAAAATGCTCATTTGCTAATGAGCCATGAACCTTCAAAGACTCACATTAGTCCAAAAGACTACCTGTACTATAATAGGTTTAAAACACCAATACCTCCACATTCAAATGCTAAGATCCTAGCAGTCTTGCAGAGAAGACAGGATGCAAATGCGCACTGATTAAAAACTATTTTCTCTTAAGACTTCAGCATTGTAATGTTCTGCTAATTTCAGCACTTAAGCTGGGGCATAATTAGCTTCTTTTTAGCATATTTGATTTTTGGAAAGCACTCTCTAAGTTTTGCAGAAGAAGAGCACTTGAGGATTTGAAGATGGATGAAAAAAAAATTGGCGAAAAAAGTAAGAAAGCAAATGAAACCTGATTGGGGGGCGTTTGTGGAAAGATTTAGTTTAATCATTGCCACAAACACTTGTAGAGCTGTATAAATGGCGTAGACTGAATTCTACTTTGATAATGAGGTATCACTGGTCACAGTTATCTTACAAAATAATTCCCTCATAAATGAAAAAAAGAAAGTGAATGGCATGATTAAACGTACTCGGGTTGGAGAGGATGGGGTCCGTCTTAGGAACAAACTGGTCACAGCGAAGTCCACGGTAGCCCTCTTTACATCTACAAGGGAAAAAAGAAGATAAAGAGAGAAGGAAAAAACTGTAAATTTCTCAGATCTAAAAAAAAAAAAAAAATCACATCTACCATTGTTCTTCAACAGATAATTAAACTTCTCCAGTAAAGAGTAAGCAAGATAATGCAGACCATATTAAGCTACTCTTACTTAATTCAATGAAATTCTTTCACTCTATTGAAAGATAACTTTACTTATAGTATTTACTTGTGTCATAAAGCATTAAATGATCTTTAGCTTCTCTGTGTGCGGGTGGGCTTGTTTTTATATTGCATCTTGGCAGGGACCATTCCTATGCTAACCCTAGAATGATAAGAATATTTGACAGTTTTGTCCTTGTGGGGATATTTTATAATTTATAAATTCTCATTTTTAAACAGAAATTGCAGGTTTAATTAAAAATCAATCAATGAAACAAACAAACAAGTCAAAAAACAGTATGAGGGTTTCATTTTGCTTAAGGTTGATTAAGGCTAGGGTTAGATTTGGGTGTACATAATTATATGTAATTTTTTTATCCTCATAAGTATAGTAAAAGAAAAGTATAGTGTGTGTGTGTGTGTGTGTGTGTGTGTGTGTGTGTGTGTGTGTGTGTGCGTGTGTGTGTGTGAGTGTGTGTGTGTGTGTGTGTGTGTGTGTGAACACGTCAGCTCATTTTGTATCACAAAACAAGTTTGTTCTGAGAATGAACTGTGTTTGTATAAAAAGCCAAGCAGAGTTTGAAAATGCATGAAGGAAGAAGGGATAAGAATGAGCTAGCACAGAAAAAGAAGAAGGACAAGGCGGGCTTGGCCAGAGCTCTGTGGTGCCTGCATTTGCACAGATAACACAGTCTTGGTGTTAATGTCACTTCCCAAAGGAGCTGTGTGGCTGAACTGAAGACGCATTTGATTGGACTCTTGCTGGGAGATCTATGTGAGACAGACCCACCCATGCTAAACTATAGTGATGACCAGCTTTCCTTCAGCAAACCCATGGATTCAGCAGCAGTGCCAGAGCACTTTCTAATTTCCTATCCCCTTTACTTCTCCTCTTCACATATTCGTCCTCGTTCAGCCCTGAAACTGTTGGACAACTGTTTGTAAATACCACTAACTGGATTGTTGCTGGATATACTGCAGGGACACAACAGTTTACCAACAACACAGGGCTTTAAATCAGCATTAAAATCCACTCACATTTGTTTGATACATAATCATGTTTACAATTAAAACCTATCACATATAACCTATATTAATTACATGTATTTTATTATATATATAATTATATACGAATTACCTATTTTAATTATATAACCATATAATTAAAAATCAATTAATCAATTAAAAAACAACAACAAAAACAAGTATGACGAGTAAAAAATGTACGGCTCCATGACGGAATATATGCTCTTGCAATTGATTTCATTTCTTGCAATTTCCAGAGAATGTTGGCTGACAAACAAACGGCTGTGTCTGGTTTGGAACAGCATGAATGGTGGTGGCTCTGAGTGAAACACTGGAATAAATGACTTGGCTAATTAGTCATAGTGAGTGACATTGCATGAGCAGCGACCAAGTAGGTAAGTCTGATTCAGCTCCATCTAATGCTTTATTCATACTCAGCTTACTGTGCACAAGCCATCTAATGCTGACTTGTGTCAATGTCAAGATGACAATGTCTATCAACCAGTCTGTTTTTTTTTCTTTCCCAGTTTATGGAAGACATTACACTGAATTGGATGGTTTCCTTTTATCAACATGAAAAAAATAGTAGAACCTGAATTGGGCATCGAGTTTCTGGAGTGTAGATGTTTGAATTTGGTTCCATTCTTGCCTGATATAGGTTTCCAGCTGCTGAAGAGTTAGTGGTTGTCTGACATATTTTTTTGTTGAACTGAACGCTCATAACACGCTGGAAGGTCTCCCTCCTCTTTAGCCCAGAGGACACGGCGTCCATGATTACCAACAAGAATGTCAA
>JAQLOM010000006.1:9571565-9594662 GCA_030068315.1 Chrysichthys thysi
CGAAAATAAAACTCACCGCGAGCGACCCAGCCCCCCCCGGTCGCAAGCTCGCTATGCCGTTGCCACCCCCGGTCGCAAGATTGCAATGCCATTGCCCCCCACCGAATAAGGCAGGGGCACCAGTGAGCTTTTAGAACCATGTTGCCTTAATACGGGCCTGAATACTCACTATTTAAAAAAAAAAGCGCCAGTATGTATGCATGCATGTATCATTTCTTTCTCTTTTTACTATCACACACTGTTACTCACCAGCTAGAAAGTCCTGTGAAAAGGTGCTGTGGACTGTGGTGAAATGGCGCTCGACATTGTATTTTTTACCAACTGCCACACTTGCTCCACAGATCAAGCAGACACACTAGTCCTTCATACGTGTGAAACAAAAATCTGTTTCCCAGTTATCAGGAAAAAAGTAGGTTTTCTGTCTCTTGTTGCTTTTAGTAGCCATGGCCTTCCGCTAGCCTGCTAACATGTGGAAACTTTTGCCTGGCCAATGTCTCTGGTAACGTCACTGAATTCAGGAAGGACGGTATCAATAACCAATCAAATTAGACAACAGCATAATGGTATACCTGATTGGTAAATAATCATTTTATGTCAGCAGGGGGCGGGATAACTGTGAATTAGGATTAGCTCACCAAGTGACCAATGAAATTTGTTTTTTATGAAAATCTCTGTTTAAAATTGATTATTTGCTCAGCCTTTGGCGAGCTACTCAGTAGGGGGTGGTGAGCGACTGGTAGCTCACGAGCGACACGTTGGAGACCCCTGGTGTAGACTAACTAACATAAACCTGAATCAAAAGAAAAAAAGAAAAGGACTGTAGCAGCAACATGTGGCAGCAATGTACGCAAATAATGAAGCAATGGTAGCGGAAAACACAAACCAAGGCTTCATGCTAATTTCCTTGCATGTGACTGACACGCAAATACCCTTAAAAAAATAAAAGTCTTACCTGCAGTGTCTGTGAACTCCTGCCACTGTCTCAATAATAAAGCATTCTCCTTCGTTCAGACAGAAGGCCAACTCTTGACTGTCTTGACAAGGTTTGAAGAACTCCGAGCGGACAGTTGGGGTTGTAGGTGCGGCTTCATAAAAAAGAGACAAACAGGGCGAGAAAGAAATTAATTGAAAGAAAATAAATCTAGCTAAAAATCCATTTAATCCATTTCCAGACTGTCAGTTTCCAATGAAAAATATATGTTCTGTATTATGGCATTAAATATGTTGGCAGAATCACATTTTCCTGTACAGTGAATTCATGATACATCCCGTTTTTAATTGAGTCATTGAGCAAACAAGATTGTCCAACATGTATTATACAGCGGCAGGGTTAATAATACAGTGCCACAGACAATAGACCAGACGGAGAACACTTAATGAGAAACAACTATCTGTTGGTAGTTTAATACACACGTTCACTGCATGACACTACTCAATGGCATGCAGCATGGCACATGTCATTAGAGAATAATATATTGGCTGCTTGTTATCGTTTAATTAGTGCAATACACGGTAGGCTAAACTCAATTCCCCAGGAATAAATCACAATGAATCAATACAGAGTGCAGAGTAAAATTACCTAAAATAGTTATTATGCCCCTTTTGCATGTGCTAATAGTCCGCATCGATCCAGCTCTGCTTGCCTTATTCTAGAATGCCAGCCTTATGTACGCATAGCAATGCTTACTTATGTTTAAACAGTTGTGCTCCTGCCAAGCTGAGCCAAGACATGCATACTGCATCCATGGAAATGGAAAAAAACACACACACACATACACAATTTAACATATCCATCAACAAGTGCCCTAATACACAAAAACATGGCAATGGTTTTATGACAGCGGAGTTTTGTGCTATCATTGCCAGCAGACTGGATTGGTCACCACAATGTGACCAGGGTCAGCTGGTTTAAATGGGATAGGGGGGATGTGTTTACCAATAAATAATTTTAATATGTGCTTGCGTTTTTGCATTTTTGGCATCCACATCAGATGTTGTTAATAACGGTCATAAGGCACCACCCTTAGTCAGTAAAATCCAGAGAACTGTATAAAGAAGCAAGACTGGGGCTGATTTCTTTCTAGCTAAAGACTGTACTATCAGTAAGAGTCATGTCAGGTGATTATATAGATTAGAGCACTTTGTGTTCGGTTATTTTTCAGTCAGTGTCAGTGTAATGAACACGAATAAGGTGGATTATTTACCCTATCATCCTTTCTCCCCACCAACATCTATTTTGATGGAGTAAATAAAATTAGCAAGACTTTGAAAACCCACATTGTTAGATTCCAAAAAAAAAAAAAATACAGATAACAGAACTCGCAATTTAGCAGGGTTTTTAAAAGGTTGCAACTGTTCTGTTTTCCATGTTTGTTATTAAGAAGAAACATGGCGTAAACCCAGTAGAGTGTAATGCACCTGAAACATTTAAAACAAAACAAAAAAACCCAACTACCTGCTAAGTGTGTGAAGATCTGAGAGTTCGCTGGGCCCCACATGAAAAACAGACTTTTTGTATTAAAAAAAAAAAAAAGCCAAAAGGGAGATTTTTAGCTCCCAAATAAACTCATGACCAGCTGTAACTGCATGTGACAATGGGACTCTGTAGCCCAAATAAGGGCAGGCATTTTCAGTGTTGTGGTCAAATCAATCTGTTGTTCTCATTGATTGATGAACCTCAGGTCAGAGGATTAGCTCCTTCAAGCCACTAATGGATCAGAATGGTTTTAAGACAACAACATGAGGACCCAGGAATACAGAGACTCCTGCCCTATAGGATATTTATGCAAATTGTGACCAGCAATGATGCTAATGCAAAAAAATAATTCCATGAAGTTTTATGTACATAATTCAATTGCCCCATTAGGAAGCATCAGCTAGAGTTTTATCTTGTCATCTAGCTCCCCATAAACATTCTGAGGGTTATAGCATGATATAAATCATCTGGAAAGTATTGATCAGAAGTCCACTGCATGAAATGTTTCATTGTAAAAGCAGAAAATTGTAACTCTTCTAAGATTATTATTGTCATTTTCATCCTCTAGAGTGCTCTTTAAAACTAGGCCAGAATACTACCACTGACAAGGCAGTTGATCAGCAATCAGCTGTGTTTACTGTGTGACCCAGGGCCACTCACGGACCAGATATTTTACCACTACAGATTTGATTAAGATGCTCATAAAAAGGGACCGTCTGCAGGCTAAGAGAGCAGAAACATGCAATAAACATCATCAAGCACCAAATTAAAATTACAAACCATCGATAATAATTGCATCAATATGGGTGCTCTTGAGGGATTGGGGGAGGTGTTTAATGAATTAATGAACACTGTAATCGATGCTCAGGGATTCGGAGAAGCTATTAGCAATCAGCAACCTTTTATGTCTGAACACTGATAAGTTTATTATTTCTGTCCTCGATTGATTTTGCACATCAGCACAAACCAGGTCATACCCCTCACACAATTTCCAGCTGTCAAAAAGCGAATTATTATTTAACCTTTAGCATTTTAGTGGGGTTTTGGGGGGTATTTTATAGATTTTTATAGCTTTCACATAAATGCCTTTAACCTAACCCTAATCCTATCCCTATGCCACATCCTATCCACACCCTGCTGATAGGAGAAATGTTTTGTCAGAGAAATTAGTCGGAATATAGGCTAGTCAAGGCAGGTGTTCCCTTATGTAAAGAATAAAACACAAAGAAAATAATCTACCCTGAGGTAGAGTAATATCCCCAAAGTGGATTAAGTGCAATGTAAATGTACTCCCAAACCATTTACATTTTTTCCTCTTATACTACAGTGATGTGCTGGTGATCACCAGTTTTAGGTTATCAATGAATGAGACTTTGTGCTTGTTTAACCATTTAATCCATTTGAAATCCATGATGTGATGTCCATGAGACATCTTACTTTCCTGTTATCATTTATAGCAACTATAAACAGTCTCAGCTGTCCTTCTTTTTTCATAATAATCTCTTAAAGTTAATAAGGCATTATGAGTTATTACTAGAGGTATGGATACAGGTTAGGATGTGTGTGTTATTATAAACCTTATTTGAGTTAAATATAAATCATGTGAATTACAGCGAGAACTACTACCAGAGCTGGGTAAACTGCAAAATTGATAACAGCTATTCATCTTCTTCGTAGGGGGCCAAGCAGACCCCCACGGCCAGTCCTCTCCTAACTAAGGCCCATGCTCTCACACATCCACGGGCAATTTAGGGTAGTCAATCTGCCTAACGTGCATGTGTTTGGACAGTGGGAGGAAACCAGAGTACCCAGAGGAAACCCACGCGGACACAGGGAGAACATGCAAACTGGGCACAGACCGGCATCCGTGCTGAACCTGGGGCTCAAACCCAGGACCTTCTCATTGTGAGGCGACAGTGCTAACCACTTAGCCACTGTGTCGCCCCGCTTCTTCTATTAACATCAAATATTAACAGGTTTTTTTTTCTAAATACATTTATAGATTTACAAAACACATTTTAGAAGGAGTGTGTTTTGGGAAAATTAACTAAAGAAACCAAGAAAAAAAATATAATTAAAGCAGATCTCTTGAGGACCTCGCTAAAGCACAGCAGCCTCCACTTCTGTTGACAAATTAATAAAAATAAAATAAACTTAACCGAAACTGAAATTTTGTGGTTGCCAACCCCTACCATCTGCAAAATGAAGTCTGTGGGATTGAAAGCATTTTCTGTGTTTACCACTCAGTCTAATGTTTTGACCTTCCACTAATTTTGCTCAGTAATGTGTAAAAACAGTCTCAGTAATTGCGCAGGTGCTGATGGGATAATTGTTCAGTCTCTACACAGTGATAGAATTATTCCTAAATTTACTCCCTAGATACTCTATTAATCCTGGTCACTTTAAAAGTAGTCCAAAAGGTAATTTAGTAAGGCAGTAAACATCATGTTATTTTCCTGTAGAATGCTATAGCTTTGAAGCAAGCACAAAATGAAACCCTATTCTATGTGGACACCCAGAAATATTAAATGACACTGCCATCCACTCATCCATCCATCCATTATCTATACTGCTTACTGCTTGCCCCTAGGGTCACAGGAAAGCTGGCACCAATCCCAGCTGACTTTGGGTGATAGGCAGGGAACACCCTGGGCAGGTTGCAAATTTATCTCAGGGGCAACACAAAGATAAGCACCCATTCACACTCACATTCACCAGTTGACCTAATCCTCATGGCTTTGGGCTGTGAGAGGAAACCGGAGCACCAGGAGGAAAACCACACAGGCACGGGAAGGACATGAAAACATCTTCACAGAAAGGTCCCAGTCAGCTGAAGGTTCGACCCCTGGACCCTTTTTTTCTGCTGTGAGGCAACAGTGTAACCACAGCACTAGCGTGCCACCCCTACTACATCGCCAGTGATATATAAAAAATAGTGAATTAATATTCCGTATATATGCACGGGAATCCATGGGAGACGTAAAAGATAGATTGCCTCCCTACTTACAGATTAAGCAGATTAGAATGGATCTGGTGCAAACCAAATACAAGCTAATTATCTTGGTTCAACAGACGTTGTGTTGATAGATATATTTACTCTTCAGTATAACAGTGTAAACTGTAGTAAAGCAGCAATGGAAAGTATGTACATACTGTATTTAGGAATTGGCATGGCTAGAAGATTTAGTCAGCTATAGTGTACATTATCTAAATAAATTTATAAAAGAGACATAATAATGAGATGCATCGTGCACTACTTTGAGAAAAAAATGCACATAGTCACTCAGTCTGCACAGGACCTGGAATATTTAGATTTGTAGCAGTTTCCTGAATGCCCTGCCTGTAATCACCCTGCTCATTAGTCAGCTCAGGCTGTGGCTGATCTCTGAGGAGAGTTCTCTCACACTGTTTACAGCCAAGCCCATCAAACATATTGCTGAGGATGCTGTCCTTACCAATCATCCACCACTCCCCATAGCGCTTATGCGCCCCCCCCAACAGAATACTGAGAAGCGTTACACTGGGGGTTCTTTGCGAGACAAATTCAGGTATGATGGAAACTATTTTGTAAGGTAATACTCCGGGCTATACTATTTTTTCCCCCCCATTCTTTTAATGAGCCAAATGTATATCAGTTAGTAATTTTATTGTTGGCTCGATAATCATGCAGTTTTGATCCTTTCCTTTGTAGCCAGGCCTGAGAAGTCATAGAAAGGAATGTCAACACCTTCCCCTTAACTCCATCATGTTCATCACGACATCCTCTGTCAGAGACAAATGGAGGTTAGTGAGGGGGCAGGTGCTTAAAAGCGAGTGTGCTTCTTGCCAGCAGGGTGGTGGGCTGCGAGGGATTGGCTGCATTGACAGCCTGGAATAGCTGTAGACACAAACATCTGTCACACAGTCACAGCCCACCTTGTCCTTCACCAGTCAGATGGACAGGCCCCTAAGGGCAGTCTCCGAAACATCTGAGACATGCCTGCCATCTAAATAAACACCACATGCGGCCATCTCCAGCAGTGAAATCCCTAGTAGGCTGTAAATTTGAAAATGTAAAGAAAATCTCTGAGCAAAAAACAAGTCGCTTAATTGTGTGTTAAGGCGTCAGAATATAACCAGATTGCTATGATGAACTGTGCATTGATAATTCTTTTTATGACATCTGCTATGGAAGGAATGCAGAGAGTAATTCAAATCTTATGGTTATATTAAATGTGCATGTTCTAATAGATTATTGTTTCCATAGCAACAACTCATTTACACTGACTTGGATGGTGGATGTGCTACAAAATATAAGGTTAATATTAAATGGAGTGAAATATCAGTATCAGTGTTGCACCACCAAGTTGTTTTTTATTTTTTTCTCATAACAGCAAGTTAAATGGTTGGTTTTTTTTGTTTTTTGTTTTTTTGGCAGAATATACAGACATGTGACAAATAAAAGGAAAATGGTGTTTCTATTAGGCTGTTGGAGCCATTTTCCTGGCATGTTTTTGGTCCACTTGTCCACTTAGAATGAAATTTCACTGCAAATCAATATTAAGTTATTCTGACTGAAAACCTTTATCCTAACAGGGCCATCTTTCAGGATGACGATTTCCACACCCACGAGGCAAAGGGACTTGAATGGTGTATGAAAATATTCTAAGTCACATGCTGTGGCCTTTACAGTCACCAGCTCCCACTGAACTGAACACTTTAGAAGATTTCAGCGCAACATTTTAGAGCGCACTCTCCGCCACCATCAAAAATATTTAAGGAGTAATTTTTGGAAAATTGGTATTCATCCGTCTAGTTCTGTTGAGGAGACTTCACGAGAATCTGTATATCGAAGCTATTCTGTGTCGCGATAGCCCAACACATTAGTAACACTCTGATGTAAGACACTGATTAGTAAGCTTCTGATGGTTCAAATGACAGCACACATGACAAAGCTGGATGCTCTTCAAACCCATACAAAAAAAAGGACTCCTGGACAGGTACAATCACTTATCGGATAATTGGAGTTTTGAAGTAAACGGTGATTTTAAGAGCTGTGCTAGCATTAAGTTCATCAATATGCGCCTTTTGGACTGGCCTTGAGAGACATGTAAAGTGCTCTTACAGAGGGGGATGTTGAGAGCAGTGCATTTAGTAATTGAGGAAATGATGTTCATGAAGAGAATAGAGTGCCTTTCTCTTCCTCCTTGCTAACACTAAACTTAATGCTAAGCTAAAATTACCAACTACAGATAAATTTTTACTTTGTGTTTGGCTTCAAATCTTTCTTTTTTTCTTTTTTTTTTTTTTTAAATGGCTGGATGTAATATCGGACATGATGGATGTGATATAGGCTATGACTTACTAAACATGAAAAAATGTTTCAGAAAGTAATGCAATATTTTTGAAAGATTACACTGTATGATTATAAATCACAAATTACTGTACTTATGGCATCCTTACTATAATGCTCTTTACAGTAATGACACAAAATGGTTCCATAAAAATTCAACTAAGATATCAAATTACACTATAAGAACCTGCTAAAATGAATGACAGGGACTACTCATGACCACAAAAAAAAAAAAACCAGAACAAACTATGCTGTATGGGTTATTTAATTAAAATAATAGCTAGCTATAAAACTATCTACTTAGCTAGACGACTATTATATAGCATTGCCTAACTTTATTTCTGGTTTAAACTTGGTGAACTAAAAAAAAAAAACAACAACCCAAAAATCAGCTAAAAATTATCCCGTATGTCTTTTTGTATGTCAGGTAAATGTCACAGCACAGCAAAGTTAGAGATACTGTTTATTTTAATGTTTTATTACAATATGCACGGTCATAGCTATGTTACAGTAGCTATGCAGCATGGTCCAGTGATAGTAAAAATCAATCATATTGTTAATATTTTCCCAGAATACCAGAGAGAGCACAGTATTTTACTGTAAAATACATTGTAGAATAATACAAGTAGTATTCTGAATAATAGAACAGTAGAAGTAGAGTATTATTCTGGTTCGGACAAAGAATTTCATTTACCAGTGGAGCTAAACTGGAAGGTACTGAGGGAAGAGTACTGGTTACCCATGAAAGGGAAATGTCAGTATGTCCTCCGGTGGGAATTAAAGAACTCATTCATCACACAAATGCTAGAAAACAAGACCCATTACTGAATAGAACCAGGAAAATAAGACACTTTACCTTTTCGAGAAAAGGTAAATTGAATCCTCTCAGCACTCTGAAATGACTCCTCTACAGATGATGACAGCTCTGCATGGACAAAGTGTACCTGTATAACCTGATGTGACATTTAGGACAAAGGCTAGCACTCCAGAGGATTTAAAAACAATTTTAACTGTTTTATGCTAGCCCAGGGACATGTAATCAAAACAAGTTCACGATCGATTAACCATAGAAAGGATCTTAGTGACTTGCCATCAGCAAATGGCTTTAATTAAGCCACATGTCTGGCAAGACTTCCTTGGTTGTAAAATAAAAATTAATATTCTTTTATAACTCTACAGTGCTACACTAAAATGGCTTGACTATAATATCCGGACTGTGTAATAGGTTTTATTAACATTACAAAATATACATCAAGCTGTGAAGTTGTGAATGCTGTCTTTATCAAACAATGCCCATCCAACGGATTAACCAACCATATCTTCATCCACTGTTAAGCCAGCCTGACACTTGCATGAATTGTGTCAACACGTACCAAAAAAGGGGCACAACACTTGTCCTGACAACAAAGCTATACATAGTTTGCACTATGCCGTCCCATCTGTTATGCATAAGTTACAAACTAGGGTCGCATCACCCACAAACACGCGACGCATCTAAGACACGAAATGGCACGTCATGACAATCATTATTATGCCACAGTTGTGCCAAGGGAGTCAGAACAGATGCAAAAGCGGCAGCTGCAGGCATTACGATTGTTGACCATCAGTGGAAGTTAGGGCACGAGGAGAGAAGAATGAGAGAAGAAAGAGTCCAGGTAGAAAAAGGAAGCAAAGGAGAGTGCGAGTCAGACATTGGTAACCAGAAAACATGAATATAGACAATATGATCAGTTTTTTGGCACTGCGTTTGGCAAAGCACTGCTTGGCACTGTGTGTCGTGTGGAAACTATGAGCAACCTATGCACAACAGATGCATGCCAATGATGGCTAATGCGCTCCATGGGTATTTACCTTGTCAAAAAATTCCCACAGAGGCATTCAATGACACTCAGTGACACATAATTGTTGCAAATAGGCTTTGCGTAAAATGCGCACGAGTTGCGCTACTGGCACAACATTTTTGTTGTTCCAAGTTTGTGAAAATTTCAAAACTCCTGCATGCACTTGATACAAAGCCCCATGAAGTTCCAATCACACATATCGAGTAGTTTCCTCATTGGCATGCTATAATAATGTGAGTTTCTGTGTGCCGCCACTGTCATGCAAGCGTCATGCAGGCTTTAGCTCCTTTTTCGCTGCTTACATTTTTAGTCTGCAATAAAAAAAAAAAAGAAAAAGAAAGAAAACACAAACAGATCCAAGATCCAGGAATATAAAGAACATCCAACTGTGACTTTGAGATTGTGCTGATTACCTTTAGATTTTGGATTCGTTTTATTATGAAACTTGTCGTGTGTGATTTATTTATTTATTTATTTATTTATTTTGCCTAATCACCCACTGTGGATGTTCTCACAATGAGCGGAAAACAAATTTAACATGGAAAAAAATGATGTTAAATGTTTTTGCTTTTTAAAAATCTACAGCATACGCCCAGGTAAAGATCTCTTCAGCTCAACCGAGCAGTTCAAATGTTCACGCTAGTCTTCCCTCTTACTTGTTATTATTTCATCTTTCATTTACATTTTTTTCTTGTGCAAGCTGGTTAAACTGGATCGTTCGGTTTTGGTCAAACTCCAACCTTCTGCTAATGCTTCTGTAAAATATATCCATACTGCCACTGTAATCCTAGGCTTACTGCCTAGTCTTTCTTTCCTGTTTGTCTATAGTCTTGTATGGGCTGCCCATGCACGTACAAAATAACCTTCGAACAGCAAGGACTGCTTTCTTACAGAGAGCTTTCCTACTTGTAAGAAATCTGCTTACCGTACATCTTTAAATACCATGACATGTTCTGTCTGTTTAAACTTCAGCGATAAGGAAAATGGTTTTGAAGAATGATAACGCTGGATATATGTTCTATAACAGGGATTCCCTACCACTGTCCCGTGGCACATACAGTAAGTGTGCCATGAGAGATCATCAGGTGTACCATGGAAAATTATCCAACTTCTCCCAGTTGGTCTGAAAATTATAAGTTATTTACTGCAAATAATTTGTCTTCATTCATCTACATGACCGTGACAGGCAGTACAATTAAACACTCTTACGCTAGGTGGAAGGCGGCGGCTAATCAATCGGTGTATCTACCCATTACATATACGTTTTGCCACATTTTTGTTTGGCGGTGCGCCGTCGGATTCTTCTAACATAAAATATGTGCCGTGACTCAAAAAAGGCTGGGAAACACTATTCTATAACACACGGACTAAAATGTGCCTTTACCTTCATTACCTTCTGATGGCATATCTATAGTTCTAAGTGGCTTATATTGTGTTGCATAGACAGTAGATAACCCAAAAGTAAATGCATATTTAATGATGCTTGGCTGCTTTTGAAGAAAAAGCAAGTGAGGTGCATCACTGCAATGAGCTCCAAAGTGTTTTCTAATGCACCATACTGATGTGAGGAGAAATGCAGCGTTAATACAAGAGCTGCATGCAGAACAAAACTCTCTGAATGGGCTCAACAAAGACATTAATTGATATTTCGGCTCATGTTGTCCTCGCAATAAAGCTGATAAAAAATGTACCACCAGAGCTCCCGATCACACGCCACTGTGTTTTTATGACATCTCCCTGCAAATGCCAAGCAACCCAGGAGCCTTTAGCCTTCCCAAGTTCCCTGATGGACTGCAGATTTGGCCGGTTTTTCATCATTTGATCTGCTGAAATGGCACAGCATCCCACACTTTTGAAACACATCAGACTGATTCATGCCATGATAACAGAGGGCTTAAAGAAAAGACATACTGCATTCCTTCCCATAAAACATAATATAAATAATATGAATGCACACATTGATATTTTATGCATTTGCTTAATGTTATTTATTGTGTGCCTGACTGAGAGGGTAACATTACAGGGCAAGATCCAGCCCAAATAGAAAGCACAAAAGAGGAAAAAGCAACTATAGAAGCATCATATATTTAGGAAGTACTTCTATCTGTGAGTAACCCAGACAAGTTTATATCCACTTCTGGCGAGACACGCACTTGAACTAGACCATTCAATACAGTAAATATATGACAAGAGTAACCTTGGCTAAGAGTGAGAGCTTACAAGGGCAGAGGGGGTCTCCTTTAGCACTGTGCCCTCTGTCTCTCCTCCCCACTCAATTTCTGCCCAAGAGAGGAGACCCAGCTCGTTCAGGCTCACCGAAAGCACGGCTATATTTAACGTCCAATGAAATATTTATCCACTGGCTGATACACAGGAGAAAGGGGATGTGCCAAGCCAGCATAAACATGGGGAATGAGCCAGAGACAGAGCGGAAGCCAAAAAATGAGTGAAAGAAGGAACATGGAAAGGGTTCAAATCATGTGAACACAGAACGCTTACATGTGTAGATTTGCAAAAATGTCGCATACTGACATGTTTACCCAAATGTTTACTCTGTTGTTTTATTCACCCATTTTCCCTTTGCCTGCTTGTTGAAAATGCAAAATGGTAAACACGTGTGATCATTAATTCATGACACAAATAAAAGATGGAATATGATTTCAAATTCGGATTCATCTTTTAAAGAACAGTCTTCAGATGCTTTTCTCAGCGCCTAAATAAATCCCACCTTTTTTTTGAAGTCGCTCTCTGTGCTCAATCCCTTTAAACAGAGGAAATCTCATTTCAGCGGTGCAATGTTTGTTTTGCATAAACACATATAATACAACTATTCATAAGTTGCATGGTTACACTTCATGAATTACGCACCCTGTGCTTTCGCTTGACGATGATTAGGCAGGTCTCTCGGCAGGAGGTTTGGAAAGGCTTTGAAGCAAACTAGTGTAAGCTTGTGAAACTCGAAATGGAAAGATAACACATCAGCATTTCAGTCTGTATCAAGTGTAGAGGTTATACGGTTATTTAATTTCCTCTTGAATCCTCTCCACTTTTTCTCTCTCTCTCTCTCTCTCTCTCTAATGATTACCCTATCCTCTAAATATTTTCCAGGAAAATATTCAGCACTGGCATGGAAGCACAGTGGGCACGTGAGGCGCAGGGACCGCGATCGAGCCTCAGATGTAGACTTAGTGAAGGAAGGTCAAGGAGGCAGGTAACATGTGATGATCATCACCTGGCAGAATATGCCGCTGCTTATTTAGACGGCATTATCATTGAATGATTGGCAGAAGAATTTACAACACCTGAGGACTGTACCGAGTTCCTTGAGACTGGCAGGACTCATCGCAAACCCAAAGAAACCTGCAACTGAATGGGTGGAAGTACAGTACCTGGGCTTTCACTTGGGCCATGGGCGAGTGCAGCCCCAAATTGATAAGACAGCAGCAAGGTCTGCCTGAAAAGCATGATAGAAATAGAGGTGGCATTTCCTGGGGCTGCCTGGCTATTATCAGAAGTTTCGTACATATTTTTTCGGACATCACCAGCCTGCTGAACGGCCACACTAGAAAGGAAGCATCAGATCCGGTCTAGTGCACAGAGCCTTGCAAGCGAGCTTGATATCAGGTAAAAGTCGTTTTGTGTGGGGGCCCGCTGTCGCATTCTCCTGACTTTTCTCTGCCTTTTGTTCTGCAGACTGACACTTCAGAGGGAAGTCTGGGAAGTTTAGTCCTAAGTGGTGCAGGAGGAGGAGCGTCCCATGCTGCACATCAGATGGAAGCTCTCTGTAAGGAAGATCAAGTAAAGCACAATCAAGTAGTGTCTGGCAATCAACTGGGCAATAGTCACCCTCCAATACTACCCACTGGGGTGCATTTTACCCTCTGTCCCCATCATGCCCCACCTCTAATGGCTCCACCATATGAAGGATGCAAATGTGTGGATCATTCATTTGTATTTGGCAGCTATTCAAATTTGAGGTGGTCCACCGACCCGAGGTGCAGATGGTGTTAGTGAATTACTTCTCTCACCAACCTGAGACAGTGGGGGTATGTGGCCGCAAGGGCATGGTCGATGATTCTCCTGTGTCTTGTTAACAAAAGTGACACTGATTTGTGTCTCTTTGTGCTCTCATTGAGTCTCATAACCAGCACGATTTTGTTGAATTTTTTTTTTTAAAGTTTGTTGAAACGTGCAGTCTAAATAAAAGCGAGCGTGGAGCGCAGATCAAATTCTGCCTGTCTCCCGAGTCTTCCTCCACACCCTCACAAACCGGGTTCTACAGTACCATTGCACCCTCACAGCTCCAGGGTCTCTGATTTGATCCTTCTCTTACTGTGTGCGCAGTTCAACATGTCCTCCCTTTGTTTGCGTGGGTTTCCTCCCACTATCCAAGTACATGCGGGAAGCATGCAGGTAGGCACGATTGTGTGTGTGTGTGTGTGTGTGAACAGTACCCTGCAATGGACTGGGGTCCCGTCTAGGATGAAGTCTCCTGCATTGCACCCAATTTTACAGGAACTCTGATGCAGAAAAAGCAGTCACAGGATATGAATTTATTAAAAAATAAAAAAATAAATAAAAATAGCCCTGGGGTACAAATGGCAGTCCTGTCAGCATGGTGTGTGAATTCTGGCTCTGACAGTTTTATGCTATACATGTGAATGAACTGTAAGCTAATTTAAACCCCCATGGCATGGACCAGGCAATTAGTAGGGATACTATAAGTTTATGTTAGTGAACCCTGTTTATCCCAAGTCATGCTTGCCCTTCATGCATGAGCTTGCGTTGCATAAAAGTTAAAAACAACTTTTTTGTTTCATCCCATGATACATCTGTGACTGTAGCTTCCAAAAAAAGATAAGTTCACTTCCCACTCATTTTGGTTTTTTTTTTTTTTTAATCTGTTTAGGACATTATTATTATTATATGTTCAATACAAACAATGTATTTGGTTTTTGGTTAGATCTCTAATATGCACGTATATGTCCAGGTCTCTGTGTCTTTAAGTGAACGAACAATACAAACTAGTGCTAATTAGGAGCTCTGGATGATGTATTCCTTCAGTGTGTATGGACATAGCTCTGGGCATCTGTATGCCAATTACTCTGTCTCTCTTAGTCTCTTGGCAATGCTCCCAGCAGGTTAACTAAGGACATATATTAGCACTCACTGACACATGCCAGGGGCCTGACCCAAAAATGGCATCGTGAATGACACCCTAAATTTTTGGGTATCTTTTTGTTCCCTTTTTGCAAATTGCTTCAAAATACAGACCACCAAAGGAAAAATGTAAGGAATGACTTTCACTTTTCCTTCAGACAGCCAAGATCAATTGCAGACTCCTACTCTGAGAGAATGCCATCTTTCCTGTGAGCAGAAATATGTGGCTGCACATAGTATCTAATCTTCTTGTCAGTATGCACCACTGTGCCTTGCTTCACACACCGAGTTTATTCAAACAAACATTAGGTACACAAGATCCTTGGAACTCCAGCAAACAGGATTACAAGGCTGTGCCTGAGATTCCCCTCTCATAGGCACATCAGAACCAATCATCCCGACACACTCAGAACAAGAGAGGGGTCACGCTACATCCCTCTTGGAGTGCCTGTTACAGCCTCTGGGTCCTGGAGCCTCTAAAGCTCAATGTGTGTGATCACGTTTAACCTTGGTAACCTGTTAAGTGTCCCGGTGACTCTTGCTTAGTGTGCATACTAGTACCACTAACGTACTCTGAAAGAGAGTTGAAGAACTGAACATAGAAGAGGTAGACAGGAAGCATAATGCAGAGCTGCAGATATTTCTCTCTACGGCCATCTCTTTCTGCCTGATAGATTTATTACTCGGCAGTCCTGTGATTTACAAGCCAAGTTATTCAGAGAAAACCGAAGTGTGCTTACAGTTGATCCTCTCATTAACGGACTAATTGGGGGAGAGGTTGTCCGTTGACTTGAATAGTCTGATGATGTGAAGTGTTTTAGTGCGGGGGGTTAAAATAATGGAAATCCAAGGGAAAACACCACTAAGGTCCATAAAAGTGCTACCCAAGTACTGTACACATGACAAGCAGCCTAACGACCAACATAAATAGGTAAGTACATTGAGTAAACAATGAGGTGAAAAACAGTATAGCTTCACAACGACCACAGCTCAACCGACGCTTGTAAGCAACTAGTAGCACGCATGCCACCGCCGCCTAGCTGAGAATTGATGAACTATTGGATTCAGTTCGCAACACCTGGGATTTTTAAACTTTTGTACCGGATATTCTGGCTGATGGATTATGTATTCAGACCAGCGGATTTTGTCCGTTGCATCCGATATCCGTTAATGCGGTGTCTGTAGATAAGAGGATGGACTGCATATACTTCTGCATATGCTGTCTTTCAATGGCTTTCTCAAATGCCAAACACATACACACTATAGAATCAACAAGCAACCAGTTATACTAAATACAAGGCAGGATCGAGTATTTTAGATTTAAAATACTGAATAAATATTTATTTGCAGAAACTATTTGTACATATGTGATTCACTCTACGTAAGCGCATACTGTAATCAGTTCCACCAAAGAGCGAGTGACAATCTCATTTCATGGTGTTATGTGCATTATTGTGCTTTGGCCAACACTTTTTCCCCCTGCATATTTGTAAGTATGCCACTTACATAGTATAAAGGAGCTTTTTTCTTGAATTTTTTTTAATAAGTATCAACCAAGAGATTTTTAGTAGTACAGAATGTTCTTGAAACATACCAGTAGTCTGGCTGATCAAAATGGTGCCAATGTATAATTTACAAATTCAAAATGTTCTCTACTGAAGGCAGACAAATATTCAACAAAGGGCCATATTTGTACAGCAACCTAACAGACAACTTTCTGTTTCATACCCAGTTACCACTTAATTGAATTCAAATGTGTTAGGCTCACAGAACAAGTGTTATCATTTAAAATGCTCAGATACAGAGTCATCTGATCTACATAACACTATAGCAACTATCAGAAAATATCTATGGAACAAATTTGTAATATCCAGAAGCTACACACTTTAAAAAAGAATTCTTCGGATGTTTCTCAACAGGTTCTTTAGGTCATTAAGGATTCTTCACTTCTTATACTTGCAACCACTTCTGATTTTAGGATCCTTAAAGGTTCTAGGAGTTCTCGATTTGAGTGTCGAATGCATACCTGCCAATTTGACCAACCATACCTGGAGAAAAACTTATAAGTGCATGCCTTTATGTCCTGTCACCACTGAGTATATCATGCATGCATCTTGCACATTGGGCCCAGGAGAAACTTTATTTCATCTCACTGTGTACTGCGCACTGTAAATGGTTACGATGGCAATAAAGATCAACTTGACTTGACTATAAGGTATAAAAAATGTTAAAGACAGTAAAAGGCAGCTATAGAGATGGCTCAGACAGGTCTATTGGCAACCATGATGCAATTATTTTGCTAAAAGCTTCAATAGCCTGAAACCCAGCTGCTCAACTGTGGCATGGAACTTGATCTCTCTGCAGCATTCTTCACAAAGATATCGACCGTTATATATGAGAGGAATGTGAAGAATGAATAGCGAATATGAATGTGAGTGTCCCAAAAAGTAACAGCAAAATTAATATTTTGAAATATACTTTTCAATTACAAATAGCAATTTTTTATGGCATTTTTTCTACATCAAAAATCTCCTACACTTACATTGTTGCCCCAACTTCTTGATCAGTTCAGAAAAAAGATTTTTGGTTGTGCTTTCCGCCATCTGTAGTGAGAGTAGGGAGCAAGTGGAAGAGAAACTGGAGAGGTGGAGGTATGCACTGGACAAAAGAGGAATGAAAGTCCGTCGAAGCAAGACTGAATACATGTGTGTAAATGAGAGGGAGACAGGTGTAGCAGCGAAGCTGCAAGGAGTAGAGGTAGCGAAGGTGGAGGAGTTTAAATACCTGGGGTCAACCATTCAAAGCAATGGTCAGTGCACACGAGAGGTGAAAAAGAGCGTGCAGGCAGGGTGGAGTGGGTGGAGGCAAGTGGCAGGGGTGATTTGTGACAGGACGATAGCAGCAATAATGAAAGGAAAGGTTTACAAGATGGTAGTAAGACCTGCGTACGGTTTGGAGACGGTATCGTTAAGAAAAACACAGGAGGGGGAGCTTGAGGTGGCAGAGTTGAAGATGTTAAGATTTTCATTAGGTGTGACCTGAATGGACAAGATTAGAAATTAGTATATTAGAGGCACAGCTCAGGTCGAGCGGTTTGGAGCCAAAGTTAGAGAGGCAAGGTTGAGATGGTCTGAACATGTGCAGAGGAGAGATAGCAGATATACCGGACAAAGGATGTTAAAGATAGAGCTGCCAGGCAGGAGGAAAAGAGGAAGACTGCAGAGAAGATTCATGGATGTAGTGAAGGAGGACATGCAGAGGGTTGCTGTGAAAGAGGAGGATGCCGGGGATAGGGTGAGATGGGGACAGATGATTCAGCGTGGCGACCCCTAAAGGGAGCAGCCAAAAGAAAAAGACGGTTGTGCTTTTTGCCAGGAATGCATCTCTTCTTTGGCCTCGTCATCACTCCCAAATCTTCATCCTCTCAAAGCTTCCTCTATGGTTCAAACAGATGAGCAAGATCAGTGCTTTATGCCTGAAGATCTGAAATCTCAACCTGCAAATGGGGTCAAGATTTGCTGTGGCTGTATGAGGGCACGTGTTTTCTTGAAGGAGAAAAATTCCTTTAGACAAAAAAAAAAAAAAAAAAAAAAAATCTGATGACTGTGGCCATCAGATAAAGGTCATTTAGATTAGGTTACTGACCACATTTTTAACAGGTAATTGTCAGAATACATTTTAAAGTAACCCTCCCAAACCTGGTATCTTATTACTATATTAGACAGTAGAAAATAACACATCTGAAGATTATTAAAGGCTATGCAGCAAAAATGCATGCTACACACTAAACAGTAAAGTGGGTAAAGAATAAAGGCACCGCTTGGTAGTTATGAATTTGTCCCAATTTGGCACACTATTTATGGTAGTACGCATTTTGGCACATAGCCTGGGTATCTGAGACTCAAAGAGTACCGTTGTTGTCGTCGTCCTAGTATTACAAACGCGTTAGCAACCTCAAAATTCTTTATTACTGAGTGAAACAGCAAACTCACCTCCACCAAGAGGTTGTATTTTTGACAGCAAGCTAACTTACGGGTGCTGAACATGGGTGTTTATGCATCACCTACATTCAGACAGTGTGCTGTATCAGTAGTCGTGGGATCACAAATAGAACCTACTGAGTTAGCTAGCTATTTAGCGTTAACTACAATCTAGGTAGCCAAAACATAAGCTCTCAACTAAAACCTCATTGTAAATATTATTGAATCATTAGCTGATTCATGCAGGTCTACCGTACATTTTGAAAACCATGTATCATTTTCGTACCACTTCACAATTATGTGCTACTTTGTGTTGGTCTATCACAGAAAATCTCAATAAAAAACATTTTAGTTTGTGATTGTAAGGTGTCAATATGTGTAAAAGTTCAAGGGGTATGAATACTTTTTCAAGGCACTGTATATGATTATTTGTGCATTCTCCTCCGTGCATTTGCTTTTGTGCTTTACGGTCTCTGGCCTGTCTTTTACCTAGGTTGCTAATGTTAGCTGTCATTAGTATTAGCTTGTTCCCCTATTATATCTGAGCATAATGACTATGACTGTCTATTACAGGCCTGCCAGAGTGACTCACGTTTTTTTTCCTCTCCTTATTCAATGTTGCCAATTATTTTCTATCGAAACAAAAGCAGACAAGGGCTTTTAAATTAAACAATAAAGGCATTATTTATAAATGTATTTATTATTTATTTATTTATTTATTTAAAAATTTAGTTTTGTTCATTTTCACATGAGTGAATAGTAAGAATGGTTCTGGTGTTTATTGGTTTTGAATTAATTGATTAGCCATTTCCAATTTAATAATAAAATATCTATTTCTAATCATATTTTTTCCCATTTAAATTCATCCCCTTGCTCGGGGATTAGAAAATGACTGGTGGAAGTTTGAATGGAGTTGACGAACCTTGGCAATGAGAATGATCTGAATGGAAATATCAGCCTAATACAAGCTGATGACTCATTCCTCTGAGGCTGTTTTGGCTAGTGAGGCTACTGATTCATGACATGTAGTAGGTGGTACTCAAGCTAGCCAGGTTTCTGACCAAGCAGGCACGCTGTGTATTACTGCACATGGTACATCTTACATAAAACTAGGGTGAAGAAGTAAAAAGTAGGCTATGAGTTTTTTGGGTTTTTTTTTTTTTTTTTTTTTTTGCTTTTTGAATGTTGGTCCAAATTGCCTGCCAGTGGGTCACTGAACAGCAGTTTCAACCTCTTCACAGACTGTATCGAGCAATTTAAAAGTCTGGGACACAGCCAGTGGTGGAAAGTGTAATGAAAAGGCATTCAAAAAAGAAAACAGTATTACTTAAGAATTAAAAACAACTGCTAAAAAAGAAAAAAAAAAACCTTACATAAAACTCATGTTACCTATTTTTTTGAGTCGTATTGTTCAAAGCACAAAAAATCTGCTCGTCTGCTCCAGAATTACTCAAGTCATGTCAAATAGCTTTTTTTTTTTTTTTTTTTTTTAAATCATTTCAACCATATACAATTGGTACAGCACATAGTGAAATGAAACATGTTCCTCCAGGGCCGTGGTACTACATAAAACAACATAAGGCTATAGGTAATATAGGTACAAACCAATTATATTTGTTCACCACTCACATCACATCTTTTATGTGTAGTATATGAAACATCAGTCATTTAAAAAAGACTTTTAAGTCTCTTCGATCTAAAATGGAGCAGAAAAAAAACACACTCAGTCTTTATAATCAGTCAGAATACCCAGGTTGCTTGGGTGGAACTCTGTGTTTGGCAGTGACGGAATAGTGAAATTGTAAATGAAGCCACTCTGTAGCCACTGGTCTGCTGTAATGGAGCCTCAATGATCTACTTTCAGAGGAGAGAAACATCCCATCACAAGCCTTGTGATTATGACAGCATGAGATGCCACCAGTAGAAATAATAACAATAAAATCAGCAAAGTTCAAAGGATAAGAGCGCTGTACTAAATGAAAAGACAAGACTGGGAAAGAGGTTTAGTGTGACATTTCAGGAATCTTTTAGAGACTGTGGTAAGGTGATGGTCATAAAGTCGCAAAATGAAAATTGTGCAAGTCCTAAGGTAACCTGCCTTGGTGATCTAAATAAAAGGAAAGAAAACTTACTTGATGTAGGAACACTCGGGAGATTGAAATTGCAGACAGAATTTTAAGGACGTGGGGACCATAAAACAAAGTATAAAAACTCTGAGAAACTGTGTCTAAATATACTACTGAGCCTAAAAATGAATGCATGCATTCGGTAGCTGTTAGCTAGTAGGTTTGAAATATGTCAGAGCCTCTGGAATGTAAGAGAAGACAGATCTAATACAAAGGCTATTGGATTTTGCATCCTAAATCTATTTTTAAATAAATAAGTAAATAAAATACATGTTCAGAAATAAACTTGTTTTAGGATTTTGTTTGCTCGGGAACTGTAAATCTTCTGTAATGAAAATATAAGTAAAAAGGGTATTTTGCTCTGAGGCATATTGATATTTCCATAACACTATGCTTTGCAAAACAGCCTTTCAAACCTTTAGCTTGTTGGGTAACAAACAAGTCTGCAGAGGTGTGACTGGGTATTTGTGCTTCTCTGTATAAGCTGCACCCAGAAATGACAAACTGTCCCTTATTTTAATACGTCTGTAACCTTTTTCTTCTACATGATGTAACCACTGGGACAATGAGGACTAACACAGCGATCTGAACTCATTTCTATGATAATTCAATGTCTCTTTGCATTCTGAATCTCAGTTGCTATAATGCCCCAGCATTGTTTACAGCTCAGTGGGCCTCCTGCAGCTTTAACCTTATGAACTCAATATGTGGTGCTTTGCCTACAGTTTTGTTTTTCACTGCAGGATAATATGCTTGATGTCATAACCATTGCAATCTCTCATTTACTGTGGGCGGTTTCAAAAATTTCACTCGAAAAAAAAATAAACCCCTCACTCTTAGGCGATATTAATGAGTTTGCATGAGACAGGTGACAATTCTGAAGTTTATAATCGGTGCATATATGATACAGAAGTATGCCTTTTTAAGTAAGACATTTACACGGAATAGTTGTCATTTTAAAACAATTTCCATACAAAAAAAAAACCTAGGCAAGTATGGAGCACTAGAGAATCTTTTGAGAAATGTTAGGACATTGCAGCATAGTTTTGGCACAGTAGTTGGCTGAACTGGGTGGTTGTAAGTTCAAATCCTGAGTGCCACTCTCTGGGAGCAAAGCCATACAGCTATATGCTTGGTTCAGAATCTGATAAAAAAAAAATATATATATACATATATATAATATATATTCTGAATTACTTGAAAATGTATAAAAATGTTTAACTGACCTAACTTAGGCATTAAGCCAAATATTTAGGAGTGTAACCAAAGTTTGTTGATTTTAATGTGCCCTCACCCTAACTATCCATCCAAATCATATTTTTATATCATCTCATTAATCTAAATGGATGTGTTCCAAAATGGCAAATTACACTTTAGTGCGCAGGAACTTACAGAACACAATAATATAAATGGACAACCGAATCTTACGATGGTAAACTACATGAAATAAAAGGTTTTTCTTTCCCTTTACCTTAAAAGGAAGCTAATAACAATAAGTATGTGTTGCGGTCCACGGACTAAAGAAATGCTCGACAAACTGAAATCTGTTTTCCAATTACACTTCTTTTCCTCTTCCATCTGTTGTTGTCAGTGATTGCTTGAGTCACAGCTGAGCATTAAGGGTGGGCCTGCACCGTTTGGAATCGGCTCCTGGATGGCGCCTTCGTTTTCTTTTACTTGTAAACAAAGATCTCTTGGATAACTGTGCAGTCAAGCCTAACCTTTTCATTATCCACGTTTGACTGTAGGAAGGCAGAAGTCCACTTGAACTTAAAGTGTTTGTCTACCGCTGAGTCATGGCTTCCATTTTGAATTTTACGACTGGCATGCATGAAAGCTTCAGCACATTTTGTTCCGTTGTTGGTTAAAACAGTGAGATATTCATTTAGTGTATAACTTGATGTTCTCCTTTCCTATATCAGAGGATGAAAGGTGATAATCATTGAATGGAACATAGCTCTTCCTTTTTCATTTTCCCTGTCACACAGTAATTCTCTTTTTTATTTCTCTCTCTCGCACACAAACAATCATATTTTCTCTTTCTGCCTCTACCTCACATACAGTCTCTATCCTTTTCTCATTGTATCCTTGCCTCCGGAGGCACCTACCTACAAAACACACACACACACACACACACACACACACACACACACACACACACACACACACACACACACACACA
>JAQLOM010000006.1:9655088-9666912 GCA_030068315.1 Chrysichthys thysi
TTGTGAATAAAATATTGGCTCATGTAATTTGAAAGTCTTTTAGTTTTCATTTTATTCAACTTTAAAGAACGTCCCAAATTTTCTGGAATTCGGGTTGTACTAAAATCACTAAACAATAAGCACCTTAGAATTCAAAAGGTCTAAATATAAAAATATTAAGCTGACACTCAGACAAACACAGCTGCTCACAGAAAGGCTAACAGGAGCGCAAAAAAAAATCTGCTTTCTGGAATCTTTATGTAATACCCTGACATCTGGCTATGAGGCAGAAGAGAAAGTGAAAGCAATAACCAAAAACTTTCCAGGATAATGTCCAGAAAAGGTTATTAAATGCTGAGTGAAAGAGGAACACCAGAGGGACTACTCACTCTGAATAAAAGCCAGTAGAAAAATGCTCTGGATACCACAGCATCAGCTTCGGCACATAGACCTAACAGCTTCATAGGCAAATGTGAAAAACAATGGCATCTCTCATCTTTTTAAACATCAAATACTGTAGACTCTGTAGCTCCCAAATGGCAGAACCAAAAAGCACTTTCCCTATTGTCAGGGAGACTGCATGTGCAAATCGTAATGATGACATCCATGACCAGGTGCCAGGAGAACACATTTGGATTTGCATTCTGGGTGGGATATGTGGTGTTACTCTCTCTACCTTGTCAATCACAGTGACCTAGCCAATAGTGGGCATCTGTGAGATCGCATGCTGTATGTACAAGAGGGCAAATAATGCTTTCATTTGAATGTTATACTGTTGCAGTTCAAAAAGGTGTGGTTGGCTGACTTGACTTCTCTCACTGGAAGCATGATACAGCTTTCACCCGCCATACCTGGCAGCAATTGCGTGACAGGGGAGGGCTGGATGATAATTGGGAAACTTTATTTCACCAAACTGGTGAGAACACCAAGGGAACTCAATGAATATAGAAAGTTGATAATAGGAGGCACCAGTGTAAAAAAGAAAACATAACCACTTCATACTGATGTGCCATATTTTTAGCCATGATCTTAGCATTAACTGAAACTAATATGAAGTTATAATTAAGTATTACAATCGAAAGGCTGTCGCAATTCATTCATGATAGTTGCTTATCTTATACCTTTGTTTCATTTAGCTGGATGCTCAAAAATTTCGCTTGACTGCCCCAAACTAGATTTCTTTCCAGTACATTTCTGGTGCAGTTTTGTATCAGTTTCTCTATCTCTGTGCATGTGTGTTCTTCTCAGTCTGCCTGTGATATGTTTCATGAGCTGAGCGTTATTGTTCAACATGTACCTATCAATGATTTAATGCCAGCATCAAATGGAAAGAGGGAGATGTTGAAGAGAGCACTCTAGGAAGAAAATTTCATATATAATTCACCATGTTGCCTCACAGACTGAGCAACTGCCATTTTAACTGTTAGAATTCTGTTTTTTGGGCGAATTAAAGTGGAAGAAAAGAAAGTTTAACAAAATAGAAAGTGAGACAGTAAGGCATAGGGCACTTTTCATCTCCAGGGGAGGATTTACACCATCTCCCTGGAGAACTCTTCTTTACCACACCAGGATTACAACAGCAAGCCAGTCTCTGCTGGTCCAGACAAAGCGATGGCCTCTTTCACACTCTGTACCTCAGGCATACTTAGTCTAACTGCATCGGAGTCACTCCAATGCACATACCCCATATGGCACACAGCACAAGGCTCCCTAAAGTTGCATTATACATGAACAGCCAGCTATCACACTCCCTTGTTTACATAGGAACAAACACCTACATGATTGCAGCTTATAATACAAGCTTTATGATGCAGATAACCTGGCTGCATATGAATCATTATGACTGATGCTATAGTATATTATTCTCTTCATATATTATTTATTAATGAACTCCCTGAACTTGAACATATCTCAAGCGAAGGCCCTCATATGGAATGACGCACACTGTAACAAGTTACAGCAGTTTGCTGGAACAATCTTTTTCTTTGCAGTATGGCACATTAATAAGACCATGCTGAATTTTAGCAATAAAGGACTTGTAAAAATATTTTTGAGAAATGACTGCAGTTTTCACCTGTTTTCCTGCAAAATTCTGAATATTTCATTTGGGGACGAAATTTTCACAAAGTCAGACACTTAAATGGGTAACTTATTTTATTTAGCCTGGTGATTTTAAAATAAAACTGTATCTGGAAATGATTTATAGGCACTTAGTTTGTAAAGTTCGAGATTCACATGACAATTTATAGAGAGGTTTTCTTTGCCTTAACAAGAAGATGATGATGAAATGATATGATATGAAAAAGTATCTTAAGGTATCTTTTGGTAATTTGCTAATATCAACTGTCTATATTTATCTAAGTTAGTCAGTTCACTTTGCTAATGCCAGGTTAGACTAGCATCAATTCCAGAAGCTAAAATAACTTGTCTAGGCAACCAGATGATTTCTAGTTACTGCTAAATACTGATTATTTACATGATATTTTACTTCCAGATATTTTTTAGCAAACTGCATAGTCATGCATCTTGTGTAGGACCGGCTCATAGGACAGACAGCAATTAGTTTTAATCACTAGCAAACTTACAGAGATTGACTTACAGAGATTTTCAGAACCAAGTAGTTACTTGAATTAAAATAACAGTTCTAGATCGATAATAAAAGTTATTTCCACGTGAAAGCCTTACATCTTAACAGTTTCATCAGTTAAAACACATGTGTCAAACCGGTCTATAAAAGGGCCGCTGTGGGTGCAGGTTTTCATTCCAACCAAGCAGGAGCCACACCTGATTACACCTGTTTAATAAGTTGAGATTGGCTTTCAGTTAACTCAGGTGCGAGTTGTGTTTGGTTGGAATGAAAACCAGCACCCACTCAGCCCTTTTATGGACTGGTTTCACACCCCTGAGTTAAAACATTTTAATACAATTTATTTCGATTTTAATTGTGTACGATTGTGACACAAGCTCTGTACTTTCTATGAAGTACGTTCCAACTTGAAAATAATATAACAATACAAGCTGAGACTCTGTTACTAAAATCAGACTTGTATCTCCTTGTGACAATTCTAGATGACCTCATGACACCACACTGTCCTCATCTAAGGTCATCACATTCTCCCAACTTCTCACAACTCCCAAATTGTATGTTTGCTCTTGTAAAAGCTCTTGTAAAAGCGTATTGCCGCCGTCTTGCCAAATGTCTTCCTGTTTAAAGACACTGACCAATTATAATGGCTATCAGGTGCTAAGAAAAAGAAACAGTGAGGAGAAGTTAGAAAGCACACAACATAAGATGTTGGGTCTCAGGAGGCTCCACAGAACTTTGGCTATTTTGTCAGGATTCGCTCCTGTTAAATAAACAATTAAGAATATGGCATTGTAAATTATATTTCAACATTGAAATCCCATGTCTATCCACCTGCAGGAAGCGTCATTTAGTTTGCTTGCTGATTCCCAGCCAACTATTAGCAGGATGGCATGGGGCATAAACATATTCATAAATCCTAACATTTCCTTTACTAGTTTAAAGATGCATGGTTAGCAATACTCTGCCCATAGAAAACATCCCATTTTACAACTGTACATGATTCAGGATGTGTGTTTTCAGAGCACATGAGCACAATAAAAGACTTTTGCTCTTTTAACTAGATAGCAGAAGGGTAACTTGTTATACTCTATAACTTGGCTATGAAAGAAAAGAAGAAAAGAGAAGTGTGTCTCCTCAAAAATCTCTAGGCCTATGCTCTTTTCCTCCAATCCAGGAAGCATGGTAATACAGTACTCCAATGCAAGCACCCATAACTCAGGACGAACACAGCTGTCTGACAGCATCTAGACTCCCAGTAGGATAGATTTGCAGGATACTTTCACGAACTAGAGCAGCAGAGGGCTGTCAGCGATGGGTCCACATATCCCACATCCCTCTCTTTCTCCTACTCTAATTACTCCAGCCTCCAACATGGTGGCAATCTGCTGAGAATGTGCAAATCTCTCTTCAATTCATCCTTCCATCACTGGGTAAATTGATACCGGAATCCAGGGGGCCCTGCGGGTGTGAAATTCGATAGAGGGGATCTAAGTGGCTGAGATCAGATATGATGAACTGTAATCCCCTTGACACCAGCTCAGCTGTGTGTAATACTGTCTTGCTCTAGCTATATTGCTCGTTACAGAAAAGGACACGAGCTGCATTCGTAGTCCGTAAATGGACGATGGTCACAGAGATGTATGAACGGCCACGAGCATTTAGGCTGCTGTGTCTTACATGCCCGTAATCTGGATAAATTACAGCGCTCTCACAGATCACCATCAGCTGAGCAGGGCTGCAGTGCAGGTCTGTCAAAAGTGAACACTGAGGCTGTACTGCAGTACTCTACCGCACTCCTGCTTTGGTTTCAGACCCTGACAGATACATCAATCCAGGCTTAAGTACCCAATTACCATAAGTGATGTAAGGTGAGTGTACATGCTGAACTCACTCTAGAGTAAAATTTGATGACATAAAATACTTGAGGTTATAATGCTTTTTGGTAGCTTTTTCTATTGCTAGAGCAATAAACGCTGACAAAAACTCAGCTAGTGCAGTTTTAGTAGAAGAAAAAAAACCCCACAGATCTTCCTTAACATAGCATTTAAAGTAGTGCTGCTCTTTTTGGCAACAGTGTCTTCTGTCAGTTTGCTAAGAGTGTGATTTCCGGGTACATTCCGAAAGCATGTTGGACTCTATACCGGCGCTCTAAAGTGATTCCTCCGGTACATTCTTCCTGGGACATCCTTTCTGCATTTAAAATAAGATTTCATGAATTATACATGTTTCAGCCAACATGTATTCCACATGTTTCTCTTTCCGTGCATTAATATTTCAGCCTCTGTCGCACCATCCCCATGTGTCCAAAATCTCTGGCTTCCAGTGGACATTTCACTCCCATAAATCACACAGTGACATTAAGGAAGCCTAAGATGGCCTTCAGTGCACTTACTGCAGCCAAATATTGGGCCACGTCAACCTCCCTGCCTCCCATTAGATTGTACAGGGTCAAGAATACAGCATGTGGAAATGTCACTGGCAAACAGGACCAGGCTTGAGAGCTACCTCTGCTCAGGCTGAATATAGATGGTCACTGGGAATCTGCATGGCCAAATGCCTTCAAATTCAATTCACCGTAGGAGTAAAAATATTTTGGGTCATGCTTGGCTTGGAGATATCATTACTGTGCCAGAAAGCAAAGTATCACTCCCTTAGGGTCTGTCGGTCTTCTTATATCTCTTATCGTTTTTGATTGGTAGCTGAGGGTCATGTGACAGTACTGTTGCTGGTATCTGGGGAGAGCAGTGTGTTGATGGCAGCCGAGCCAAAGCCCAGATGACCTCCCCTGGGTCTGTCCTAAATGGATTTCTGTTTTTCGTCTCTAATCCTTATGTTTAAGCATGTACGACACTGAGACTGCTGATGCTGGCGCTGCTGCAGGTGACGTGAACAGCGGGCATGCTCCAGGTTAGCACATCAAAACAGCACCTCATTTGATTTCCTTTTACCTGAAAAGCCTTCTGTTTGATTGACTCGACTGCTGTTTCCTGGTTGTGTGTTTTGCCAAGGTTCTAGTCTTGCGTACTCACTCCCTCACTCACCGTTACTTCTTCTGCATGTTTTCATTCCTGACAAAACCCTATTCTAGCACGCTACCTTTTGACTTCTTTTAGAATTCTAACATGGAAAGTGTGTGCGGAATAACAACGAGGAGTCGGTTGGTGTGCCTCTTCTCCAAGTCCACCAGCAGTCAGCAAACTGCTCTATGCCTCCTCACCTCCTCATACAGGAAACAATGAGGCTGTGTACAGAGCAAGTGCACCAACAGAAACACAGACACAGGGCCCATGTGGACACACACACACACACACACACACATACACGCACACACACACACACACACACAGGGTACACAGACTGGCAATTTAAGAGTGTGAGAGATAAAGACTGATAAAAAGAAGAGTGAAACAGCTAAACGGGAGAGGAAAGAAGAGAGGATTAGAAGAAGGTGAAGTGCAGTAATGCTGGAGACATAGGAAGAGAAGTTCTCAAATTTCACTACAGATCCTAATAGATGGCTGCAATCCCTGCTGCCGAATAAACACAGATTAATTCAGGCGTGCTGTGTGTGGTGAGATCTGTTTGAGTGATATTAAAATGTTGCTAGTCTCTCTCTCTCTCTCGTCCAATTCTCTCAGATAGAATACGAGCGCAGCCTCTCCCAATGTATTATCATACCGATCTCACCAAAAGATGGATGCTCGTGCACCTGGTCACTATAGGCCATTTCATCATACACTCACCCAAAAGACAGTGTCTACAGGCTCTGGCTAGAGTAGAACAGATTACATTAAATTGTGATTGATTACCTTACACAATATGGCAGAAAGCAATTGAAGTCTATGTTACAAGCGGCCAAACCTCATCCTTTTATTGCCACCGAGGATGAACTTAAAAACGTCATACATTTCCAACAGCAGCAAGTATCATAGGATGCAAAGGATCCATGTGGAGTGTGCGCTACAATATCACTAGCCCTAGGGGCAGCTCCCAGTCCTGCAGACACATTAAGCTGTAGTCGTAAAGACCTCAGCTCTGTAACCATTACTATCTCCATCATGCCCGGGGATGTGACTGAGAATGTCATCAACACATAAATAAATGAGAGGCATGAGGTCTGTGGAGGCTTTCAACCCTGACCCATAACCACCCCCTTCTTCTGGCCCTGGTTCATGGATAGTTCACTACTTGCCCTTAAGTACAGTACTTCCAGCATCAGTGCAATTCCAGATCACCGGCACGGCGAAGGTACATAATGATCATGTAACTGTATATAACCACACAATCGGAACCATAGAATGCATTTGACATGGGGTACATCCTCATATTAATGTTTGACCAATGTGTTGCTAACTAGATGAAATATGTGATATTAAATCACCACTGGCTCACTCTTCAGCATTAGCGGAAATAAAAGGTGCTTTCACACCTATTATTCCATTTGCAAAGCCTGAATCAGAGTGTAATTTGATACTTTCCACAAAGCAAATGGAAACCAAAAAGCAAAAAATCAAGATAAGGGAGGTGTAGAGTTATACGTGCATGAAGAAAATGCTTTCAGATGCTTTTTCACCTATCAGTCCGTTTGCAGCATCTGAATCAGAGCAAAATCCGATACTCGTTTGTTTGCTATTTTGTTTGGTTTGCCACTTAATTAAATCTGATGTCTCTTACAGTAACAGCCAAACAGCATGGGAATCTATGTTGCACTCATAACTTGCTTCTAGAATTCTGGTTTTATGTTTTACCATCACACGGAAACATGAAATCCATGCACCATGTCTGCGTGTCTCTTAAGGAAAGGTGAGTGCGCTATATAGTTATCTAAATGGTTAGAGATGTTCCTTTTCCATATTCATTTTCAGCACTTACTATTACCCTATTACTGTATATATCCTTACAGCAGAAGTTATATTGAATAATAAAATTCGCTTGATTATTAGTTAAAGGTTTAGTCATAGTATTATTACTTTAGTATTAATTTAGTCTAAACCTGGCTCAACACTCAGGGAAACACCCAGTGTTGGAGCAATAAAAGTTTAATATGAGGTGTGGAAAAGGAAGAGACATGCACCTCATTTGATCAATTCTGAGACATAAATCCACAACAGCTAGGAAGAAGGGAAAATATCTGTGTTTCTAAGTCACTCATCTTCTGACCCTTAATCTTGTTCAGGGTCATGGGGGAAGCTGGAGCCAATCCCAGGTGACTTCGGGTGAGGGGCAGGGTACACCCTGGGCAGGCCGCAGGGCCAACACACAGAGACAGAGAACCATTCATATTCACATTCACACCTACAGGCAATTTAGAGTGGCCAATTAGCCTAATCCCCTCCGCGCATGTCTTTGAACTGTGAGAGGAAATCCACAAGGACACAGGGAGAACGTGCAAACTCCACACAGAGAGGAGCCCAGGTCGACCCCGGGGACCGAACCCAGGACCTTCTTGCTGTGAGGCAACAGTGCTAACCACCACACCACTGTGCCGCCCCACAAGTTTACATCAAATTCATTTATTCCCCAACATTTAAAATTATGTGCTTCTGCTTTATCATGTCAGTAAACTGAATGGTATCTGTATCATTTCTGACCATCTAATACTATATCAGCCAAAATTACCATCCCGTCAGAATAAAAGATTATGTTGTTTTTTCATATTAGTCATATAGCGTTTAAAAAGCAAATGAAGGTGTAGAGATGATGCACAGATACAATATCCTTGCCCTGATACCCCTCTATAAACCACACTGAGATAAGTTAATGCATTAAGCATTAAGCTCTATGTAAATTGCTGAAATTATCATCTTAAAGTTGATAATTGGTAGTGACACTCACAATTGGTGGCCTGTTTTTAGGACCCTGCTTTCTAAATAAGCAGCCTTCTGGATTTGATTAGAGAAGAACATTTAATTAGCACACAGAGTAGTGCTAATTCCCCACCGTGGCTCGTCCTCTGGCTACAACTCATGCTGGTGCCGTGAATATTTCCCCCTTTTTTTTTTCTCTGAAAAGATGAAGTGATTTCATCTATGCCTGGTTTTGACATTGCTTCGAGAATGGAGTTGCTGTTTGCAAAAAGCATACGTGAACACAGAAAGAGATTTGTATAATAGACATGTACGGAAGGGACACGCACTTGACAACAAACACGTTTCTCCGTCTGCAGCTCTTCCGTATCTGTAATGAAAACCTCTCTAGATTCAGATCCTTCCTTCTTTTGCTTGTGCTCCCAATGGTAGAGCTCTCAGACTAGTTTGCAGCCCGCCGTTTCCAGTCTACCCGCCTTACCTACTGCGGTACTCATATCTTCACTTATCTAAATGGAATCTTTTCCCGGAGACTTGATCTGCACTGACAGAGGGAGCAGTGCCCTCTCCTCTTAAACTCTTCTCTCTTCAGTATTCTCGCCTCTCTGTCTTGTTTGCTCTGTGTCTAAGGGTTGTGCCTGATAAGGGCACACATCTTCCATGCTTGATCAGCACTGAGATAGAATAGGCTAGTGCTACAGAAAAATATAGAGTATCACAGCAAGCCAAGAACGTACAGGAAAACAAGAACAGTATTATTCCAAATGATCGACATTGAAAATGGCAAAAACAGAGGTGGAGGAAAGATGCATATCCAAGTGTGCAGAGAAAGAGAGAGGACTCATGTGAGCCCTCATTACCATGCAGAGCTAATGAGCACAGCAGCACCAGCACTATTAGCTTGCTTGACTGGCTCTTTTGTAAGACTGATCTGAAAAGCTGTGTCTATGTGAGTATATCCACTGTGTTACATACTAACTCTCCTTTACATTAACAAGCTGAGGAAAATTAACTACTGCATGCCTGAAATCACCGTAAAAATAAATTGTTCTATAAGAATCCCCAAATCCCAAAGCCAGACATTGGGATAAATTGGAAGAAAAAGAAAAAAAAACACAGTTACATATACAAAATGACTGCAAAAACATATAAACACACGCATAGTGATGCTAAAGTGGTCGGTGATTAGACTTACGTGTTCTGAAGCGATGATGAGGACGAGTAGGCTTGGTGGAAGGCCCCTTGGAGGCGCGTCCATGGTTTAAGCGCTGGGTAGGCCTAGTAGATGTAGTGATCGGTGGGAGCACTTGGGTAGTGGCTGTGCTTTTCACTGTAGAAGTAGTGGTAGTTGCAGGAGTCGTGATAGACATTGGGCTTGGTGGTACAGCTCTGGATGAGGGATAAACATTTCGGCTGCCACCTGGACTTGGCTTTCTGACTGTGGTACTGCGTGGGGTCACCTCTTTGTCCACGGGTATAGCCGTGCCATTCCCTCGTGTGCCAACCCTGTTATGGAGATGTGGAGCTCGATTCCCAGAGCCTCCCTCTACTCCTCCAGCTCCTCTTGCTCCACTGCTGTTGCTGCTGTGGTTTGAGGATGTGCCTGATTGAGTCCTGCGCACTGTAGAGGTCCCATCTGCAGCTGAACCAGGTATTGGCCCATTAGTATTGCCTGGAGAGGTAGTGGATGTAGTGGTGGCATCTGGGCCCTTTGGCAGGGCGCTAGGTTTTGAGAGGAAGATGGGGTCCTGCCCAATACCCTTGGCATTCACCAAGTCAGTGGGCACATAGTCCTGGACTGAGCCCACTACAATCCACTTGAGGAGCATGAGACTGAGGCCCAGTCCCACAAATCCCATCAGCAAGGGCACAGCACACAGCCATGTCTGCTGGCGGGGCCACATGGCACACGGGCCACAGCGGAGGGGCCCCGGGACCCGGGGAGAGGACTCTTCAACCCCAGGTTCCTCCAGGGTCATGGTCTCCATGGTGGCCCCTAGAGCTGTTCTCTCACTCATGCTGTTGGAGTTTAGGGCCTGGTTAGGAGGCGATTCAAGCAGGGGAGGGGGCTGACCAAGAAACCAGGGCTGGGCATTTCATTAACATTCAAACATGCACTCATCCACAGCTACAGAGACAGATGCAATCTCTGACAGATCATATTAACAGTGCACAGGACCTTAGCCTACACATAACTACCTGAATACAAATTCTGAACAACACAATACACAATAATTACAAGCCAGGAATAATTATGCACACACAAACATGCTGTAGCACAGACACACACTGAAAGATCAGAGGTAAGTGAGGAAAGGGAAGGGAGGGGGGTGGGGGTTTAAGAGACGTGCCTCTATCTAGTTCAGTGTCCAAAGAGATAAAGGTAATTCCCAAGATGCTCCAGTGAGAAGAAAAGGTGGCAGCAAGAAAAAAAAACAAGGTTGACAGACAGAACAGTGGATCGAGGACACTGCAGCTACCGTTAGAAGCACGCTGTAAATCCAAGGCTGAGCGAAAATGTACCCGGCAACTCCCTGCTGCAGCTCCTCTCACAGCTGCACCAACGCAGCAACCATCACAGCTGATGCAGCCCTACCTTTCAGCGTCAGTGTGTCTGTGGGTTTGCGCTGGAAAGCTCTAATAGCGGTGGGCAGCAAAGCCTTACTCCAAAGGCACGTCCGCAGCTCACTATTTCCACATACACACCGAGCTTGCTCCCCTCATCTCTTTTCTCTCACCAGCAGCTCACAGACTCAGGCAGCCGGTAATCTTCACCCCAGGAGAAAGCAGCTGAGCGATGGACAACGATCCAGGGGAATTAATCACACAGGGCAGAGTGGGGCTAAATCCATTTGATCCCTTTTTAAACAATCCCTTACCTAGACCCTTCTGCCCACACACATCCAGACAACTGTCCAAGGTCCATCCATGTGCTCAGACTGAACAGCAGCGCTGCTTCCAAGTCTGCTACATTCCCACAGTAAAAGACACAGACACTGGCACTAATACAGTTAAAGAGAGAGAGAGAGAGAGAGAGAGAGAGAGAGAGAGAGAGCACACTAGAGTGCTAGTGAAAAAGGAGAGAGCATGTAAGTAAGCCTTAGAGAGAGAGGGAGAGTGAGCAAGTGAGAAGAGGATGGGAGGAGGAGGAGGGAGCGCTGCTCTGAAAACTGATGCGGCTGCTTTTCTTAGAGGCTGCAGTCTACGTGTGTGTGTGTGTGTGTGTGTGTGTGTGTGTGTGTGTGTGTGTGTGTGGGTGTGTGTGTGTGTGTGTGTGTGTGTGTGTGTGTGTGTGTGGACTATGAGTGATGCTGTCTTTCGGTTTCCTCCTTCACCTGCGTCCTCCTCTTCTGTGCGACTTCAGTTTCTAATAAGTGTCTGTCTGTGTGTGTGTGTGTGTGTGTGTGTGTGTGTGTGTGTGTGTGTGTGTGTGTGTGTGTGTGTGTGTGTG
>JAQLOM010000006.1:9697743-9708141 GCA_030068315.1 Chrysichthys thysi
GTGTGTGTGTGTGTGTGTGTGTGTGTGTGTGTGTGTGTGTGTGTGTGTGTGTGTGCGTGTGCGTGTGTGTGTATGAGGGGGAGATGTGAAGAGGCGGGAGATGGAAGTGTCTCCACACTCTGCAGGAGATGAAGCTGAGTCCTCCCACTGTAACCTTGAAGTACAGAGCATGGCTGAGTCAGTCTGCTCTTTCAACCTGCCACCACCACAAATCAAATGATTGTACCAAGGTAGGGATGACAGCGAATTGTTTCCTTAAGCTTTCCCTTTATTGCTGAGAGCTATAGGGTATAATGAAATTGCAAATTAAAGAAGAGGCACAGAATGAATAGGAGAAAATGTATGTTTAGTTTTCCTGGGGTTTTTTTGTTTTGTTTTTTTTAGTTAATCCATAGGTTTTTCTGTTAAGATTGGTTTTGTCTCATAACTATCCCCATTTCAGGGTAAATTTTTTAAAAAATGGATTTTATTGGCTCCCCTTTCAGAGTGATATGTTTATGTTTATATGCATCTTATTGCACTTCCCTTAGAGACATGCAGTTCCATCAGCAAAGGCAGGCAGGGACATTTATCACATGATGAATACAGCCACCTCCCTCTACATCCTTTTGCTTGTCCTGTAGAATGGCACGTCTGGAACGGTGTGAACTAATGAGAAATCAAATTTTCTGCATTCTAGACATTTAACGAGAGGCAAGACTGAAAAAAAAACCATTAATATGATCAGAGGCTCATCTAATACTTCATTTCTTCAGTGTTTGGAGAACTGTTTCGATACTAACGCTACAGCAAACTTCACCAGAGTTCAGGGCAGCCTGTCATGTCCAGTACAAGAAAACCATCGCAAATGTGTTGGAACCCTGACCACTACTAACTCAGCAGTAGCATGTTGTAAATGTCAGCAGCTGGCTGTTCATGTATTGTGTTTGTTGTTGTTGTTTCAAGGCAGAGATGCAGATCCCTGTTGGTCAGCTCTCTACTTGATCTCAGGCCTACTCCACACTGGGTAATGGGTAATTACATGGGTAATTTTCCAAAATGTTGTTTTTGTTATGGCCAAACTTTCCCATCCACAAAGAAGAGTCAACATAATCAGTCTCACAAGTCATGTGGTAACGATGTATGGTAACACAAGTGCTTTCAAAAACCCAGAGATTTTTTTTTGCTGTAAATTATTTTGGTTACAGACCCTACATTCCACATTTTGAAAATACAGTGGACCCTCGGCTCACGAACTTAATTTGTTTTGAGACTGTGTTCGCGACCCGATTTGTTCGCGACCCAAACCAGTTTTTCCCATTCAAATTAATGTTAATACAATTAATGTGTTTCAGCCCTCAGAACATGTTTTTACAGTGTATTATGGGTTTATGTGAGGCAATAAAACATAGAATCAGATTTAAATAACCTTAATGATAGAGAAATAAAACTAAACTAAATAAAGAGACGATTTTAATGCGCGTTAGCTTTGCGGTGGACACGTAGCTGTTGGCGGAGGGATATGGTGGCGGTTCTCATGTTTTGCGATTATTTCTTTATTTCAACAGTTATACGCTTAGGCTTCTTACTGTCACTACCATTTCCACTTTCTTGGGATCCATAATGAAGACTTATAGAGCAAAAATGCAGAGAAACACAACGAAAAAATGTGTTGAACAGGTTCAGACCATGAGTGCATGACCAGAACTGAATGTTTGTGGCGTGAAGCGTGGGTTGGTTTCCTGTACATCAGTCAAAGATTTGTTTGTCTGTCGGTACAAAATCTGCTCAGGGATTTAGTTCGTACGTCAATTTGTTTGCCATCCAATTCGTTCGCAAGCCGAGGGACCACTGTGCCTTACTGAGTTACCACATGACTTCCAGGCCTGATTGTGTTTGTGCAGAAGAGGAGAACTTGGAATAAGCCTGCTAAGCCGAATCATGCATTTATTTAATAAAAATCACAAACTTTCCGCAAAACATTAGGCTAAAATCAATACGCTTATGAAAGAGATAAAAACTATTTATTACATATTGAGCTTATCAAAAGAACTTGTCGGTAGAGGTAAGCTCAGTTAAATTATGTTGGTGTAAAATGTTGCATACTTTCATGTGCAACATATGCTTTTTACAAAACTTTGATGCTCATCGTATAGAAGGAGCTTCAGGTACCCTAATAGTCAAACGTTTGGACACATCTACTCATTCAAAAGTTTTTCTTTATTTTGACTATATTTTTGCATTACAGATCGTACTAAAGACATCAAAACTATGAAATAACACATATGGAATTATGTGGTGAACAAAAAACTGTTTAAAAACAAAATGTTTCATATTTTAGATTCATCAAAGTAGCCACTGTTTACCTTGATGACAGTCTTGGAAACTGCTGGCATTATCTTAACCAGTTTTATGAGGTAGTCACCTGAAATGCTTTTCAATTAACACGTGTGTCTTGTCAGAAGTTCACTGGTGAAATTTCTTGCCTTCTTAATGTGTTTGAGATAATCAGTTGTGTTGTGTCGAGGTAGCGTTGCTATACAGTAAACAGCCCTATTCTAAAGCCGTAGCAATCTATATTATGTAAAGAGCTGCTCAACTAAGTACAGAGAAAAAACAGTCCATTATTACTTTAGGACAAGAAATGTCTTTTAAGTCATAAAAATAAAGAAAATTTATTGTATTGCATTCAAAGGAGTGTCCAAACCTTTGGCTGGTAGGTAAACTGCATGTGAAAGTGCATTTCTGACAGTTTTGTATCTTCAGACAACATGAACATAAAGCACGCATTCTTGTAGGGTCATCAGCTTGTGGACTGCAGTATTTCAGAAAACCACAACAAGTACTATTTGAAAAGAAATACTACTGTAGCAAAGCCGATAAATGTAGGGGAAAAAAACACCTGGCCAAGGTTTAAGGACTCTAAAGTTTACTGAACATAAATCAATGAGGCTCGGTAGCAGATCCTTTTTAATGGCTTTTCTCATCATTTGGATTTATGTAAATTATTTAGCTGAAGGCAGCCCATTAGACCAGAGACTAACTACAGGGCTAAAGACATTATGTCAGAAATATGAGCATTTTCAGTAGTTAATTTTATTTACACTCTCTGGACTTATTAGTGAATGGACAAAAGGACTTGCTTAAAAAAATTAGACAACGAAAACAGAACACTTAAAATAACTGGACAGAAAAGTCTTTGTTTATTCGCCCCACATCAAGCTCAAAATAGATTTCTCATCTCTTCATGGCATGAGTCATAACATGAAGTGCCACTACACTAAAAAAAACAAACAAACAAACAAAAGAAACATTCAAATTGTATTATTTCTGGCCATAAACTAATCATTAAAGCCTGGTTATGCAAGAATTTGTATTTTTTGCCACCGGGCTCCCCTATAGTTGCAGCATGTTACACCGCTGTTCTAAATACAAATCAAGTATATGGACAACTGTACACTTGCATTTGTTGACAAGCTGAAGGATGCGGAACCAGCAAAGATGACATCAGAAGCCATAGAACTAGCTAGGAATAAATAGCTAGAAATGGCTAGGCAGCTAATGTAATATAACTTGCTAATCTCTCTTTGTGCTTGTTAACAAGAAAAAGCCAGTCAAAGATTTACTCTTGTCCGGTATCTTGATCAGTCACGCTCTCTCTTTTTTTTTTTTTTTTTTTTTTTTTTTTACAACACTTTACTTCACTCACTGTTTCTGTCTTTTTGTCTGGTACAAATTTTTAACCCACTTCCCGTTAACCTATCGACTTGAAACTTGATAGACATGTTCTACTCCGATGACAATGCATTTTAAGTAGAAAATTTTTTTGGATAAATTCAAATTTTAAAAAACCATTAAATGTCTACTCATGAATATTAAGAGATAGAGAAAAATAAATTATGCTGTTGGATAGAGCTGAGGATGCAGATTACGAATCTGAAAAAAAAAAAAGCAGATTGTTGTCTATTTCATTACCCAGTGAGGAAAGTGTTGTTTTTAAATTTCATAGAAATGAAATTTTTTACAAAGATTATTCTCTTCCTGGCTTCCAGTGTCTTCTTTGGTCTGTTCACCTCTGCCATGATGTCCATACCGAGAATACAGAGCTAGATTCTTCTTATTGCTAGCTGAAGACCCACAGTTGACGATGTGTGAAGCATAACACAGTTCTTGCGGGAGGTCTGAGGGATGCTCCACCTGAGTTACACAGTGCTAGAACTGGTGTTTAGCACCCGTAAGTGGAATAGAAGACAAGCCATTCTCCATATTACAGGTCAATGTACCATCAAAATGATTTTGAAGCTGTTATTGTAAAGCAAAAATATCATATTAGTTGTTTATCAGGACTTTCACTATTTTTTGTTGAATAACCCTGATTTATTGCATATCACATCAGTGCTTATATGCTATTGAAAGCAGTCACACATGAAATTGAAATTCATTATACAGAAAACAGAATCACAATATCTATCACACTTGGAAGTGCGGAGATCAAATAACAACCTTTCAGCATATTGAAAAATGTTTTCTCATATTCAGATTTCCTTTTTATTTATCGATTTTGGACAGAGGATTAGGAGAGGCCACTCAGAGGTCATTTTAAGGTTGATGGAAAGGCAAAATAGATCAAATGTACCATGTTAGTCTGCCCTAAGATTCAATCAGAACATCATATGAACCTAGAGTTGAATCTTTTGACTCAGGCTATTCACCTCCATTCATTAACTACAGACTGCAGAAAGCAACACATTCAGCAGACCCACACATTCAGGTAAATAGATAAAATAATACCTGCAGCAACTACGTGAAATGTGCAAGCACACCTGTGAGTGAGCTGAGGCAAAACAGACCTAAAAACAGATCAGGCTAGAGCTCTGATGGCTCTATGTCAAAGGTTAGCGATGCAAAGGTAACAGGGTGAAAATCAATTACATGCCTGATTCACCTAATTGATATCTACAGCAGCATGAAGATAACAGCCAAAGCGATATATTTGTACAGAGCGCGAGTTAAAAACCCAATTTATATTCAAGAGGATGAGGTATTTTGATGCCATGCACAAGCTACCAAGACTCAAATTCAGATTAAAGTAAATTAGACCCTTATAACTGCGGCTGGATTTTGCCCAGGTGGATTTGCCATGATGCAGGTGTGCTATCTCTCATATGGGATTCAGTATACCTACAACGCCAAACATCACAGGGCTTTGTCAGAAGTAGGTGGCTTTATCCGACGCTTTTGATCCTGCCTTGAGTCAGTCAATAAAGATGCAGAGTCTGCCATCTCTGCAGTTCCGTGCATATGCAGTAGACTGTCAATCCTCTGTCTCTGCTGCCATGACACTGAGTTAGTATTGACCATTCTTCTGACTCCAGGCTTAAAATAGCAGAGCGGTTACCGTGATCAAGATCGATACTCCTGTGATATAAATAATACCTTCAGTCAATGGACATACAAAAAGTAGGAACATCTAAGCCCATGTCATAAGTGTACAGTCATATGGTCTGAGCCTGGAAATACAACATAAGGCAAGGCAAGAGATGAGATCAGTCTAGTCTGAAATCTCAGAGGTTATACCGAAATATCAGTCAGTGATTGATATTTCTGTCTATATGCTTAAAATAAGTGTTGGAGAAAATATGCTGGGGCTCTGAGAAACAAATAGTTGAAGGAGTTTTTGGGTTGCATGGCAGGGCAGACTCTGAGAGGTCGAATTACATACCAGCATCCTTCTGTTGAACCTGCTTCACTGGGTTCTCTTTGACTTGCCCACTAATGTACCAGGAATTCAACTCGGAGAGGTTTGCGATGAACATGAGATAGCAGGTGCTTACTCATGGAGAACTGCATTAAATCACTGTCATGTTTTCATTTGATGGTAACACCGTTAGCCCTTATCACTGAGCTGCCTCAAAATCGGCGCTATTACATGCCTATCATTCAGAGGAGCTCTCTCTATTCCCTTAGAAAAAGAGATGTTGGGGGAAATAAAGAAACGGTAAGTGTACAATTACACGCTTTATTTTATGTTATACTCCTGACACCAAAAATAATCTTAGCTCCCAAACAGTATTAATGTTACCATGGCAGTTGAGGAGAAGTCAAGTATGAAGCCTAGGAGTTGTCACACCATTCATGGCTGGGCTACCAGAGTCAGGGGATCAGTTGGTGAGAAGCACAACAAACGGGTCAAGAAAGAAAATGCACTGTCAACTACGAAGCCGTTCTGGGATCATCCATTCTGTAAGTAGTGTCCTTTGTTTTCTGTTCAGCTTTGCAAACAATCGCTAGGCATTCCTTCATCCACTTTTATTTTTATTAATAGTAGGATTTCACTAACATGGATTGTAGTTTGCAGCATGCAGATTTATTCCTATTAAAGGAGCAAAACACTCCATTTCCCTGATACTGCTGAATCAAAGCCATCAAATGAGGCCAAGGCTCTAGCAGTGCACCCTTAAATCATTAAAATGGAGAAGCAATGGGGCACCAAGTAGGGTGGCAGGAAGACAGAGAGTATATAAGAAAAGAGAGACGGAGATTATTGTATGACTAAATCAATTGTCACCACAAATGTGGGGAGCAGCAGGATTTAATAAGCCAAGGAGAAGTTCAGCTCCCCCGATTACATTCAGTTAAGAAATTTCTACCAAAAAAGGCTGAATAATAATGAGGTTTCGAATAATGATGAATAATGATGATCAGTACATTGTGTACTGACTTCCGATGGAAGTTGTACGAGTAAGGATCAGGGCACATGTGCAATCTCGACTAGACTGCAAAGACACAAATCAGTCAGCCTCTCGGCTATTATTCTCGCAAAGAAAAAATACAACTTAATTGTTCATTGCCATACTCAAGTACGTCTAAATTTAGCGTCGGTGATATTCATTACAAAGGGGGAGCTATTCTGTGATCATGTTCCATGTACTCAGAAAATAATTAGCCGAGTGTGGTTTCTGAAGTGCATTCCTGGCTGTTTCTCAATGTGTTACACAATCCCTTGATCTTTGTGATCCAAAACTCTTATACAAAATGCCTGAAGTGGAACTGTACAATAATGAAACATGAAACCCTTCGGTAAAGGGAAGAGACTTTGTGTATACATGTGCCATGTCAGCTGAACAAATGTGTTTCCAATACTCCCTACCAAGGTTAGTAGGAGGCTGTGTGTATATGGGTTAAAAATAAACCTAGCTGTGACATATTACAACATTTGCATAAGAACAACTGTGAAAATGCACACTGTAACACTCCTTACTGGCTGTCCAACTTGGATTATCTCACCGTTTAGTAATGTAGTATTACACAGCTGCTAAACAACAGAAGCACACAAAGGAGACGATTGTCTCGGAGGGGTACTGCAGACTGGAGTGGATGCTGTGAGCTTATTTAGATTGTACAAATCTCTTGTACAGCTTGTTATTGTTCATAAGTTGGTTTATTTCGCTTTGAACCAACGTGGCATGGCTTTATATGTGGTGTGTAACCCTGTAGTGTTGATTTCAGTGTCTCCTGTTTTCTTGAGGGCCCTCATTTATCAACACAGTGTTCCAAATTGTTTCTCACACATACAATTTACAAGTCTTATATCTATGCAATAAAACTGGCATCCATCTAACGTACGTATATCATATGCATGAGTATAAGCAATAATGCTTAATAAATACCAATTGTAGCCAATCCTAGGCGTCACGCACATTTATGTCGGTGCTTATTCAAATTTAGCATGCATCACTTCAAAGTGTACCTAAAAAATGTCCCTGGTATTTTGCTAGTGCCACAGAGAAACAGGCAGAGAAAAGAGCCTTTGTTAAGCAGAGGTTCGGAATGTTCAACAAAATTTTAAAAAGTGCAGAGTTATTAGCATGTGCTCTTAAATCTACCTGTCTTTTTCAGAACAAAACTGGCAATGCTTTGTAAGTCAGCTGCACGTACGTGGAATAGAAACCTTTGAGATTTACATAACTGAATTTAATTTATTGTGACAAGAATAGAGTCAAGCTATTGATGTAAAGCCAGTGATTGTGTGAAAGTCCTGTTTCACACGTGCCTGTTGTGCACCGATGAAGGGCAGCTGGATAAAAGTCAGGCTAAGAGAAATGATGGCATCCAACACTGTGAGCCAAGCATAATCCCACTAAATGACTACAGAGAAATTCATGATAGATGGATGGATGGATGGATGGATGGATGGATGGATGGATGGATGGATGTCCCCAGAGAGAGAGATAGCACCAGAAAATGTGCCTGGTTGAAAGGAACTGACTATGCACCGGTACCACTTTTGTGCACCTTTTTTCCCTCTCCAGCCTAGGTCTCAGCTGATTGCACAAATTCATCACTATTGGTTTTGGGAATCAGTATCTTTTGATAAGCCACTCAGAACTTGCATGTAAAAAATAAAATAAAATTGGCCCCATCCCTGAAAACATTCTATTTCAGCTCATTCCAAATGGCACAAGGTGCAACATCTTCCAACAAAGTTAGATAAGTTATGCTCCATTCATTAACATGCCAGGTCTGTTATACTTTCATTGCAAAATTGTTTGTATTTACCTCTTATTATATTCACAGGTAACACAATTAATTAGGAGTCATTATTATATTGTATTATACATTATTAACATGTATTATACATTGTTGATAAATGAGCCCCAAGGTCCCTTAGATTCATACAGGGACATCAATAACCGTTTCATTTCAGCTGACTATTGATTACCTATGATATTATATATTTGTTACCTGTATTTATTTACCCTTACAGTCATTTACATTGACTGAATAATGGTACTTCTTCATGATCTGCTAAGTATATTTTTTATATTATTTGCTTACTTTGGGATTCAGCTTGCTAAATATTACCTGCAATGTGGAACTAGGGTTGTTTTTTTTTTTAGCCTAAATTACTGGGTACTTTAAAATCAATAGGTAATTATCACATTCATACCTTATTAAATACGAGGTCCATAACATATTGTAAAATAAAGTGTTACACTAATTTAATTTGCGTGTGATGTCCCTGAAGGAATTCATAGTTGCATATCCATGCAGTCTTGTTTGGTATGTCCTAGAAGTTTGGTGTGCATCCTTAAATTGGTCTGATTTTGCTGAGGATGCATTCAGGGGCTTTTCATTACCATGCTGTTTGCTAAATAAACCCAAGATCTTCATTTTCGTATATTAATTCCTTGTGCAATCAATTCTGGTCACCTAGTGGTACAATGTAAGAAATTATTCCAGGTGACTGAATTACTAAAACATTCCATTCAGTGGCTAATTGGAGCCCAGGATACAGATGCAGTGATTTCTGTTTGTTTTGATACAACTGCTTTATGGCTGTTTTTGAACTGAAGCACTTCATCGATCTGTTCATCAAGTCACCCACCAACACAATGCAATGAAAAGAATTTGTGCTATGGTTGCTTTCATGCCCCAGAAATAAAACAGCAGGGATCATTTGGACATGGCTTTATTCTAAGTAACAATACATCACAGGCGCTAATTTAGTATATCCATAGTAGAGATTCAGATTACTTCAGGTTAGGTAGTGCATATCAGGGGAAATAAAGAAAGCCCCTGGCCTATTCGACCGTTGTCAAATGCTTATTGATTATATGTGATGTAAGGTCATACATTTTAGTGATCACAAAATTGTCCATTTGTCATTCAGACACAAATGCGAATTCTGTAGGTAAAACTGCCAGCTAGTCACTGCTTAAAGACAAGATGGATTCATTTATTAGCTACACACAACTCAATCAGGTGAGAGTAATACATTTGTTGTAATTAGGGCACGTTTACAAGAAATTACACATTATATACTGTACATAAAATCCTAAAATGTCAATTGGATGTCTGGGTCTAATTTTTCAAAATTTATCACAGCGTTTATATCAGGGAAAATTAAATGGGGGGGGGGGGCACCTTTAAATGTAACTTTTAATTTACTACTATTCAGTAAGACTCCAGAATATTCCATAGACAAAAGAGTTATGGCTCTGTTTATTTCAGTGTCATAATTCCTCCAGGCCAGAACACATGGCATATAGAGTCTTGATGTATGATGTATTGCTGAGTTGGCATCACATTTCCCTCTCGCTCTGAGCTGCAGTGTGGAGCTGCTCCATGCCAACCGTGCGGAAGATAAACCAGACTCATGTGAGCTGGATAACATTTAGCTCAGAGGAGGAAGGCTACAAATGACCAGTCAGGCAGTTTTCTGCATCGCCTTTCCATTTATCTTTATCACTGCAGTGTCTGGCTCAGGTAATGCACAGAACTCATTTGGACATCACAGTATTTACTTAAGCCAAGTGCATATGACTGCAAGGTGCATCAATGTGTGTGTGTGTGTGTGAGAGAGAGAGAGAGAGAGAGAGAGAGAGAGAGAGAGAGAGAGAGAGAGAGAGAGATAAA
>JAQLOM010000006.1:9813968-9837373 GCA_030068315.1 Chrysichthys thysi
CAGCCTTATTCGGGTGGTGCTTTTCTACAAAGTTTTGCACTCTTTCCCACATTTTACACATCTCCCTGATCTCATTTTTATGTGAGGAATCACGTGAGGCTTGGCAGACGAACCATATGCATACTAATGTTTCAAGACATCGCTCGTTAAAAAATTTATTAAAAATTTTTGCTCATCTTGCAATACACTCGCAGACCGAGTTAACCAAGTTATCCAAGGTTCCACTTTGTAGCGTTGTGCCATTTTCCCCAAGTTTAGAAAGGGCGAATTGTTACATCTCCATCAACTTGGCTACTATGGCAGAGAAACTAGAAGGAAGTTTCTAGAAAGAACTATTTCAAAAATGATGGTGTCTTTTTACTTTTGAGATGTCTGTGTACTTATTTGCTGTTAGTTGTCTATTGTTGGGATCAGGCTACACAAAATCAGCTCAATTTCTAGTGTAGGCCCAAAATATGAATGTCACGAACAAACAGGCCTTGGACTCTTTGACATAATCGAAGAACAGTGCTGTGACCTCTGAAATGCCCTATGAGACCCCGACAAAAGTTCATCATGTTTTCAAACTATCATGTGTCGGTCTTTTTTTTTTTTTTTTATATATATATTTCCTCACCTAGACAGCTCCTACAGTTTGTTCTTTCTTGTTTCTTGTGAACACGTGATTGACAATGTACTGACCCTCCTCCCCAACGACACGCAAGGAAGTACATAATGATTGGTCAGGGTCATACCTGTAGTGATGCCAGTCTCCCGACCAAGGCAAAGCAAGAATTTATTGCACTATGATTGCCTAATCTGATTAGTGGTGAAGATGCGTTACCCATCGTAAGTCAAAAATATCGTAAGTTGAGCCATTGTGCTGAACCACTTAGCCTAGATTAGGTACCTCAGCCTAGCCTCCCCAGGAGTCTTTTCCTGTAGAAGACCACACTTACTCACTGAAGACTTCATTTGAATCACATTTCTGTCAAAAGAGAGTTTGTCAGAGAGGGCTGCACCTGATGTAGGCAGCAGCACTGTGTCTCTGAGCTCCATCCAGCCACGACACCCCGCTACACAAATACTGAGCTCCGGGTACAGACAGCCGCCGCTGAAGCTGTTCCATTAATAATCACAAAAAAAAAAAAAACACGGCAATGCACTATACAGTACACCGATACATAAAGTAACTCCGCGAGTTGCGGGAGAGAGTAAGGCATCGCGTGAGGCGAGTGATCCGGGCATCGTCCGCGTACTTCCGGGCGCCGTCTGAACGTCCGCGTACATCATACGCGGTTACGCTGGCCTGCCTGCGATGTCTGCCCATGAATTTTAAATGTTTTCTAAATATTTTACAATTATTAGCAGATCACGATTGTTCTGTCCACAGATTTATTTAGTTTAAATGTGCGATGTTTTGTTAAGAATATTATCTGATGTATTAAAATGATGTGATTTTGATCTGTATTCATAAAAAGATAGACACAATGAGTAACAGGGTTACTTTTGGCAGGAGCTTTATTTTGACACACCTTTGTCAGTGCGCGATTGCTTACCTCTCTCATAACCATGGTAATCGCCAATAGGAAAAGCATGCTCTGTACTGCTGAGTCTTGCGAATTTTCTCATGCCCACAAAAGCAATAGTTGTACGTTTATTATCCCTTTCTGCATAAGTGAACATGTATATTCACTCTAGATTTACATATATTAAATTCTGTTGATGTTATCAGCCTCAGTATGCTGCGAGTGAAATGTGTGGATTCAAGTTACGTACATGCTAACGTTAATGAACTAGCCATGGTAATGTGTGTCTGGAACTAGGTTAACTTTCAGCATTGCTGTTTATGAGCCAACTTAGCACTTGTTCATGTGTGATTTATTTATCGTTCAGCTCAGAATGTTAATTAGTATAGTGATTTGCTGTACTGGAAAGAGACTTAGAGCTTTATTCTCTTTGTTCGGTACATTTTTCACTCATGGTTTTTTATCTGCCTATTGACACAATAAACGGAGCAGGGTGCTCGCTATCCTGGCTCAGTTGAAAACCTGAGTTTGGCTTGCTGTTGATCCATGCTAACATAATAGATGTGCATAACGCCCAGGGAGAACAGTACAATAGTTATCGTAACTTCGAAAAATCATAAATCGGGCCATCGTAACTCGGGGAGCACCTGTATACGTTAACATACAAGTAAACAACAATCTCGAACATCTAGAACATTTAGAAAACTGTATCAAAACATTAAATCAAATGAACCAAATTCACTTTGAAAATTGTTCAGCACCATCGCTGACATATACACAGTGCACCACACTCTCTCTACGAAACCTACCTGATACACTTAACTCAAGTGTACATCCCTGTGTTCAATTAAAATCAGTTACCAATACACTCAATATAGAACAATAAGCCACAACACAGCAGAGGGCAGGACAAATGCAGAGCTACCAAGACTCCCCAAAACAGGTTTTAATTAAAGCATTCGGATAAATAAACTTGTTATGCTCGGCGTACATGCAAAATGGAGCAGAAGGAAAGATGGATGGAACGCTGCACACTGACAAAGAAATGAACAGTCCATAATTTTAATGGTAGGTTTATTTTAACAGTGAGATAGAATATCAAAAAGAAAATCCAGAAAATCACATTATATAAAATATATAAACTGACGTGCATTTCATTGAGTGAAATAAGTAGTTGATCCCCTAGCAAAACAAGACTTAGTACTTGGTGGCAAAACCCTTGTTGGCAAGCACAGAGGTCAGACGTTTCTTCTAGTTGATGACCAGGTTTGCGCACATAGCAGGAGGAATTTTGGTCCACTCCTCTTTGCAGGTCAGCTCTAAATCATTAAGGTTTTGAGGCTGTTGCTTGGCAACTCGAAGCTTCAGCTCCATCCACGGGTTTTCTATGGGATTAAGGTCCGGAGACTGGCTAGGCCACTCCATGACCTTAATGTGCTTCTTCTTGAGCCACTCCTTTGTTGCCTTGGCTGTATGCTTTGGGTCATTGTCATGCTGGAAGACCCATCCACAACCCATTTTCAGTGTCCTGGCAGAGGGAAGGAGGTTGTCACTCAAGATTTTACAATACGTGGCCCCGTCCATCCTCCCGTCCATGCGGTGAAGTTGTCCTGTGCTCTTAGCAGAGAAACACCCGCAAAGCATAATGTTTCCACCCCCATGCTCCATGGACAAAGAGCTCGATTTTGGTCTCATTTGACCACAGAACCTTCTCCCAAGCACACTCTGAATCATTCAGGTGTTCATTGGCAAACTTCAGACGGGCCTTCACATGTGCCTTCTTGAGCAGGGGGACTTTGCGGGCACTGCAGGATTTTAGTCCATTATGGCGTAGTGTGTTACCAATGGTTTTCTTGGTGTCTGTGGTTCCAACTGCCTTGAGATCATTAATAAGCTCCTCCCGTGTAGTTCTAGGCTGATCTCTCACCATTCTCATGATCATCCTCACCCTACAAGGTGAGCCCCAGACCGAGATCGTTTGACGGTCATTTTGTGTTTCTTCCATTTTCGAACAACTGCACTAACAGTCTCCTTCTCAACTTCTTGCTTATGGTTTTGTAGCCCATTCCAGCCTTGTGCAGGGCTACAGTCTTGCCCCTGACATCCTTAGACAGCTCTTTGGTCTTGCCCATGGTGGAGAGGTTGGAGTCTGACTGATTGAGTGTGCGGACTTTTATACAAGTGACTAGTTGAGACAGGTGTCTTTAATGTGGGTGACGAGTTGAAATTAGGAGTATCTAACTGGTCTGTGGGAGCCAGAACTCGTAATGGTTGCTAGGGGATCAAATACTTGTTTCACTCAATAAAATGCAACTCAATTTATATATATCATGTGATTTTCTGATTTTCTTTTCGATATTCTCTCTCTCACTGTTAAAATAAACCTTCCATTAAAATTATGGACTGTTCATTTCTTTGTCAGTGGGCAAACTTACAAAACAACGCGGGGTCAAATAATTATTTCCTTCACTGTACCTACTGTACAATTTGGGTTGTTTTTTTGTTTTTTTGGCAAATTGTTTCCAGGTCTGAAGAATAAAATGTGAACCCTGAAGACTTTAAAATAGATTAGACTCAATATTAGTAATTACTGCTTCCAAAAAAAAAAAAAAACAAACCCCCCCACAAACGCACTCCCAAAGATTAATATCTGTAACTATTTAGCGTTTCTGCAGAATATAATTCAGAACAAAAATGCAGAAGAAATATTCTCCAAGTGAACAACCCATCTTATTTATATTTACTCAAAAAAAAAAAAAAAAAAAAAGTCAGGCAATATTATAAACTGAGCGAAAAATGTGCGAGATTAATTAAAGCTACCTTGATGTGAGGCTATGGCTGGATTCGCAATAATGTAACCGCTAACCGCAACGGATTGACAATAATAAGTCACTTCCTGTGTTTATAGGCAAGATGTCCTCTGAATAAACTCCCAGCTTGGCCCCGAGCGTCGACCTTCATTGTTTCGGCATTTTGAGCTCGCAGACTGAACCATTATCAGGAGAACCTTTGCATAACGAAATTTCTAAACGCATCCTTCTCTTGCATCATGCATCTTTTGTTCTGTCAGACAGCAGCCGAGACTAACGAGGCACACCAGAGGGCCAAGAGGAGATGGCAGAAAGTCATTGTGGCCAAGTATTAACCACACGCTACAGGACAAGGCCATAAACAAGTGCTGGTTAGCAGCAGAGTGAAAAATAAAAACTTGAGACAGTGGAGCTGCACTAAAGCGCTACTGCAATTTGCAAAGGCCAAATGACTGGCACGACCTTGACGATTGATTCATGAGAAAATGAAAAAAATGATGGGCACTTCATCTTGACTCTTTCTTGATCAAAACATAGACAAACAGACAGAAAGAAAATAAATCACTGGAAGCAAGCATTTTCCCCAGAGTGCCTCTCCTTAAGCTTTTCAATCATTTCAAATTAAAAGATAAATTCTTCTATTTTTTTTTTTTTTTGCGGATGCTGCAGGGCAGAAACAAACAGATGATCTGAACAGGGGAAGCGGAGTGTTAAAGCGAGCGGAATGCTAATAGCCGAAGCCCATCTGCCCGCATTAGGCCTTATTGGCTTTAATTCTTTAGATGAATATGGTTCTGGATCACTGCAGTCATCAGTCATGTTTATCTTCACATGTCAATTAGCAAAAGAGCAAAACAGATCAACCTCCCTGATTACTAATGCCAGCTCCAGCCTGCAAAACGGACAAACACAGCTCTGTGGGCTATGATAGTAACTAAAAAATCAAAGATCCCCACTGCAGACCTAAAACATGTTAGCTGGGCATCAACATGTAACCACAGTACAATGGTTCGTCTTTGAACACCTCTGAAAGAAGGGCACCTTAAAAGCTCGAGTCACAGCCACGTTCTGGTTTTCAGCACACAAAAGCACGCTCGTTCCCCGAGACGTCTGCTGTCCTCCCTCTCGCCAGTCATCTCTGCTTAACATGTGTACTGTCAAAGCTAATTGGTTCACCAGAACCTCTAATTACTATGATGAGCATTGCGTACGTCGGGACAAAGCACCATAATGATTCTGCTGACACTGTTGTTTTAATTGTATACATGAGCTTTACCATGAATGACTTCATGACAACGTTGGGGAAGCATCTGACATGCGGGGATGTTTCTCTCCACCATACTTTGTGACTATATCCGTGAATGTGACATGTATGAAATGTATATATGAAAATAAATGACGTATGAACGTACCTCTCGCCGTCTTGAGGCCCAGCAAGTCTGTTTGATCTTCCACACTACTGCAGCCACCAGCAACAACGAGAGAAAACAGCTAAAGAAACAAAAAAAGGACAAACCAACCCAATGTCAGATAAAGGTAATGGATATTTCTGGCACACACATGCACCATGTTCATAGTAAACCAATATCCAGTCATGTTATTGGAGACAAACGTCTCGTACAAGACGCTGCGATTTCCCTGGTTTCTGACAATACCTGTGTCAGGATTCTGACCACATTAATAAATGCTACGAGTGAACAATGTTTATGAGATGACTCTAATCCTGCTTTCATAATCTCTTCTAGATGACCATATGGAACGAGCCATCAAACTCCTTTCATATTTCATGAACAGACGTACAAAAGTAAAGACAATCTGATTTTGCCCACATTTTAGTCTCAGCCTCATGGTACGTTCAGTGGCGAGCGCGCCAACGTGACCAGGAGTCATTCATTTTGTAGGTTAGGCACGGGATGAACGACGGCGGTGCGTCTGGAGCAGTGGGGATTTGTGAATTTGGGATACTGTACCGTGTACTGTAGCATTGAACACACACAACTTTGGGGGTTAGGTGCTTCACTCATTGATGTAGGGATAAGGGGAAAGCACTGTTCATTCATGTCACCCCACCCACACGTCTTCCTGCCAGTCCAGGAAATCGAACCTGTGCCCTTTAGGTCCAAAACCTGCTTCTCTAACTTTTAGGCCATAGCCGTCCCCAAGGTACCAGAATAAAGTTCACGCCTTACCAAACAAGAGCAGAAAGCCATAAATTGTGGAACTGGACAGCATTTGTTTTTAGCTCATGTTGTCTCCTTCACATTCAAAGCTACATTTTGAATCAAACGAGAGAAAAATATATGAAACGAAACTTCTGTGAATAAACGAACAGGATATACAGGGTTATGAACGGTGCTTAAATTTGGAATAATCTATTTTCACAAACAGGCACGAAACTACGCAAACAAACAGCAAAAAGACTCGAATATTATAAACCCGTCATAATATAAAATGTCCCCGTAATAAACCTGTACTACAAAGACTCTTAAACCTCCAAGAATTCGTAGGTGCCCCAGATCAAGCAGAGCATCCTAAAGGTCTCAGTCAACAGTTAAGCCAAGTGATGTGCTTCAAAAAGCAACTCCTCAAAAGCATGCCAACAGTGAAGCAAAGAACTGCAGACAAATTGCTTTTTAGCATCTGTATTTCTGGAGATATGTGACCATTCGTAAACATCTCCGAGTGAAATTAATTCACGGTCTGTACGGCCGGGCAGCTCAGATGATGAAATCCTTTTAATGCTTTCAAACACACGTCATCTTGGGCTCGTTTGAAGATAATGCTGAACTGGAGACGAAGCAAAAGAAAGAAAACTTGAATGGCTCAATTAAGTAGCGGTGCAAGAGAAATCCCTCTTTAGATCTTTCCCTTTTCATCCTCTGCTTTTTAGACAGCAAACAGGACTTAATCCCCTTTACGGTTCCACCTGGAATCAGAATTAATAAAAGGAATACAGCAATTAAAAGGTTCTCTCCCTTCCTCTGCTGCAGATGTGAGAGAATTGGGGAAACGGCATCGGATGAAGGGTTGGGGAGAGCTTAAACCAGTTTGGGGAGGATGTCGCAGAAGACGACTAGGAGATGACTGCTAACCTGTCCTAGGAAGAGAAACCTGACCATCTCTGGGGAAACGGTTGGGAAACAGGGCTAAGTGCAGTTACATGATCATGCTTTATTGATCCAGGAACCATCAGTGATGAGGCCTGCAGAACCCAGATTAAAACACTCCACAAACATGAGCAGAAAAGAACAAAAGAGCAGCAGAAACTAAAAGAAAGACAAGTGTTGTACTTAGCCATGGGGTCTGTACGAAGTGAATGAGACGATTTTAATCCAAATCTCACTAAGGCCTTGCATCAATATGCCCTCTGGGTGATTAGATCATAAATAGACAACATTAAGTACAAGTGTGAACGCGTGCAAATGCACTGGGATCTGATCGCTGAAACCACATTTGGAGGAGGTCTGGGACGCAAGTGGGCACATCACTTCTGAGCATGACCATGAATCTAGATGCCTCTTGGACTGCAACTGAGAACCAACTAATCAAATGCATCATACCCAAAATACATGCAATTATTGTGAGGCTGTTTTGAGAACTCTGATAGAGATCTCTGATGTGACGCTGATGCATAAAGACAATACTATAAATGCAGAGACAAAAGCAGATGCTTTTAACAGCTTCCTTTGTCATCCCGTCTCTCATTCAATTATACGCTTTTTTAGCAGACCACACGATCAAAACTTTTGAAACTGCGAAAGTGTACGAGATATGATTCTCAGGACACTTCTGCCTGAAAAATAAATGGAGTGGAAGTCAGAAGGCCGATGTAATAAACGTGCATGACAGACATCCTCCGGTGGAAACGGTGACGTCACGGGAGACGTGTCCATAGTGCCAGGTGTGAACTGCCGCGTGTCCCAGCTGTCCGCTCGTGTTCTGATCACCCAGGATGCATGTTAATGCCAGGTCTTACTCATAAACAAGCAGGCCTATAAATAATGTCAATCTGGACCTCATGTGAAGTTGCAGAAATAAAGCACTCTATGACTCCGATGAATAACCAGTATGCTGTTATATAAATGCAAATAATGAGCCTAATATTTAAAGAGCTAGGACTATGGACAAAAAAGAAATCTTTTCTGAAGGGTTGCATGGAATTTCCCCAAACACTTAAAGGGGGTCCCTGGTGGCAAAAAAAGTTTCAGAAGCTCCGGTTTACACTCTACTTGATCATTAGTGAAATTCATCCTTGCAGTGCCCTCCTTTTTCACGTCTGCAGCCTCACTTTACACATAAACCCCTTCTCTGCATCTTGACACAACTATGCATCTTCAAAGAAATATCTATTTCAGCCCTTTCTGCTCCCAAGCATTTTCCAGAGAACATTTTTAATTCCCTACACAGTCATAAACCTTTAGTAATAGCGGCTCATTATATCCTTGTAGAGATATAAAGCTGGAGTGCTTCACGGGAATAAGAGTTTTTAATAAATTACATCATAGCACTAAAACGTGCATTAAGAAAAGCAGAATGCAAAGAAATTATCTGCAATCTCCCAGTTCCCAGAACTAGACCTGTGTATGTCTAATACATAGTTTTTTTAAATTTTTTTTTTGTTTGGTTGTTTTTAAAAAAAAAAAAAAAAAAAAAAAAGGAACCCACCATAGCTTCAAAATTACATGTTTGTGCATGTTGTTTGAATACCACTGAGCATTACAGGCCATGGAAGTGGGCAGAAGATGGAACTGTGCTAAAAGCAGAGCTCTTCAGTCCACAAAACCCTCATCGCCTTCAGCTTTTGTGTCATGGGAGTAGAAGTGCACAGAGAACATCAGTTACTGGGGCCGTGGGGTGGTGAGTATAACCTCACACCGCATGCCAGCAAACCAGCGATGTAAGAAAGAAGAAGGAAAAAAAAAAAGATTCAATGTTAGAAATGCCCGAGGCAGCGCTACAAAAGTGTTCAGGGCAACGCTGGGTAAGAGCAGTCTTCTATGCAAGAAATCAGAAAAAGAAAAAGGCTGCAGCAGTGCACCTCAAACTCACTCGCCCTGCTAGGAGAGTGCTCTTGAACTCAGAAGCCTTAATAACACGAGCTGGGCGACAAACACAGCAAATGGATTCTCAAAACTGAACTAATGCATTAACTAACAGAAATGACAAAGTGACTGTTAAAAAGCCATTCCGACAGGGAAATGGAGTTCACTCGCAGTCCTGTTAAACACTGGCTAATTTCAGGTTACGAAATGTCTGAGTCGTAATTAAAACAGCACATTTTCATTAGAGGCGCTCTTTTAATGCTCAAGTGCTGTCTTTTAATAAGCAGGCAATTACAAGAACTAAAAATAAATAATTACATTTTATAGATTTAATAGGTACTTTCGAAACAATGCAAGTGGTCATCTGTCAGCTTGTAAAAAGCACCTTATAAAGTAATACTTTCATCAGGCTTTATCTGTGTTGTTGCTACACAGGCCTGATGGAAAGATGGGTACGAAAAGAGACAAGAGGAAAAAAAGCTGTTGGTGACAAACCTATGCTCATCAACACTGATATTTCTTCCTCTTATTTTGATGAGATCTTCTGTGTTTAGGTGATGCGGTCTCTACTTCCAGTATACACTCACACGCTTTCATTAACTGCTTTCTCATGGTCAGGACTGCAGTGACTCCAGAGCTTGTCCTGGGAACACTGGGACCACCACTCGTCCCCAAAACTTCTCAGTAATCGCAAAAACAGGATTAACCCTAGCACCTCCAGCCTCCCCCCCCAAAAAGCAAATTTAGTAAAGTTGTGATTAGTCATGGCCTATTACTACGATTCCCTCGTTTTATTTTATTAATCGATTGACACCACTATCACTCACACACGAACACCACTGAAATCAGCCTCATTCATATGAAAGCTTTTTATCTGACAAGTTATGAAACGCCGGCTGCGTAAAATGCAGCAGATGGAGACAGAAACAGAATGGAATCGGACGTATCCAGTATTCGCGCTAAAATCGCATCTTTTTCCTTGTGGAACTCGTGACAGCCGGACAAAAGCAAGACTGCTTTCGCACACTGTTTATGTAAAGAGAGACAAAAGACGATCTGAAAGATGAAACACAGAGAGACAGCCTTGGCAGGAGGAGGCAAATCTTGTGTGTGCGCCTGTGTGTGTGTGCGCGTTGATTCATTTTCAATAACTGCACAGCTATAATATAATGTCAGCTGCAAGGCAAATCACATGTTTATACTAATGCACTCACTGTACTAAATTATGATTTCTACAGTAACAGTTCCTTCACAGGATCTCGTATGGTGGACGCACACAATTTAACCCTAACAAAAAGTCTAAACAGCTTCTCTTAGATATGATTTATGTGACAATGAAACACATATAACCAGTACTTAACGTTCATGTGAAAGAAGACTTCAGTTGTAGGGCTTGGAGGTAAGACAGCTCCTTTAGCTTTTCTGCTCTAGAGAGTCTTCAGGACGGGAGACTTGATGCTTTGTGGTTTCTCAGTTAGATGACAAGCTGCACTTTGCTGTCTTATTAACTTCAAGAGAAATAGTTGCTATAACGCAAGTGATAAAAGAAACCAACTGGTTCCACAAATGTTTCACAACACGAAATTCAGTAATCAACTGTCGAACAGTATGAGGTGCTGCTCTTTAGTGAATAAAATAAATAAATAAATAAATAAATAAATAAATTCCATCGCTGGTGAATTGCTATGATGTAACCCTAGGATATCTTTAGCAAGCAACAGCTGACCACTTATTTTCTAAGTACAAATAAGATTTCGGCTGCAATGAACCAAACGCCCATGTCGCAAAGTGACATTTGAGTTGAAACTTCTCAAAACTAAGCAGATTAAGGGATGCTTGTATGACCAAACAACTGGCTCAGATGGTTCTTTGGACCTCAGGGGTGTGTGGCTTGACTTTTTTTTTTTTTTTTAGATTCCAAATCACAACTTTGTTTCCTACATGTTATTAGTTTCCATTTACTGTGTGAAATAAAAAAAAATAAATAAAAAAAAACAACTCTGAAAGAGGAATCGGAGATCCGTGGAGCCTCTGGTGAGTGTATTTAGCTAGTACAGTTAGCTTGCTTTGCTAATTTGCATTCTACACATTCTATAGATTCAGTCTATTAGCGTTTCTCACCGCAGCTAGGGGAAAAAAAAAGCCAAGACACGTTCACAATCAAAAACAGTAATGGATACTGCGCACTCACAAGAGACAAACCAAGGGCAGCACAAGTGACTTGTCTCGTGCTACTGTGAACGTAAGGCTAAAGGAGTGAAACACAATGAGAGGTGTTCTTAGAGGAAAATAATTCATTTTGGGGTGGCCACATAACATCATGTCATACCTGGCTTTCCTATAAGACACCTGTGATGTTTTAGTACATCCTTAATTGTGTTTTCCTTTCCGTAAGCAGACACACAATTTGAAATTTTATCCACACAAAGTCCGCGGCTGTGTCAGACAGGTTTTAAACGTAGATTAGGGGACACGATGACGCTAGAGCGCTGAGGACACCAAGCCACAAGTGTCAGCCGATTGCTTTAGCGCCTACTTGCTAACAGGTCATGAGGCGCATCAAGACGCTGAGGAAATTAGTTAAGTCAGCCTGCCGATTCAATTCAGATTGATTTAACAAATTAACAGACCTAAGACTTGCCCTGCCCTCATCACTGCCAGACGAATGGTTCCTGAAGGTGAAGGGTGAGGGGGGGATGTGGAGTGGGCGAGTTGACTCACCTGAAAAATGTCACAAAGAACTGCACCAGGTCCATGATGCTGTTGTGCTGAGAGAAGGCAATCTGTAATGAGACAACAAGAAAGGTTTAGTTTGGACATATGCAAAAGTGTGAAATATATTTTTGCCCAACACACAAAATGGTGCCTGAAGAGAACATTATGACCTGATACAGTCTTTCATCATAGGGGCTTGTTACATTTCTGACATTAAGAGCAATTTAACACACACCCAAGTGTATAACCCACAGGTAGATTACTTATATGTCTGAATGCCCTCCTGAGGGCTAGTGGGCTAGTGTATCACTGTTATACCAGGATCAGATCCAGAATGAGTGACACTACAAGATAAAAGCTTCTAATTTCAGCGGTTTTAATGGACTGCAATGTGTCTGTTCATAGCTGGAAGGCAGCTTTAAAGATGACTGATGGCCTGGATTAGATTTCCATTGACTACAGAAGAGAGGAAGAAAGTCCAAACCCCTTCAGCTAACTCAAGGTTACAGCTGACGGTAATTGCCACGTTTGTGCAACGTTGTTCGATCTTCCCTGTGCAAGCTTTAAGGTTCTGGGGTGAGCTTCCTTATTGGTTTAAATGAGATGCTTAAGATGTTTTACCGAACGCACCACGACATCATCATAACTGAGCACGGCAGCACCGTTAATTCAGCATCACCACACGACGAGCACGATGTCAAAGAGAGCACTGGCACAGCATCCCGTGAGGCAGGGCGCTAAATTGCCTGGGTAAATACCAAGCTCAAAAACAAAACAAACAAAAAAAAAACCCAAAACAAAACACGCCAAAACACAAATGGATTCACGTTCCAAATGTAAGTCACCCTGAGCGAGTGGATGAATAATGTAACAATAGTGCTATGGCCAGGCTTTTAAAAGAGCTCATTCATTTCATTAGGCACTTGGCCCAGTCACAGATCCAGAGGGAACGCCGGGGAAAGTTAACACGCCATTAGGGCCGAACCATCTCTAGAGCAAACAGACCTCGGAAATGAGTGGCCAAATTAGAAAAGGGCAGTTATACACTGTAGCCGGCTGCCTTGCACCTTTGGGACAGTTGTCCGGCAGATGTGACAGGGTAGCAGGAGCAGGTTATGCTTGTGTGATAATGCTCCTTCTGCAAGAAAGGTCAAACAGAAATACCTCTGGGAGAAATGGCCAAGTCAGTGGTACATCCCATCTGAAGGAGATAACACCGATTCCACCTGACATGTTGTTCAATGCCCATTCTGGGCTCACAAAACATACTCCATTTTCTCATCTGAACAATTAAAGTGTCACGTAGTGGTAACAGGAGCAGGAGACTAATTTTAACATGACATGCGTAAATGAAATCAGAATCACGATTTAACCATGTGAGCGGTACACGCAATCCAGTCAAATCCAGGATTATCAACACCCTTAAAGACAATAAGCAATATAATGTTTAGGCACAATTAGGGTCTGCGTCCACCAATTGTGTTTACTATACATTTACCACACTCGGTGCCCTTTGCATTTAGTTATTTTCCCCCACTGCGCTCATGGTGCTTTGAAACCCAACCAAGCTCATCACGGACACTTCTCTGTTCCTGTCCAATCAAAATCTAGAGGGGTGGGACTTATTAACGATGTCAACAATGGCGAGAGAGACTTGATCCTGGCTGTCGCTGGCACTCATGATCTACCACTGAAAAGGTTACCACGGTCAATGCCTGAGCTCAACGCGATTTCTTTCCATCGTTTTGGTTAACCTTTCTAAAGTAAACAGAGACTTGACGTTCATAACGAAGGAATGCCAATGTGCTAGAGGTGTTTGGTAACCTAGCAACAATAAGCACTTGAGAAAGGTCCCCTGGCGGCGCTCTCAAAGCAAGGTCGTGGGGGCTACCAGCACAAGAAACATATCTGGTGGACCCAGGCCCTTATGCAACATTTCTACTCAAAAATCAAGAAACTAATTTAATACCTTTCTTTAATACAGGTTTCTTAAGAATTGTCTTCAGAGTTATTAAGAAACGTCGAAAAGTGATTGAGCCAATGAAAGAAGGTTTACGAAACTCTGTGCTGCTTTTAAGTAAACAAGTTGCACGCATCTAAACTTGCGTTGTCATCCATCACCACGGAGAAAAAAAACTAAGCGGCTTCAACACAGAAGAGAGATACGGGGACTGAGCAACACAACATAAATATTACATAAGCAGTTAAAAATACTACAAGTACAAACAGGGTCATAAGTCTGGAATAGTTGAAATTAGTCAAGAACTGGACACGTGACCACACTGCCCACACACACACACTCTGGAGGAGAATGCAGACAACAGCACAAAAGTTTTTATCCCTTTCTTTTTTTTTTTTTTAGAATTGCACTGTTGTTGGGGGATATTCTGTGACTGGGCTCTCGTGAAGACTGACGGCATCATGCATTCCACTATAGGATACTATGCAACCTGGTTGCTTCTACCAGCACGTTAACACTTGGCCATAAATTAATCTTCCCAACCAATATCTTGGATCCAAATCAACACATAAATGGTCATGGGGGGGCAAAAATACAGACAGCAGCTAGATATTGTGTCTTCTACGTTCTTTAAAATCAATACTAATGGCTTGCTATTAATGCCGGATCATTTATCGTCTTGTCACTGAGGGTCACCCTCTCGCTCAGTGCTTCCTCACCAGTGGTTTAAACCCGCTTCCTGATACCCTGTGGACCTCCAGTGCATGTAACAAAAACACTTGGAAGGCAAAAAGGGAAGAGTTTGTATTTTGTATTCAGAAATAATCTCATGGTAACTAAACACAGCGTGTTACTGAAGATGCGCACACATCAAAGCACACGCGCACCGATGAGCTTATGTAAACTTGTGCACTCACAACTCCCGGAACTGTCAGGTTTTCTCATCAGCTTCACAGCTGGATTCTGATTATTCACTGTTAAAACAGTCATAACCATTGAGTGGCTCTTGGAATGACAAAACATTCAGTGGGAATCGTAAAAAGAGAGAGAGAGAGAGAGAGAGAGAGAGAGAGAGAGAGAGAGAGAGAGAGAGAGAGAGAATTTCCACTCAGGCTGACCTCATCTCAGTAGAATGAGATGTTCTAAGCGGTAAGCTATGTACACTGTGTTGCATAGCAATGCTTGATCAGATTGGGTTTCCCACATAACCAGGTTATGCTACCACTTTACATTCCGTTCCACGCTTTTCTAAGGAAACAGGTTCTCACGTGGAAATGCCTGCACTCTCAATTTCCCGTCAGCTACTAACATGTTCATCGGACAACATAATCCTAAGTGTGAGCACAGAACCAGCTCACAGAGTTACAGAGGCTGTTTGATTCATCAACGACCAGTGAGACACTCCAGCTTTAAGAACATCTCCCGATTAGTGAATAAATGTAGCTCAGAGGTGAAGGAACTCAAAAAAATAAATAAATAAATAAATAAAAAATTTCATTCACAAATTAAATAAGCTTATTGAAGAAACTTTCCACATGAGATTAAGCCATGGAGTCATTAATGCAGATCAATAGGAGGCATTCCTAGTTATATTGATGTGCAGAAAATGTCACTAAGCTTTAAAGAGGACATCTTACAAGTGGACAAACATTATCTCCATGTAGCACACGGCACTGGACCAAGTGACATTTAAAAAATAGATAAATAAATAAATAAATAATTTTTTTTTTTTTTAAAAAGAAAGGGAAAAAAAAAAACACTCAATTGGGCACCAAATATAATCTCCACTGATCGGTTTGGGGCATGGGGATTACGCAAAGTGTTTTATGCCAAGATCATGTTGGATTAATACCATGTGCATATACATGATGCTATAATCTTATCTCTTATGCCATCTAGTGAACTATACATTAACACTTAAGTGTGTAAATGTATCTTTAAAGAGATATTTGCATACAGTGATATATTCTTATACATTTATAAAATGCTGATTTCTGCATTCATTTGGTTTTCTTTATTAATCTCTTATTTGCCGGTGTCTACCTTATGGATACACACACACTATTTATTACCTCCTGTTTCGATTGAAAGTCCAGTTTAGAAAATTGTTTGAGCTTGGATATAAAATCCTCCACTGTAAAAACAGGCGGGGCAAGAAGGGAAAAAATATCACAGCACTTGACTCGCAAGTGACCATGGACTAAGATTGTTGCTAGCTCGCTGTCACTTACTCTGTGGAGTAGCATCTGAACGTCTGGGCTCATGACTGCCCCCTACCTTGAGGCAAGAGAACTGCCTGCCTCACCCAGTGCCTCTTCACTGCCGTTGTATGATCGCTGAGCACACGAAACAGGTTCCACACATATATTATAAACATCAGCTAAACTATGGAAACTCAGGGGGCATATATTAAAAGTGTTTTAAACATTTGATTGATGACATACAGAGAGACAGGGACACGCTCTCATTGCACGGCAGAGCACAGTGTGAGGGATTGCGCAATCCAAGGTGAGGCTCAGGTTGCTGCTGCCTCACCATGTGTCTCTTCCCTGTATTTGAACGGAAATGCGAAAATTCATTGATTTTTAATAAAAGACAATATAAATTGTTTAAGCTAAATGGAAAATTACTTTATAGTTCAAACCATTTGATAAATATAACAATTTCATTTATTTGTTTATTATACATTTCTATTTTTTTCTATGATGACAGGTGAGGCTCTACCTCCCCTGCCAGCACGTCACTGGCCAATACCTAACCCTAGCCTTGACCCTATCCCACCCATCAGGCAGCTCTCCCATCACACAACAGCTACCAAACAGGGAGGGCAAAAGAGCCTGAGGTGATGCTTCCTGCCGTGAGGCACTTTTCAAACTGCTGCTCGTGCCACCTCAGGGGGAAGCGTAAAACACTAAGAGGAAACTCCTCATAAATCCCCCTCCCATCTCTTTCTATATGATGAAGAAGAAAAAAAGAGTTTAACCAAAAAGAGACAGAGACGTGTCTTGCGTGTTGAGCTGCGCAAATCAAACTTGAAAAGTCTGAAACATTTGAAACTTGCTTGTTAAAGCACACAAACACAGAGCTGTAGTCATGTCCCATGCCTCAACATGCCTCACTGTGACAATGTAGGACGTGCTGCTGTCGAGCTTCAATACACCACATTCTGAGTCAGATCTGTCCTTCCTATATCCTGCTAACACCAGCAGCTCATGCTCCCGTAAAAAATCGAAGAACTGATTTAACATGTACTGACACGCACTGACTGAAATTTGGAGAAATGGAAGACTAAATTTGTTCAAATGAAACGTTCAGGCCTGTAATCTTTGCTTAATAATAAAAACACACACAAACCACCTGACAGTGATGGTCTAGGTTAGAGCCTGTATGTTAAACGCCTGACTGAAGCTTCCACACTGGAGGGAAACTCTGTTAAGGCCACAGTGCCATATCAGATCTACATCTGTTCCACTTGGCCAAGCTCTGACTGCCGTCCTGAGGAGCTCAAACCTCCACGTGCCCTACTGTTACCTAGAGCTGATGCCAACCAACCTGAGGCTCCACACTCAGCTCTACATGGGCATTAAAGTGAAGGGTGGAGAGAAGAGCAGGCTCCAGCATGGTCATCCCCCTTAGGGTTCAGCGCTGGGTACAACGCTGCGTTCTGTTCCAGCCTCCATACACACATTACACTACAGTGCGTTCGAATATTCACAACACAGAAAGACATCATAGGACCGATATCCATAAAACTGCTCAGAATGAAATGTTGGTCTTGGTCTCAAAAAAAAAAAAATTCTTAGAAATCAAGAAATTTACACCTACACTAAATCTAAGAATAAGCACAATATGCAGAAATGTGTTAGCCTGAGGAGTATCAGAAACAGGCGAGTGCTTAGACGCGTCTGTCTCGACTATTCAAAGTCGTGAGAGATGAGAAAATGCCCTGCGACTGACTGACGATGCAGAGCTGATAAAGACATCATAAGTCCCTTATTATGTTATCCATTCGTTTGATCACAGATTTAATTAGTAAATCACATGAAACGCAAACAATTTTATTCCTCCTGACAAACAAACAAACTGCTTCTTATCCTAGTCCGATTAAACCCAAACATGCCCTTCATGCTGTCCTTTGTTTCTTCTACCAGCTCAGTGACAGAGTTTGTATTTGGGTCCACTGGGGTTTATGCGCTTCGACAGAGAACACCTAGCTGTCAGTGTTTGATCAGACTAAATCTCAAACACATGCCTTGGTAAACATGGAGCAGCTGTAACTCCATGTTCTCATGTGGAAGTGACATTAAATCTGCTATCACTGTGACTGTAGCTAATCAAATGCCGATTATTATTAGTTCGCAGAAATATTTTCACCTCATCACACATGACTCGATTGATTGTGCAATTATTATGATGATTATTAGTCCAAAACCTTAGAATGCCATCACCCAGGACTTTCATGGCTACAAATCTTTCTCCGATTATAAGAGTCAACTTAAACATAACTAACTTTTTCTTTCTTTTTTTTTTTGGCATTGTGACCTTGTGTTTAAAACCCACTACGTAAATAACAACGTACAACATTTATTATTATTATTATTATTATTATTATTATTATTATTATTATTATTGTCTTAGGAAAGGTCTAGTTCACTGGCAGCCTACAAAAGAAAACCCATAGTGGGTCATCGATATACATCCGTTGTACCTTATGCTTAAGATTTATTCCTGGAATTAACTCCTACTCCTTGCTAAGAGTTGCTCAGAAAGGCTTTAAAATATTTTTTTTTATTACAACCAACTCTTAGAAGCTTTAAGTCTATTCAAGTCTTAGAGGCGCAAACACCATCCCATTCCAATGTATTGGAACAGTAAGGCCAATTCCATTGTTCTTTCTACGTACTGAAGACATCTGGGCTTAAGATCAAAAGATGAATGAGAAGATATGACAGTTTCAGCTTTCATTTCCTGATCGTTACACATTTAGATGGGTTAAAAAGCTTCAAATATGGCACGGTGGCTGAGCAAAAGTATTGGGTCACTTAACATAAATGGCACTTAATATAAAATTGCATATCTCTGGCTTGCAATAACATCATCACCAGTGAAATCACCAAACTGTTGGATTCTCCTTTTGTGATACTTTTAGGAACTTTTTTCAGACACTTTTTAATGCAGCTTCCCTTAGATTGTTGTTTGTTTTGGGGGTGGGGGTTGGTTTCTCCCTTCTGCCTCCTCATCAGGAGGTGACTGCTGCTCAATTGGCTTAAAAACTGGTGATTGACTTGACCAGTGTAAAATCTTCCACTTTTCCCTCCTGATGAAGTACTTTGTTGTGTTGGCAGTGTGATTTGGGTAGTTGTCCTTCTACATGAAGACGTTCTTCCCAATTAGGGTACATTTCTCTGTAAATTTGCAGGCAGTGTTTCTAGAGACTTTTGAATTCATTCTCAATAAGACCCATGCTCTATGGAGACTGCTGTTGAGGTCACTGAATGATGCTTTTGGGCTTTTCTTCAAAGCTCTCAATGCTTGAGTCATCAACTGCTGCTGTTTTCCTTGGCCTGCCTGTCTGATGTCTGGTTGTTAGTACACCAGTGGTATCTTTCATTTCCAGGACATTTCAAAATGTTGTATTGGTTATGTGCAATGATGTGGAATGGCTCTGATCGATTTTCCCTCTTTTCTCAGCTTCAAAAATGGCTTGATTTTCTGGCACAGACAGCTGTCTGGGCTTCATGCTGAAACTCAGGTCCAAAAACAAGAACGCACATTCAGAAGTAGTAATTCTTTAAACACTCAATCTGACTGAACACACTGGCGCAATAAGAAACATCTGTTAGTCAACTGACAGGTGTGACCAATATTTTATTTTTTTTTTTTTTTGCCAAAGTCTCCAACAAATCTTTTGGTCTCAAAACCAAAATGTCTTCAGTGTGTAGCAAAAGCAAACAATTAGCCACGCCATTCCAATACCTTTGGAAAACACTGAAGTTAGATGATTTATTTCAAAAGAACAAATACTTGTCAGTTACTGTAGCCAAGATCTTTTCTTCTTTTCTAAAACTGCTCTGACAGCAGACGCAATACTTTTGCTTAATCATGCCTGTTGCATGTGACATCATCCATCCGTGTTCAATACAGTGAACCCCCGCAATACCGCGGTTCACCTCTCGCGGGTTCAGTGCATCGCCGATTTTCAAATTTTGATTCGCAGAATTTTGTGGTTTTCATGGGACTCTGGGATATGGGATAGGGGCGTGGCAGCATCGACAATTCCATTTTTTGATTCAATAATCGAGATTGAGCATGAATTTCGATCAATTTCGATTTAAAATCGAAACCGTGACGCCCTTATTTAAGAGTGTAGGAAGTGTTGAAGAGCATGGGAAGTGTTTATAAGAGTGTGGGAAAGGTTAATAAGAGAGTGGGAAGGGTTTATAAAGCATTAAAATATATACAAATAATAAAATTAATGTAACGGCGCAACATCGCGGTTTCACCTTTCACGGGGGGCGGAACGTAACCCCAGCGGTAGGCGGGGGTTCACTGTATCGGTGTTCTACATGTGCGCATTGCTCGAGTATGTCCGTAATACACACAGCACAAAAAAAAAAAAAGATCAATGTACATCGTTCTGAATTCAACCATAATGTTTCTTAGCAAGATCATCTGTCTTTAGGCATCACTCTCTCGGAGACTGTCATTACACAGCAGTCATCTAAGCAGCTGGCGGTGTGATGCATTCCCACATGAGAGCCGTTTCAATTTTATGCATCATAAGACTAAGGAATGAATATTGTGGGAAACTGCAGCAAAACTGTCCCAGCGCACATCTCAATAATTGATTCCAACATTATAAAGCCATGGATCTTTTTAAAAGTGTTTCATTTTGTCTAAGTGCATTTTAGACCTGGTGATCAATATGATTTCCGATCCACAGGAGAGGACGAGCGCTGGCTTTCCACTTTGTCTGACATTTGACATGGGTGCGCTAACTCAGCAGAGCAGGAATGGGGGAATGGGGAATCTTTACACGAGACAGATCCCTGTTGTTCTTGTCACTCATTGAAGCTGACACGTAACATGCATAATACATTTAGGAGGCTTTATATCCACATGAACGACCAGTACCTGTATTTTAATAGGCCAAGAGAAGTTGCTGACGTAGACGTAGAAGGTGATGTTGGGATTGCTTCGGAAGCTGAACTTCTCACAGGAGAAGCTGTCCCTGTGCTCCTTGACATTGGTCTTGGACACAATGGGGAATTCTTCTCCAGAGATGGTACCTGCTGTTAGGTGAACAAGTAACATGAATGTTAGGGGGGAGAAAAAAAAAAAAAAAAAAAACACCACCACACACAATAATGCAAACAGTGCAATATTTTAAACAGTGGTAACTCATTACCAAGAAAGAGAAATAGCAAGATCAAGCCAAATCTACAATTATAAACAACAGCAATATTGTTATCAGTCTGACATCATCCTAATGGGAATCAATTCAAAACTCTACATGGACATGGTTGTGAACACCTAACCATCACACTCATATCTGCTTGTTGAACATCCCATTCCAGATTCAGCCTTTCTTTGACTGTTATAATAACCTCTGTTCTTCTGGGAAGGACTTCCCAGTAGATTTTGGAGTGTGGCTGCGGGGATTTTCCCATTCAGCCACAAGAGCATAAGTGAAGTCAAGTACTGATGGCGGGGAATGAGGACTGGGTTGCAGTTAGCGTTCCAATTCATCCCAAAGGTGTTCAGTGGGGTTGATTTTACAGTTCTGCACAGTCCACTAAAGTTCTTCCATTCCAACCTCAACAAAGTATGCCTTCCTGGCCTGCGTTGTGTACAGCACCGTTCTCTTGCTGGACCGGGTGTGGGTCTCTTAGTTCCATCTGTGTGCATACTCTTGGCCATATAATGTATCAAGATGAGGAAGTACTTCATTTTCCCACAATACGGATAGCAATAAAATAATTTTTATTCACAGGTATACACAAACACTTTCACACAATACACAATATACTCTCCTACACTGCAAGCCTAGTCAATCCTACTCTAACCAATGAAGCCAACTAATGCACTTTTTAAATCGATTTAAAATCAACTAGTTCATGTTATAAAGAATGCATCTGATAGCTCAAGTGTGTGAACCATGCACTATGCAAATGGGAAACAAACAGAGCTAAATAGAAAACGTTCCATGACACCTCTGTCTGATTACTACCAAGTTTGTATCAGTATCGAGTACTCATGATCAGTCTGGGGGGAACCCCCCCAAACAAACAAAAACCGTTACTGATGAATCCTTAATATATAATGCTTTATCTGATTTAATGTCTACAGTTAGAGATACAATAATCCCACACAAATCGGCAATCCAAATGATATTACAAGCACAAATACACATGGGTAACAAATTAAAGGAAAACAATGAAATGTATTAAAATAACGTTCGCCTACGACAAGCTGCCAGAACAGCTACAATGGACCTTGGCATCCTGTATTCCAGGCAAAAGCTTCGCCATTATGCGATATTATGCTTTCCGAATGAATGACTCACATTATGATCACTTGGAACATTTTCTTCCTTCTTTAAAATACAACACAGCACAGCTAATTCCACAGAGGAAAACCCTAACCAAGATTGGTTAATGCTTTTTTTTAATGAGTTTGTGAGATCTTCAGGAAAAAAAAACTAAACAAAAAAGCCCTTGAAACCATTTGATCTTAGAATCAAATTTCTGTTCTTTCCTACTGGAAGAGGTGCACACAGGACGAGCAGTGGAGTCATGAGGAAGTGAGAACACATTCTGCATTCTCTAAGCACAATAAACCAAGCTCTTATTAAAGTGAATCTACTTAAGCAAACAAAATGTGAACCACTTACTCTCGCATCCACTCTCAAAACACAGATGAGTGATCAAAGGGAAAAAAAAGAAAGAAAAAAGAACAGTGTCTTAATAAGGTCTTGGGCCAGAACAGCTGCAGTGTGCCTTAGCATACATCCTACAAGTCTCAGAAGGAATGAACAGCATTGTTCCAAAATGTACTGCCACAACTGATGGCGGTGAGAGCGCCTTCTCTCCAACTGATTCCGACTTCTGTGACTACATGTCTGCGAGCATGACAAGGCATCATCCATGTAGGTAAGGCCTTCATCTTTGCATGTAGAATACATGTCTCTACCAGGAGGCAGTACAGCACGAACAGAACAGTTAACAAAATATATACATATATGTCCATCGTAAGTGAACAATATTGTAGGTCGAACCTCATATATATGTGTGTGTGTGTATGTATGTATACATATGTGTGTGTGTGTATATATATATGTATGTATACAGATATACATGTGTGTATGTGT
>JAQLOM010000006.1:9840391-9855626 GCA_030068315.1 Chrysichthys thysi
ATAAAATAAAAAACAAAAAACAAGAGATTGTACTGTAATCTAACATCTGCTGTGGATTAATGAAAAAGTGCCAGGACCAAGAGTACTGGCAGTGTGTGCTTGGATTTAGATTTTCTAATTGCACTTTGATTTAGGGCGATTAGAGTACATGTATATAACTCTAAACCAGATCTATAAAAAAAATTCTATGCAATTTTCGAGAAATTTATGTTCCAGAAATCCTAGGAAATTTGGGAACCATATTTGAACTATGCCGAGCGTGGTGTCTCTGCCATCAGGGGTTTCTTAATGCACAGTTCTCATTGTAAGCTCAGGTGGTGTGTGCATGAATCTGAACTGGTGGGTTTGTGTTTTCCGTTTGCTTGCTTGCATCATTTTGTGTTCTGCATTTTGTTTGTGTTTTCCTGTGGGTTTCATAATGTACTGCTGTAAACGTCAAAACTACTCAATATACTGTCAAAAAAAAAAAAAAAAAAAAAAACCCCAACAACTTTGGTTTGAATTGCAGCTGGCACTACTGTCAGAGCCGTGCTATTATAGAAAAATTATACAAAAAGGTAGAAACTGGTCAGAAGGGGTTGGGAAATTGTGCAAGGAATAACACGGGTTGGGAAATTATGCAAGGAATAACACGACAGACTGTGCATTTTTATATATGAAAATAATCTTTCCCTGTGTGTGTGTGGGGGGCATTATACCATTATTTTCATTTAACTGCACAGTATGGAGTGTTATTCTGCTTACAGCACAGCGATTTGTCAACAATTACGATGTTTGATTTAGTCATTCGTTTTAAAGTTTATAGATTTAAGTCTTGTGAAATGAGTTAGCTCCTGGAATCACTGAGGTTGCGGCAATTATGAACTGTCATTCTCTCATCAGCATCTCCTTTTTGTCCTTTCTCTCTTTCTGTCGAAAAACATAGCTCGTCATTTTAGAAAACTGCACAGTCTAAATTGCTTTTTGCTGAAGACCTTCCTGTGACTGTTAGACTGAAAGCACAGACCCTTGATACTCCATCCATAAATATTGGATAAACATTACTACATCCCTGATTAACCATTTTTTCATTATTACGCAACAATTTCGGCAGAAAGTCACTTTTTTTTTTTAATTTGTGGACCATTCGCCATACAACTCCTTGTGTGTGCGCTGTTCCTATAGACACAAAAGCATATTAGACTGTAACCCAATAGGTCATGTGACGGCTGGAACAACAAAGATAACGCACACCTTCTGACCAACCAGACTGGTGAATTCAACCATGCTAAAGTATAAAGAATATTTAAATCAATACTTTTTTGACCAATCGTCCTCTGGAACAGTTTGGGGGTTTTTTTCTGTAAGAATGTAAACCAAAGACTCTGACAAATGTAGTATTGTGTACTGTGAAAGATGACTGGGGAATGACCGACCTGTTCTGGAGTGGCCATGAAGTTAATGGCGGTGTAATAGTGGTCATCCTCTTGAAGCAGACTGAAGGTGAACTGGTAGTCAATCAAAAGGTTGTCTGTTTAAAACGTCCAAAAGACATTACAGTTAAAGCTTTTACACCGCCGCCCAGTGAAACACGTCACATGAATTATTCAAGGCTTCAGAAGTATGATTCATTAATTCAGGCACATGTTGCAGGAACTAACATTTAGAAAATAGTTCACCTTAGGGACGGAGTTACAATGGATGAAATAAATGGCATTATGACAAAGCAAAACAAAAGGGAAAAAAAAGAGAAAGGCACTAACGTACTAAATGAGTCATCAGTCACCTGTAGCTGTTCCATGACTAACTGAATGCATCTTTTTCTGAGACATTTCCAAAAATGCCCCCTTATAAAATGCCTCAGCCTCGTACAGATACCACCACAAGGCGTGCAGATAATCATACTTCTGGCAAAAATGCTCTTAGTACTAGGTGTGCACAGTGCTGCTCTGACAGGCAACGGCCATTGCTTTATTGTGAGACCGACCACATCGTCTTTACAAGAGCCTGTCAGGACTGCTGCTGTGTCTCAGCTAGTAATGAGTAATTACCTGTCCAATAAAGAGAAGGACACACGGCCATGCCATTAACAGCCTGTTGTGAGGGGAATAATCGAGATGTGTGCGCCATTGAGCTCAAAAACAGGTCGCAGATAATTTGCAGAAAATAGGCGTCGATTTTACATTATGCAAAATAAGTCCTGGAATTAGTCTAGAAATCGTATTTAATACAAGAAAATGCCACAGAACTAGGAATTTTCACACACACACAGGCACACACACGCACAGAGTTCAGGGCAGACACAAATAAATAGTGACTGTTCCTGTTGAGATGCAACGTCAAATCCAATGTGTTAAAAAGTTAAAGATTTTACCTTTAACTAATGCATTTACTTTTAAATTTAGTGAGCCAGCCAACAAGCAAAAGAATTTCCTAAGATAAATAAAACTGATGTGATCTACATTTGTTTCATTAAATCACTTTCTGCATTTTAATCTCTCCAATCTGTCTTATATCAGTTCCCAATACGGCAAGATACACTAGTCGGCTAAAAGTATATGGACATCTGACCATTGCACCCATGTGTTCTTTGTGAACATCGCATTCCAAAACCATAGGCTTTAATATGCCTTTAGTCCCTCTTTGCTGTTATGATAACCTCCACACTCCAGGAAAGGCTTTCCAATACATTTCGGAGCGTAGCTGTGGGGATTTGTATCCATTCAGCCATAAGAGCATTAGTCAGATCAGGCAATGATGTTGGATGAGGAGGGCGGGGGTGCAGCTGGTGTTCCAGTTCATCCCAGAAGTGTTCAGTGAGCTTCTTCCACTCCAACCTTGACAAACCGTATCTTCATTGCCCTCGATTTGTGCACGGAGGCATTGTCATGCTGGAACATGTTTGGGCCTCTTAGTTCCAGTGAAGGGAAATTGCATTGCTACAGCATACAAAAGGCATTATAGACAACTGCGTGCTTCCAACTTTGTGGTAACCGTTTGGAGAAGAACCACATATGGGTGTGATGCCCAGCTGTCCGCATATTTTTGGCCATAGTGTAGGACATGTCTATTTAACGCACAACGTGAACTGCATTTTCACCATCCAACACAGGGTGCTCTTATCTCACTCTGAGCCACAGAGGTCTACAGCGTGGCTTGTATGGATTTTTCTGCTGGACCAGACAGAGTTACACTATATCCTATCGATACTCAGGGAGTTTTCCACAGTGGGGGATGTTAAACAAACAATCCCATTAGTGATCCAGTTCCTGTGCTGAAGAAGGACACCGCGTTGAGGGTCGTCATGTTGTGTTCCAGCTCAGATATTACAGTTTCCTGTGAGCACTGTGTTAAATCAGAGCAAAAATAAAGCGATGAGCATCACTTTCGATGAACAACCTTCTCCACCCTTCCCAAGTCATAATTAGCCGGTTTACTCACTTCCGTCAAACGTCACAGTTTCACAACTCATTCACAATATGAGGGAACTGCAGTAGAGCACACATGGACACATTAGCACTCTTCTCTAATCAGACAAACAGAAGCTGTCGCTCAATGCCTACACGCTCCATCTAAAAAGATATACTTGGAGTGGAGCAACGACAGCGCGATTGACAAATTGACGGCTTTGTTTAATGCGGACCAGCGATAGCTTAAGGATAATGCCGGCAGCTTTTGCAGACTGAGTGAAATCTGATGTCCTAAACGCTCCTGACCGCATTAAGGTTGGATGAGCTCCATGATGACGGCTGATAGAGAATGCAAAAAGCATCCACGTGTGTGACGTCGCACCGCAACACTGCCACCTAGTGCTACACCCCTGCACCTCTCACATGCGGACCATGGCACAGCTTGTGAGCGCGTCAGTGAATGAATGCTTGCGCACACAATCATCATGCATCCTGTGAGATGAACACTGAGTAACAGGCAGCACCCCTACCTACGCTTCCTGTTCTCTCAGAGGACGCACGGAGATGGATTTGCCCAAAATTATTAGTTGTGTTCTTCCTCTGTTACAATTAAAATGAAGCCTGACAATATGCACTCATTTGGAATACGCACAGACATTTCAAAAGTAAGTAGACAACCCCATTATGTTTCATCTATGCGGACACCACCTGGTGCTTCAAACTTGTTATTATTATTTTTCATTTCAGATTATAGTATATTAATTGTTTACAGCGACTAGCCATGCCACGAACACCAGCAGCAAAAGAGGTGTCTGATTTGCAAAGAGGGCGTATTGTGGGTCAGTCTGAGGGTGGACTTAGTCAGCATATGATTGCACAAAACCTTGTCACGGTCAACAGAGTGATTGTACAATTCAAAAACGAAGGAAAGGAATCACCAGCATCTCGCTCAAGTCGACCCGGGCCCTCTGAGGGCTGTCTTCAGACTGTCAAGCGGATTGCTGAAAAAAATCCCCGTTGTAAGCCTGCTGATGTTGCAGAGCAACTTCAAGTGAGTACTTCAGTGAGGTATCTCCATCAATTTCGCTACTATGGCAGAGCAACTAGAGAAACGTTACCAGAATTTTTTTTCCCCCCAAAATGGTATCTGTTTACTTTTGAGATGTCGGCGTGCATCTACCCAAAGCGACTACTTTTTATATTAATAAATTCGGCTGGATACAATCTAAAAGAGCTTTTACCCCAACTGGGAGGGTACCTGATCTGTATTATGTAATGGTAATCAGAGAGTCTTGAGGTTGTAATGGAGTGAAACAGTGATTACTCACTACGCTTAAAGGCCATACTCACAGTAACAGGTTCCTCTCAAAGGGTTGCCAAGGTAACGATTCTCCGAATCACATCTGTGAAAGACATTTAATAGAAACATTAAAACAGCAAGAAGATACAGAAATTTTACAGAACGTGCTTCATGAACCAAAGCTTTGAAAAATACTCTGACTATGACTATTGTGCATGGAATATGTGCGACAGCCTGAGAAAATCATTCACATTATCAAATTTGGACATTTTCTACTATATATAGTTTTGGAGGTTAGGGGGGAGGGGACGGACCATTATAGGGGACTCATCTTGAACTGAAAGTGTTTCTCAACCAGGGGTTTTAGCATTTTTAAAATCCCCTAAAAGAGAAAAAGAGGACAATCACATTGAAATTTCTTATTCCAAGGCCACGCCACGTTTTATTAAATACATATATTTCCACACCATTTAAAGTAACATTTTATTGGATGTTATGAAAGGAAAAAACTCAATTTTGGTCGAAACCAACCAGACATTTTTGGCTGTTTTCCAGAAGCTGTATTAACATCTGATGAGTTTTCCCAAATCACACATATATTACACATATCAAATTCACGGCCTGTAGAACAGCAGCGGTGTAGTTTAGGATGTTTCATGCCCCATTATACCTGCCAGATTCACAGCTCAACAAATAGCTGACTGAACCAGGTGTGTGAAGAGCTAAAAACACTAAACAGGGCAGTACTGGTACTCACTGCACTGTTTACAAAGGTTTGTGAAGGTCATGTCGCATTACTTCTGATGAAATCGGATGAAAACCACAATCAGGATATTCTTCCCAATGGCTTACCGTCAATATAAACTGACAAAAAAAAAATTCTCCTTCAACTTGTAAACACCAGTAGCTAGGACCTTAAAGATGCACCTCAAAAGATGAAATGGCCAAGCATCAGCCCCGAGTGCGTGTCCAGCCCCCCTTAAACACCACAGGTCCACTGATCTGTTCCATTATTTTGTGCGAGACAGAAAATGAACAGGATCCCTCCGTCCCACTCTGCAATTCACTAAACAATTAACAAACAATCTGCCTACAGAGCTCCGTCTCTCGCTCTCTCTCAATCTAAGCAAATTACACATTCTTTTGCTCTACCAAGCAACAAAGCAGAAGACAAATTAAAGTCTGGAGCCTCTGATGATCAAAGTTTCACTCAGTGCAATCACTTTCTTCGCTCTCGCTGTCTTTCAGTCCAGGTATCTGCTAGCAGAGGGAGCTTAATTCACTTTGCTTTATTTGCCTGTGAATGCCATCTCGAGTGTGGTCTAATTTAGCACTTAAACGTTACGGTCAACCTCAGTGGTAATTAGAGTTATATTAAACTGCCGAGTAAAGTGAGAAAGTGGAGTCATTATCTCACGTTGTGTTCTCACTTTAAATATTTCACTGTTTGCTTGTACTTAATTGTGTGCGACGTCAGGGTTAGGCTGGCTCGAGATTAAAGCTGGCTCCTTTGCTGGAAATTGCAGAATAACGTACCGTGGCTATAAGTAATAAGCTAATACATTTTCAGCGACGCAGTAAGTCAACCATAATGTCATCGTTTACAATGTAATGATACTGAGGTTTCAGACGTTCCCCAACAATGTCATACCGGTTACTCGATTACCGCCAACATTACATCACAGCTAGAATGCTAATTACACCCACGCATTCTGTTGCACGCTACAGCAGAAATAGACTGCCAGGCAGGGAACGGGACTTCCTTTTAAGGAACAACGTGAAGTAAAGAATACTTCAGGAAGGAAGAACAGAAGGACGCGGGAGAAGAGACGGCAGGTAGCATGGGACAGATCAGAAGGAAGGGTGGTGGATAAAGGTACAGGAGAAGGATAGAATAGAAGGAAATAAAAGAAAGAGAAAGAGGGACGAACCAACAGGAGAGAAGGACAAAAGGGAGTGATGAACAGAAAAAGAACAGAAGAGGAGGGCAGGATGAAAGAGAAGGAAAAAAGAGAAAGATGGACAGAAGAGTGGAAGAAAGAAAAAAAGGACTGAAGAAGATAAAAGAACAGAAAAGAGGGAATGACAAAGTCTGACAAGAAGCAATGAGGAGGAGGAGGACAGAAGAGAAAGAAGGAAGGCAAAGAAGTACATAAGAAGGGTGAGGAGAAAGACACAGAGGTGTTGCGTATTAATGTGCTAATATTATATTTTGAGTAGAACTTTAATGTGACCTCCCTGCAGTATGTGTGTGTGCAAGCGCACGTGTTGTTGTCCAAGACACACATACTGGAGTGCATCAAGATCACTGTACCCACGTCTGAGGACAAACAGCACTGCTAGCGGTTTTATAAAACCTGAACAAATCATTCCTTGCCTTTCATCTGTGTGACATTTCAGAAGTGACGCTACACTAGCATGCACACACACGCACCCCAAGACTGAAGCAAGGAAACATAATGCACTCTACTTGCAGTATCTTAATTTAATCTGCACTAAGTGCACACCCGCACAGTGACCATGCGCCAACACTCGATCTCTATGCATCGCTTTAATGTAATCCCCACTCGGGTCACACCTCTGCCTAACACACATCAGAGCGCACGGCACGCGACTGCATCAGAGCGCGGCGGACTTCAAACAGCAGTGATTTGCCTTTTGATTGTTTCCATTTCGGTAATTAAGAGGGACTCTTGAACCTGAGACCACGGAGAGCAATCGCCTAGGAGCGAGGTGAGATGCTTCAGCAAATGGTAATTTCAAATACATAAACACACACACACACACAACCACAAGCAATTCTGGCACACACAAAGGAACTACATCAAGTTTTAATCAAGTGGCTTGAACTCCATCTTGTGGTTGCAGCGGGCCGCGTGCTTGATTACGAGACTTGTTGAGGGTGCTGGGTAATGGACTTTGGCGGTTTTGTGTGCTGGAGGAGGAGGAAGAGGAGAGAGCGGAAATGGGGAAGGAAAGCAGTAAGCAGGAACCAGCCTCCGTACATCATATACACCTGCACACTTCACTGCAAGCTCCATTAGCTGTATTAAAAGCTTTTAAGATTGCACTCTGGGTTCAGTGACTTTTGGGACAGGGATGTGTGAGTGTGTGTGCGTGCGTATGTGTGTTAGTGATACTCACAGGTTACACTGGTCTCCTTTAATCCCCTTGGTGGTGCAGAAACACTTCCCTGTCAGCACTTGGCACACATTGGCATGGCCATTACACTTACAGGCTGGAGAGTGAGAGAAAGCAGAGTATGAGAGGGAGAAAGACAGACACAGATGGGGCAAGACGGGGGTGGGGGCAGAGAATGAGGAGGAGAGAAAGAGAGAGACAGAGAGAGAGTCAGACAAGTAGAATGACAGACAGAAACAGAGAGAGAGAGAGAGAGAGAGAGAGAGAGAGAGAGAGGGGGGTGTTTAGATGACGAGCACATAGCACCTCAGCAATTAAACTAATTAGACCTGCAGAAAGCTGCCTTTTAGCAAGTGAAAGCTTAACAGCAGAAAGTGAGTCACCAATCTACTTCAACTGTAAAAACTTTCTGTAGAAAGATCTAACGCTGTGAGACATAATTATGCATTACTGCCAATAAGCGTAATTAGTGAGAAGACAAAGTGACGGCTGAGAACAGTATCTGTCAATCTCCCAGTACCACAATAGGCTAGAAACACGTCAGTGGCAAAGTGGTGTGTTTCCTCTGATCTGCCGCAGAAGCAACAGAAAGCCACTATGAGGAAGGAGAGCCGAGTTTCTTAGGGTAAAGAGGCGATGAGTGAGAAACTCCACTCGTCTCTACGCCACGAAACGACTCTCTGTGCGCCAACCTCTGCCCTTCACATCCAAGATTGGAAGACGTGGAGAAGAAAGTGCAGTCTTGTGGCAGCTTGTAGCAGTGAATGTGATGTTTTATGTAACAGTGAATCAACAGCTATCTGTGCATTTGTCTGAATCTGGACTGGGGATCATCATGGTCATTTGGGAACCCGTATTTTGAAGGATTTTTCCGCCCCTTTGGATCATTACGATGCTTTTCTCCAAAAAAGTTACCCAAAGAAATAAAATTCTCTCTTTGACAAAACGTCAATGCCAGTTATAAACTTTTATCCAAGACCCATTTTTCTCTGTACTACACCTGTGGGCTATAAATTCTACCCCAATCTGGCCACACTGTAACTTAAAAATCACCTATTTTTCTTGCTTAGGCAACAGAAAGTGCCATAACGAGCGCGTCATAAAATTAAGTGTCTCAAAATTTATATTATTTCTGAAATCAGTCCACCACTTTCACAAGAGCTTATGGGTTACTTTTTCTGTAGCTGAATCTCGAATGGCATTTCGCTGGGAACAGGGTGTACTGCAGGAGTGCACCACATAACATCCACACGCATTTTAAAGGAATTTGGCAGACATTATACAGTATCTCACAAGTGAGTACACCCCTCACATTTTTGTAAATATTTTATTATATCTTTTCATGGGACCACACTGAAGGTACGACACTGTGATACAATGTAAAGTAGTCCGTGTACAGCTTGTATAACAGTGTAAATTTGCTGTCCCCTCAAAATACCTAAACACATAGCCATTAATGTCTAAACCGCTGGCAACAAAAGTGAGTACACCTCTAAGTGAAAATGTCCAAATTGTTCCCAATTAGCCATTTTCCCTCCCCAGTGTCATGTGTCTCGTTAGTGTTACAAGGTCTCAGGTGTGAATAGGGAGCAGGTGTGTTAAACTTGGTGTTATCGCTCTCACACTCTCTCATACTGGTCACTGGAAGTTCAACATAGCACCTCATGGCAAAGAACTCTCTGAGGATCTGAAAAAAAGAATTGTTGCTCTACATAAAGATGGCTGAGGCTGTAAGAAGTTTGCCAACACCCTGAAACTGAGCTGCAGCGCAGTGACCAAGACCATACAGAGGACTGTCGTCCCTGAAGGAAGCCTCTTCTAAAGATGATGCACAAGAAAGTTCACAAACAGTCTGCTGAAGACAAGCAGACTAAGGACATGGATTACTGGAACCATGTCCTGTGGTCTGATGAGACCAAGAAACTTATTTCGTTCAGATGGTGTCAAGCGTGTGTGGTGGCAGCCAGGTGAGGAGTACAAAGACATGTCTTTTGCCTACAGTCAAGCATGGTGGTGGGAGTGTCACCTGGGCTTGGGGCTGCATGAGTGCTGCCGGCTCTGGGGAGCTACAGTTCATTGAGGGAACCCTGAATGCCAACATGTACTGTGACATACTGAAGCAGAACACGATCCCCTCCATTCGGAAACTGGGCTACAGGGCAGCATTCCAACGTAATAACCCCAAACAAACCTCCAAGATGACCACTGCCTTGCTAAAGAAACTAAGGGTAAAGGTGCTGGACTGGCCAAGCATGTTTCCAGACCTGAACCCTATTGAGCATCTGTGGGGCATCCTCAAATGGAAGGTGGAGGAGTGCAAGGTCTCTAACATCCACCAACTCCGTGATGTCATCATGGAGGAGTGGAAGAGGATCCCAGTGGCGCCTTGTGAAGCTCTAGTGAACTTCATGCCCAAGAGAGTTAAGGCAGTGCTGGAAAATAATGGTGGCCACACAAAATATTGACACTTTGGGAACAATTTGGACATTCTCACTTAGGGGTGTACTCACTTTTGTTGCCAGTGGTTTAGACATTAATGGCTGTGTGTCTAGTTATTTTGAGGGGATGGCAAATTTACACTGTTATACAAGCTGTACACTGACTACATTACATTGTATCACAGTGTCATATCTTCATTGTGGTCCCATGAAAAAAACACAGTGGTACCTTGACAAATGACATTAATTCATTCCAGGTGCAAGGTCGTATGTCAAAAGTGTCATAAGACAAATCGAATTTCCCCATTAAAATGAATGGAATTACTAATAATTCGTTCCAAACCCCCAACAAAACGCACTAATTTCTTTTGTTCTGTGTTTTTAAATAAGAGAAATGTACTTTATAAATAACAAATAATGTATAAAACAAAATAAAAGTGAATGTAAAGAAATAAACTGGTTTTATTAAGTGTACTTTACCTTGAGGATCACAAGAAGCAATGATGGAGGCGGAGCAGTGAGGTGTAGGACGGACGTTGGTGGTGGGAGGAGGAAAAGCTTGTTGGAGGAGGTTCGTTTTCATTACGTACGTCATCCTCCATCACAAACTGAACACTTGCTATACGCTTACAGAACATTGCTAAATTTATTCTACACTTTACATAGCGCTAAACTCATGCTACACTTTAGTGCGAAACTTAACTTAATGGTAGAATTACTCCGCCCGTACTCCTGTGCACAAGTCCATGACACGCACACCTTGAGCATGTTTTCCAATGATTTCCCTCTTTATATCTAAGGTAAGTGGCCTCTTCTTCTTCTCAGCACCAGCCTTGCTACTCACTTTCTTAGGACCCATGATGAAAATACAGGTACAGTACAAATAAAGTTCCAAAACAGCACAAAACGACGTGAGAAATGCTGCGATGGCGCTTACTCAGCGAGCTCTACACGTGATCTGTAGGTCGGCTTGGGGCAGACTGGGACACGGGAATGCGTAAAGGCGGTGGGCCGCAAGAAACGTGATGAAGTCGCCAATGTCGTATCACAAAAAACTGTCGTATCCCAAAGCAAAAAATAGCCCGACATCAACCTCGTATCTCAAAAATGTCGATAGTTGGGGCACTCGTAAGTCAAGGTACCATTGTATAATAAAATATTTACAAAAATGTGAGGAGTGTACTCATGTTTGTGAGATACTTACATAATATTATGACATACAGACCATTTACATTCTGCATGTGAATTTTGTTTCCTTGGGCTTTCCTTAGATCACTGTGCTTCGTTGAACTATTGTAACAAATTTGAGCTTTCTCCAGCCAAACTGCTGGCATCTAATTGCCATGCAGATTCTGTCACAGCACAGCACCGATAACACTCTGAACAGCAAGAGGTGTTGTGCACAAAAAGCTGACTGACTCTGAACAAAACAGCCTCTGAGAGGAGACCTGGTTCACTGTTAGGCCAGAGAGATCCGTTGTAAATGAGCAGAGCCGGAGGCTACATAACACCTCTCACCTCTACCACACAATGTGCTCCTTCGCTCACAAGGCAATGCCACGCCTGCTGGGATCTCAAACCCATGTGTATGCGCATTCACGTGGGAGAATTTCTGCTTTTCCATTACAGCGGCAGCGCGTAAACCTTTCCTCCCACATCTAAATGCACCGGCTCCTGTATGACCTTAACACAAATCATGCTCTGTGTGGGTTTAGTCAGTCTACTCTTGTGTGCCGTTAACCGCTTCAGCTGCTGAGTCTGACGATGCCTGCTGTTGGCTGAATGCCTCACTGACCTTGACACTTTCCTCCATTGGTGGGGTCTCCGTGATAACCAGGCATGCAGGTTTCGCAATGTGGGCCGGTGGTGAGGTTACGACACTGCTCGCACACACTCCCATTCACGCAAGTGCTGTGACCGTTACACTGGCAGGCTGGAAGAATAGAAGGAGAGGAGAATAAACTCCCTGCCTGCATGTGTAAACAAATGCTCAAAGTTCTTCCAGTATATTTATTTCCCCACAGGACAAAACACTGGAGCTTGAGGCTGAGCATACAAAGAAAAAAAATGATAATGTGTTCTCACCCGGGCACTGGATAAATGCCCATTCATAGCCTCGCTCCTTGGGGCAGAGAGTGGTATCCAGCAGCATGTCCTGGCTGTGTTTGGGAGGGTTCTTCATAGGGCCACGGTACGAGCCCTCCACACACTGCCCTTTGCCTGTATTAGTCGGGTCTCCACACCACCCACAGTCAGGCTGCTCCAGGCACTGACCGCACGTCCGAAAGCCGGAGCAGTTCTGAGCTAGAAGCAAACGAAAGGTAAAAAAAAGGTGAAATGGTTTTTAATTGGGGGGGGGGGGGGGGTTTGTGGAGTCTAATATTGTTATAACATCAACAAAGTAAAAATCGCTCTTATTTCAGGGATACTGCATAGCTGTATAAATGCTTTCTGACATGGCCGCATTGAGAAATGAAACTTTCTAATTAGCAAGGCAACAGCGAGGCTCACGTCAATAACTCTATACTGCACATTATACAATATAATTACATCTAATGACTAGAGATGAGAACATTTCCAGGATCAATTTTTTTCATATCATGCGTCTGATTTATCACACGCAGACCAACAGTTGCTAACCACATTTACAGAAATCTCTGCTTCTCTTCATGTAGTGCAGTACAGATATCTAAGGTACAGTTTTTGCTCACTAGATGAGTCCCACGAGTGCCTCCAGCTGATTACTCACCTAAAACCATAACCACGCGCTAGTCCCGACTGCAGCCAATTCATATGGCAGGTGAGAGAGAGGCACAGAGACAGAGCAAATGAAGAACGATAGGCGGCAGGGGTGACCAAACCATCTGGCAACGGACAAGAACTAAAAGCAAGACCACTTTTCAACAGAGCTGAAGCTTGAACGGAAATGTTTTGTTTCTGTCCTTCAGCTGGACAAAGGGTTTGTGCAAAGTCCTTATTGTTTGTTGGCAGATGGTTTGTTTTCACCTTCCATGGTTTTTAACGCTTGGGTTGGTAGATTTAATGCTTATATATACCACAAATAGCCATCAACCGCATACACACTCTCTTTCTCTCACACACACAGGCAGGCTGTGTCTACATTAATACGTTTTAGTTTTAAAATTCCGCTTTAAAAACGATCTTCATCCAGATGTGGTATGGACAAATAATCTCAGGCCATACTAACATGCCTGAAAACTTCCCATGACCATTCATACACACTGGGTATGTGTGTGCCAGTATCACCAGGTAACAGACTGTCTCCTCTGGTTGCAGATCGCTGGAATAATAGCTTGCCTAGTGTCCATGTAGGCAGTTGGAGCATTATAACATGCAGGACTCAAGCACTCGACTACCAGCTGTGAATGAGGCATGGATAAGGAATTAAGTGTTGCTGACCCTGGTGTCTTTGCTAGCAGCTATAGATTGAAAATGTTTGGTTTTATGCTGCTTAGCATATCTAGATATAAATGCCAGGTAATAAAAGCTTGTAAGTAAAATAAAAACTCTGATCCATCCTCTCATATTAATCTTTTGATCTCACACACACACACAAAACACACATAGTTTCCAATATTTATACAGGGGACTGCGTACGTGTGTGTGTGTGTGTGTGTGTGTGTGTGTGCGTGTGCGTAAAGGGCAGTGACACGGGTGTGCTGCGAGATGAGCTGTGGTAAGTAACTGTCGCTCTGAAAGATGGAGAGATACATTTTGGTGACAAAAATATTTCCCCTAGTAGGACATTTACAGACTCACACCACCCACTTCTGGCTGAGAGATTTTAATTCTTTTTCCATCACAGTGAGCAGTTCGATTCAGTGAGTGAAAAGCTGGTGCATGCACTCCCTCTCTCTCTCTTCACACACACACACCCACACACACACACCCACACACACACACACACACACACACACACCTGTCACTTTGTTGGCAATGAAATTCTCTTGAGCAAAAAGGAAATATTGGACACTGACAGTTCCACTGGAGCTTTTCTTGACAACAGAGAATTTTCAATGTCTCCCAAAATCTCAAACGCCTAGATTGATTCTCCAGTGTCCGATGAAAAACTAGGATAGACTTTCTTTCCAACATTCTAACTGGACACCTATGCATTAATGGAGGTCAGTATGCAATTAGAAATGACTAAAATCAGCGCACGAGTGGGAAATAGAAAACTCTTCCCATGTGTTGGGGAGACTACAAGTTCAAATCCTGATAACGCTGGAGCCATCCAGGACCGAGAGCCGAGGGAGCAAAGCTGGCCAGCCTCTCTGGCATACACTCTCTCCTGTCAGTCACATAGGCACTAGCCAATCTGAGGCATGAGCAGCAGCTTGAAAAAAAGAAAAAAAAAGCAGTTGGTTGGCTTCACATCTTGGAGGAAGCACAAGCTTTCACACCCCCCGAGCGGTAGCCGTCACATAGGGGATGGGAGAGCTGGCAGGTAACCAAAATAATAATCATTTATTAAAAAAAAAAAAAAAAACCCCAACTCAATAACTAAACTAAACTAGAATTTATATGCTATCTTTCCAAATGAAGCATAATAGAAAGACCAAAAAAAAGAAAGAAAAAAAAAAAAGACCCAAAAAGCATGCTTGTTTCTTGATTTCTGTGCTTGCTCTGAGATCACCTCGCCTGCCAGGAGGGAAATTCAGATGTTTAATCAGAGAAATTGCCAAGTAGTTCTGCTAATAAGATAAAAGAGGAGCACTCTGATGCAGATTATAGGTGTTTATCTTTACAATGCTAACACCACTGAGAAACTACACTGTTGGTTACAGGCCAACAAGTGAGTTGTAATTTTGTGACTTGCTCAACAGGAAAAAATAAATAAATAAATAAAATTCCTATCTATCTATTTATAAGGTCATTTCCCTTATGTGTGTTCACACCATACTCCTCACAAACACGGGAGACAGAAACACCAGACTTCTTAATGA
>JAQLOM010000006.1:9856439-9869193 GCA_030068315.1 Chrysichthys thysi
GTGTGTGTGTGTGTGTGTGTGTGTGTGTGTGTGTGTGTGTGTGTGTGTGTGTGTGTGTGTGTGTGCATTTACTGCATCTTAAAGCCTCTAGTATAAAAGAAGTGACATTTGCAAGTTGATGTCCACTGCAGATACTTGGAATCCATCAGTGATCCCTGATTACAGCATCAAACCCAGATGTGATGTCTCTCCTATGCAAATCTGATCACCACTAAAATCATCACGGCTTCATCTCTAAAATATTTACATCAGCCCTCACTTCAGACACCAATAAACACTCAAAACAAATAACTGCCGCAGACTGACAACTCGCTTGCTCTCACACAAAGCCACCATCTCATTTTCACCTCCTTATAGCCTCCATTTCCCTTCTGTACCATCGCGTACCGCGCACTCTCTCCACCATACACACTTACTGTTATCCACTGAAATCAATCAATCCATCACAACAGCCCAATCACACACATTCTGACGTCCCAGCCAATTTTATACACCGTGGTACATGCACATTTTTTTTCTTCATGGTATGCATCAGGTGGAAGGCGAGCCTTACCCACACAGTCTCCAGTCTGCCATTCCAGACATTGGCCATAGGGGAAAGAGATAACGTAGGCATTGGAGTCCACGCAGCGCTTGGTGCTGCCACACCACATGCACTCGGTGGCCTGGCTGGTGCAGTTCTCACAGGTCCCATGCAGCGAGCAGGGCGTCTTACACGGACGTGCATTCCGGCTCTCTGCAGGAAACAAAACAAGACCTGTATCTCAGAGCATCAAGTAATCTAGAACCAAGTGGATGGCTATACAGTGGTACCCCGCTTAACGAACGCCCCGCAGAATGAACGTTCCGCATACTGAACGCGGCCGCGAACACATATGTGACTCGCAGAACAAATGTGTTTCGCACGTCGCACGTTAAAAAAAAAAGGCTACATCCAACCAGATATGTCTCAGATGAAGACAAAGCATCATCAGCAGGGGGTGGTTCCAGTTTCACTTTTCTCCATTTTTCACGGCGACCTGGAACGGATTACACGATATCTCATAGAAGTCTATGGGAAATTGTGTTTTGCACAATGAACGCGCCGCTGGAACGCATTGCGTTTGTTATGCGGGGTAACACTGTACTAGGTTCTAACGCTGTTTGCTCTCAAAGAAATCATGACCAATAATGACGGTTTACGGCTTTGCACTGCGTACACAAAATACAAAATCTTGAGGATATTCCCTTATTTTGCATTTCAATACTAAACCAGGAGGATATTCACTTGTTTTGCATTTCTTAGGCTTTCTTTAAGCACTGCTTATTTAATATGAAAAACAATAGGCTCCGCCCCCACATAAATATTAAAATAAACCATGCCATAAATGAAATGCATTTCTTCAGACCGATTTTCATACAACAAGCGTTTAGGAGAACTGGACGTCACAGTACATAATCTGTGGATTTTTTTTGGTTTGGGACAGATCCATCGATTCCTTTAGCAAATCATAGCAATATTGGCAAAAAATACAACATGACTCGATGAAGCTGGAAAGATAAATATGGTGACCAGAGCCTCACCGACTGCCTTCTCACAGATGAGGCCGTCTGCGTTGGCGTTGCAGGGATTTGCCCTGAGCCCCGAGACCTGCGCTCTCTCCAGGTAAGCACAGAAGCCTGAGTCATTGGGCTCTCCAGGGAGCCACTGCAGAGAAGTGTTAGTGAAGGGAGAGTTGTCCTCCCAGCCCCAGTAGGACACGTTAATCTTCCTCAGGCCCACCCAGGGGAACAGTTTCTGCAGAAATGAAAACACGTTAAGGTTTAGGGACACTGCATGACCTCACATGATACAGAAAGAGGGCATACAACAAATCTAAGTTCATTTACATTCCTCTCTCTTCTGGGCACACACACGCATGCACACACACGCAGTGGGTTTTCACTCACCTTGATTCATTTTAAACAAAGTAGCAGCAGGTCACTGAGCATGACTGATTTATAATCTTTAGTTCGTGTTTCCACAGTTCAGAAATGATGAGCGGAATAATGTCTTCAAGTCTATAATGCAAAGTTAGAGGCTTTGACTACACGCCACACACACCTTCTCCTGCTGCTGGTACTTCTGCAGTTCCCCAAGAACAAAGTCGACCTGCTTGGCAGTAGAAAGAGAGGCGATGATGCCACCCAGGTTCTTGCAGTAGTGCCGGGCATTGTCGTAGCTCTCTCGGCTGGAGTTGATGCGCAGGCAGGATTCGCCCACTTGACTCCACCCTTCTCCACACAACTTGGCTGCAAACAAACAGAAAAAAGAGAAACGGACATGGGGACAGATTTAGACCAACTTCAGCAAAGAGTTCATTTCAGATACTATCAAAAGCACATACATGTCACAACTTCACTCATTTACAATCTACTTACAGACGGCTGAAATGTCTAAAATAATTAACTGCTGTTTTCCAGGATTCCCTCGAGTGAAGTTCCCAAGCACCGCAACAGATGCATCACCAAGGAAATCAGAGCGCAAACACAAGCGGCCCTAAACTCAAAGCTCGACATCACTTAGAGACTGCTTCCCACAGCTATTCCACAAAAGCAGCAACATCACAGAAGTGAAGTTCGGCGAGCTGTTAGTCAGCAGAGACCCAGTTTTCATCAAAAGATCTCTCATCAAAAGCTCTTGACCCACACTCCCAAGAGAAGTGAGAAAATGGGATTGTAGAAGGGTGTGTGAGAGACATACTCATGAGCAGCTGTAATAGTAGTAGTAGTAGTAGTAGTAACAGGGTGGACAAAGCCACGCCTGTAACTACCTCTCCATACTGACTTGGCATTTAGCCTTATCTAAACTTAATATCCGTTACTATGGTGTGACCTTAAATGACATTTGCTACCACTTTTACCACTTTGGAGTTTTTCCTTGCTCTAGGGCTAGCTAATGTATTTAGCATCCATCCACCACTGAACAACAACAGTAATGCTGTTGTTGATGATGATGATGATGATGATGATGACGATGACGATAATGACAGCAGTTCAGCACACATCATGGCAGTTTTCAACCAGTTAGACTGGCCTCTCTCATAAGTGCTTTGGTGTTGAGCGCTAGATGCATTGTAGCTTATTGAGGGGTTTGACAAATGGGCCAGACAAATGTGAACTGAATTACAGGAATCCATCTGACAAGTGATGCATAATCTAGGCTTTCTAAATCGTGGAATCTGTGCGAGGAACACTGGCAAACAATATTAAAGAGATGAAAGAAAGCTCTTAGTTTAAGTGCAATAACGCACTGGATGTTTTGGCCGCCGAATATTTTTGGCCAAAAATAATACAATCCAGCATTAAATTGAATGATTGACGAAGCTGAACATTTCTCGTTTTTGTTTTTCCACGCTGGTTATTGGCGACTCGTTCAAACGCTGACGGCACATCCCTGGGAAATTCTCCTCAGTTCTCCTCTACAGCAACCGATCAATAAGCCATAAAACAGAACAACCCTTTTTTAGTGCATATCCATGTTTGGAATAGTGAAATGCATCTGTGCGTGAAATTCAAGCCGTGTTCGGTTTGTTACAGTGACGCTCATTGCCATATGAAGAAAGCAGGCTGCCGTCATCATCAAAGCAATCCGTTCAGAACGGAATTTACCTCATTAATAACCATTTAGACAGACTAAATCTTAGACAGACCAGAGTTACAATAAAAAGTGACTTTTATATAGCGGTATTAATCATTTTTTTGCTTACAGGGGCCGATTCAGCCTTCTCAGAACCCAATATGTATTTTTTGTTTGTTTGGTTTTTTTTTAAAAGCACGTGACCGCTAGCCTTCTGCGCAGAAAAACCTTCCAAAAGTTCATTGTTGGCAATCTGTTCAAATCCCATCTTGAACATGTTCTTCATCTACAGGTCATACGTGGAAGCTTCGAACAAAAAGCCTATTATTTTTTCTGTCCTTCGTGACTGCCCGCAAGACACCCGAAGTCGATTCAGCGCTTGGGTGGTGGAATAACCACATGAATTCCGAAAGGATCGGACAAAAGAATTTAAAATGTAGATTCCTTGAAAGACTACCTTCAGCTTTAGGTTACAATTTAAGATCTATGGCCTAGGTATAGATATTGTTTGATTGCAGGGGATTCTGGGAAGAGTGAGCAGGCCCCTTTAAAGTAATATGACTAGACATTGTTTAATGAAAAACCTATGAACAACTAATAATGTACAGGTCCAGATACAACCACAGATTTTACTAAAGCTTTCAGTAAATGTGTCTATACAAGAAAAGACTAATTTTCCGTTTTTCGTAACATCCTTGTAACTTTTTTTTTTCCAAATCTACATAACCGATGTAATTACAACAGCCATAATTAAATGCATACATACATACATAAATAAATAAATAAATAAATACAGGCATTTGAGATTCTGGGTCCTGTTTTTGACCAATTCATCCCATCGCCCGTCTTTCTACATACAAACTTGGACCTACCCGACTACACACAGTCTCATTAGAGGTTAATGTCCGATAATTGTAAGTGTGGGTGCACTGAGCAAAAAACCAAAAACAAAAGAAAAAAGAAAAATCTGATGCATCACGGATTTACATTAGCGATGTGACAGAAAATGCAGAAGACGATGAAGATAAAAATATTTTATTCTAAGACCTATGCTTTGTGCACTTACATGATCTAATCCACCATCAACAAAATAAGTGTTCATGAACTAAACTGAACTAAAATGCCAACATGACTTTAAAGACGGTGGGGATTGACCCTCTTAAACCCTGTACATCTTACCAGGCAGGGCATGGCACTCATGTTGCTGGTGATCCCACTGGCAGTTCAGGTTTAAGGTGCAGCTCTTGCAGTTGGCCAGCTTGCTGCAGATCTGCTCGTTTCTGATGGAGCACTTGGTGAAGTTCCTCACACCCTGCAATGGCCGGAAAAGAAATTACAAGGCGAATGTTAGGTTCCAGTGCTTTTGGTCTGACCCGCAGTATGGCAGTGTGAAGTACGGAGGAACACCGTGGATCTCTGGCTCCCTCTACACGGCTACTCACAGAAGTACAGTTGCTGAGAGCAGAGATGCATTTCTTGTCGTCACACCACTGACAGCCATTAGTGTTTGCAGTACAACTGGTGCAGTCAGAGAAGCGATGACATCTCTCATCCACAGTAGCTAAAGAAACAGACGAGATGAGACAAGGTCAGAATAAAATAAGAGGAATAACTGCACTACAAAGCGAGAGGAGCCAAAGAACATGCATTTAAAAACGACTCGTGTCTTAACGTCTTGTCTACACGCATTAACGTTGAGATGGGAAGTCAGGCAACCTCAAATTACTTCAAAAAGCAGGTGCAAGAAAAGTTCCACAGGAGTTTCCCAACAGCTAAGAAGTTGAAACAAGGTAAGAAAGACACAATAAGCACATCAAACACCTGTCTCACATATCCATTTAGGCCCAATCAATAGCCTTCAAACTGCTGGCCTTACATAAAGCATCAAAGCGGCGCCTGCTCACATCAGTCACCCTCAATGCACGGCGCTTTTTTTCCCCTATAATTAAGACAAGACAATCGCCCATAACCCTCTTTCACAAGAGGAAAATAACACTCCCAGCTTTCCCTCTGGTACGTCTCTTCTCCAAGAAAAGTACATACTGGTCCTCTCTCAGACAAAAGGTTTGAATTTCAGATCAAACAATTATCAGGGCTTACACTGCCACTGCACAGCCTGAGGGCAAACAAATGAGCATTAAACACACCCGACTGCGTGTGTGTGCATGTGTGCGCGCACGCATTTCTGTTTAGCTAAAGACATGGTGAGGGTTTTATTTGATGAATTCCCAATAGCTGCTTATGATCAAAGAGGAGATAGCTGTGCTCTCTCTCCCTCTCATTACAACAGCTAAAACGTGTGTGCATGCGTGTGTGCGTGCGCGCACGCATGCACACACACATGCTCAGCTCAGAGCATACAAGTCATCAGGTGAGGAAGAAAGCTATTTAAGCTTCATCCAGCAATTCAGATGGAGAAATGATGTGGGCTCAAAGCAACCCATCACACGATTACATGAATTTCAAAGAAAAAATCCGTAATGCTTTATTCTTTTCTCTTCATCATGAAAATCAAGTCCACATAATAGTCACGGTTTACTTCCACAGAAAACACAGTTTTAATGCTGTTGTTGTGGATAAACTGAAGGTCACTTCTGTCAGCCAATGTAAGCTGGGACTGAAAGTCGTCATTATTGATTTCTACTTTTTTCCAAAACTAAAGGCCCACCTCTTCAGGCTGCACCTCCCCCCTGCTTCCCTGTCCTCTGTGTAATCCCGTCGCAACCCGGCTTCGTTCTGTCTAGCCTGGTCACGATGTACTCGGGTTAGCTGTTGGGGGTTCTGTTCTCCTTTTAGTTAGATTTGTGGTATTGTGCATTTCCATTTAAGCTCATTTACGGTCAGCTCCGATTTCATTTCTGTTAACTGATCAGTGCCGCTACAGAATATTACACTAGGTGTTATTCCGGCACTTACTCAGCTGGCACGTGAACTTCTTTGCCTAGACGTTTTGCTATTCTTTTACCTGCCTTTTTGCACTCTGGATAAGAGCATCTGCTAAATATCTGTAATGTAATGTAAAGGAATGGTGTGAAATTTGGCACACATTAAATCTATTTTTCTGGACTATATAGCAAACACACAGTCATTCAGTAAATATAATTAATGATGTGATGCTCCAACACCTTGGAGTTGATCATTTTCCAATTACAGCATATCCCTAAAAGTTTTATTACTCTTGCACTACAGCCATTTAAACATAAAAATTAACACAACAATGTTCATTTAATTACGGTTACATTCAGTGTTGTGGAACATCCATGAGACAAGTTAGATCTTGTAATCACTTATAGCGCTACAAATAGTTATTCCCCTCAGCAACCTCACTGCATTTCTCTCGCTTGAAATTGAAAAGGTTAAGAAAATCTCCAAAGATTCTTTCTCTGTCTCATTTTTCGGCGTCATCACATAAACGCCACGTTTCATATTAAAGTAAGCACGTTATTATATACTCTTGATCTGCCTTGCAGCCAGCGCCAACATCAAAGCCTGTTAGAAAATTAGCCAACACCTTCTGACCAATCAGATGCGAGGATCCAACAGGGCTGTGGAAAAAACAGCAGTGTTATTAAACCACACTGAACTCACACAACCACGAAAACTGCTGCAGATGGAACAGGCGTTGTGTAGAAGTGTGTTTTAGGAGAGAAGCTGCAGCAGCACGTACCAGGCTTGGCAGGGCAGAAGGACGCAGGTGTGCTTGAGGAAAAACTGGGTTCCCAGGAAAGACAGCGGTTCTGTCGCCAAACACAGCGCACCCCTGGACCTGCAGCCTCACATCGCTCCTGCCCCACAAACGCCTCACAGCTGGGTGGCCTGTAGATCAGCACGTCGTTCAGCAGCACGCTGGAGAACCCGCCAAAAATATACATGGACCTGCAGTGGGGTGATGAGTGAGAGGGAGAGAGAATGAGGGAGTGTGTGGTGTGTTTTAGTCATCACTGAACCGTGTAAAAACAGACCTGATGCCAGATTTATTTAAATTCAAAATGTTTTTCAAATAATGTCTGGTGCTCCTTCACAAAAACAATCAATCAATCTTGTACCTGAATGGTAAAAACGATGAAAAATTGCACCCCTTTGTGACCTACACATTATCACTTGGCTACTAACCCATTACTGGTGACAGCAGTGTGGCCAAAGCGGTTAACATCTCTGTGCAGGTTTGGTCTGGGGAGGACCTTCCACTCATCACATGCTGTGGAAAATGAGAAAACCATTACCCTGCCAAACTCTTACTAGTCAATTATCATCATTACAGGCACTATTAACACTCACAACCCTCAACTAGTTTTAAGCATATTTCTCTTGTGTGGCAACCACTTAGAACAAGTGCATGTTCACCGCATGATGCGTGGCTACCTGAATATATCTCAATTTCCTAAACAAATGATGCCAATTTAGTTATTAGAATTTTAAAGAAATATTCATCATATAACACGAAAAAAAAAAGGTTAGTAGATCTGCTGTGGTCTGGAGATTGAAACGGAGATATTTTATTTCTGTCCTATGTTAGCTACATTACTACACTCTCACAGGCGAAAACGTCATAGAATTGAAAAAACAAACAAAAAAAACCAAAAAAAAACAGATTATGTCCTAAACAGCCCTCTCACAGATGTACATTAGACTTTCTTGCTAAAAATTATACATTAACATACCCTAGGGTTAGGGTTACACAAACCTCAAATTGGAAACGATTTAGATTCGTAAGAAATGCTTGTAATTTTGAACACTACTGTATGTATTGTGCATTGTTCATTAAACTAGCCAGTTAAAATATCAAAATCATACAAGTTCTGTAGGGAGCTCAGTTCAGCCACAGGAATACTTAACTCTTAACTAAACCAAACATTTTCCTTATAAATACAACCCGAATTCCAGAAAAGTTGTGACGTTCTTTAAAACTTTGGGATGTTTTCACAACTTTATGCACAAAATGAGCTCATTACAAATTTGATGCCTGCTACAGGTCACAAAAAAGTTGGCACGGGGGCAACAAATGGCTGAAAAAGCAAGAAAGTTTAAAAAGATTCAGCTGGGAGAACATCTAGCAAATAATTAAGTTAATTGATATCAGGTGTGTAACATGATTAGCTATAAAAAGGGATGTCTTAGAGAGGCAGAGACTTTCAGAAGTAAAGATGGGTAGGGATTAAACAAAGAGAAAAAACAAAGACTGAAATACATAGTTCATACCAATATCATAGGCCAGGAAGTCAGCAGAGAAGCACTTGGCACCGTTGCTTAGTGATGTATCATTATGAGTGTTTCCTCCAAAGATGAGCAGAGTTCCTCCCAGCAGCACTGCCGAGTGAAGGTAGCGTGGGTAACCGCTCTCCTTCAGAATAGTCCTAAACACAATACGCAGAAAGCCTCAGGATACAGTGGAACGCAAAGCTCAAAGCTGAAGTCGAATGTTAAGGAGGACAAGAAGATTCCTGGAAGCTTTCAATGTGTTAACCTGCATACTCCTGATGCACAGGGTCTAATGGCACATACTGCATGTGGTACAACAGCTATTTCTAAATAGATATCGTAATAACCTCATTGTACAGGGTCTGAACAGGGCTTCCGCTAGGAATTGCTTTTTTTTATTGCCGGGACGGTGTCTGGAAAGAATTTATTTTCCCAGACAAATCTGTAGCTTACCAGTCACATTTCAATAACAGTCCATGTTAAAATGCAAATATAATACATATAAAAAAAATGTATTGCGTATATACACCTAGGTTGGTGAAAGAATGACAACAAGCTCAAATCAGTTTGACTATTAAATGAACAGAAATGACCAGGCAAAACCTCAACATTAGCCATTAAAATGTTGGCTACTATAAAACATCTGTAAACAGTAATACCTGTAGCCTGTTTTAAAATAAAAAGAAAGGCATACACTGTATCAAATGCATCCTGTAGGCTTCCGGGTACCATTTGAGCCATTGTTCCCCGCACCCCACCCCCCCACGGCAAAGTCCTCTGCTGCTGACTTGAAATCGGATATGTCCAATGCCCGTCTGCAGCTTGCAATGCTCATAAGGCACACCACACTCTCCTCTTTTGGGACAGCCTTTACTTTGGCTGTGTTTTGGCATTAGTACTAGACATACTGGACATTTTGACTAGCAAGTCAAAAGAAACAGCTAACAGAAACCCTGGTCCTGACTGATTTCACATTCTTGTCTTCAGGTTTGCCAAACTGTACTGTTTTATCCAAGTTGTAAGAATTCATGTCAAACCTAAACTGGAGAACTCGCAATTCTAACAGCTTTGTCTTTACAACCTTAAAAAAAAAAAGTAAAGCCAAAATGTTGACAAACTTTGTTAAACATGTTGACGCAATTCAACTCAATTTTATCTATATAGCACTTAACAACGAAAATTGTTAGAAATTCTTAATTTATCCCAAACGAGTAAATCAACGGCCTGCACACTTTAAAAAGCACACGTCTAAAGGCTTCTTCACTGGCTCTCGCATTTTTCTGATGGAGGTATTAAAAAAACAAACAAAAAAAAACACATGGCCCTTTATAATCTTTGGTTTTCCTAAAGATATCAGATCAATGAGAATTTAAATGGAAAGAACTCCAGAAGCTTGCTGAAACTATTTTTGCATTTCCACAATAATAATAATAATCCAATAGATGCTATACTATTAGAAGAGATATACATTAATGTATGTGCATGTTCATGAACACTTACCAGATGCGAGTGTGGACCTCATAACGGTACAGGTCATCTACAAGGCTGTACTTATTGGCAGGCAGGGACTTGTAGCCCCCGTGGACGTACACACTCCTGCTGCCAGCATCATACACACTACTGTGCCCGTAACCCCCCTGAACTGTGGCTCCTCTCGTCTCAGGAACCAGCCATGTGTTTGTTTCTGTGGTCAGAGAGAACAAACCACAATGCAAAATAAATGCTTGTGTGTGTGGGTGGATGGCACAGCTGACACAAAACACAAGGCAATAAAAGAAACAGGCATTTCCTTGGATTCTATGCTACTGGGTACAGTGGGTACAGTTTGTACAAATCGACGTAAAAACTAAATTCCCAAGCAGATTTTGTACCAACCGACAAACAAATCCTCGACTGACATACAGGAAGCCAACCCACGCTTTGCGCCACAAACATTCAGTTCCGGTCAATCACTCGTGGTGTGAACGTGTTTAATGCATTTTTTCGTTGTGTTTCTCTGCATTTTTGCTCTATAAGCCTTCATTATGGGTCCCAAGAAAGTGGAAATGGTAGTGACAGTAAGAAGCCTAAGAGTATAATACAATATTTGAGTTTGTTTGGTAAGAAGAGCTGGGTTGTTCATGGCACTATAGCATTAATAATTGAGAAATACCTCTAATCTGATACACAGTGCATGATCATCATAACCAAAGGAGGATTTATCTTGAAAAACCCAAATAACCTTTCATTACCAAGTGACAAAATGCATGCCATCCATGATTTCTGATATAAGAGGTATCCAACTAAAATTTGGAAATTCCCAGTTCCATAGCATTCCGGCTAAAATGACTGAATAGGAACAACAGTTACCTACCTTAATGCTTAATCAATACGGATTAGCTTAGGGATATAAATAACAGATAACAGTCTTTTTTTTTTTATTTAAAACAGAGAGAGAAGTATACTATGGAGTCCAGTTTCCTTTAATTATTCATTTTATCAACTTTTTTTTAAAACATAGGCCAAGTTATCAGCTTGCTCTTCGAACCAAAGAGGGTAAATAAAAATGCATAATTAAAAATAACACATACCGTATTTTCCGGACTATAGAGCGCACTGGTATATAAGCCGCACGCACTAATTTTTAAGAGAAAATCAGATTTTTCCATATATTAGCCACTCCGGACTTCAAGCCGCAGGTGCATGGATGGCAGAGAGCAACTCTCTACAGGGGTGGATGATTATGCCATAACAGACATAATATTTAACACTTGGAGGACAGTGCTTTTTTACACCTTGCCTGCAAAGGCAGCATAGTTCTTAAATAGAACTTACCCACATGCAAGCACAGACTTGCACCTCAAATCATCCACAGTGCAAACTATGGTGGAGAAAAACTGCCTCCATAGCTGGATGATCATGCTATAGCAGGCGTAACACCTGCACTTAAAAGAAACTGATTTATTATACTCTGCCTGCAGAGGCAGCATTGTCCATATACAAGCACAAGCTTGCAGCTCAAATCACCCATTGCTGTATGAGCCACCTCACTCCAGCAAAACGGCAACTCACAGACGGTGAAGATACAAACACACAGAGAGAACACTAAAAATATCCCCCAATTAACAATAACATAACATGGAACACACTTAAAATTAAATAAAAACACAGAGTAATCATGTTACATAGTTGCCCTATGCAAATTATGTACCCCGGAGCATGCCGGGAAACCCCGCCCACCCACGGAAGCTTGGCAAATTTTTGTGAAATGAGATATTTGCACAAAGATTTGTAAATGTTTATTTATATACCTTAATTGTTTCCAAATGGAAACAATTCACTTTAATGACTATGCCTTTCAAGAGATTTTATTTTGGCAGTCATCCGCTTAAAAATCCCCATCGATGGAAGCTTCTGCAGATGCTCTGCAGCTCAAAACATGTCTCTCGTGGCCAGCTGTTTATCAATGATGGGACTAACGGTGTTATAATTAAACGGCGTTACTAACAGTGTTATTTTTTTAGTAACGAGTAATCTAACTAATTACTGTTTGCGTCGTCACAACACCATTCTCGTTACTGAACATAATGCACGCGCAGCCGCTTGGAGGACTCTCACTTGCGGTGCCATCAGAAGCACGCGCACTGCTCGTACACAGTCCCTCAAACGCGAGCTTCACAGGTGTGTTCCGTGAAATTCAGGTGAAATTCATTGACAGCTGTGTTCCGTGTCACTCACCAATCACCACGGACCATAAATAAACTCATGCGCTGTGTTATTAGCAGTTTTGGGCAAGTTACTTTTAAAAAGTAGTTAGTTTTTGATGGCACCGCTATTGAGAGTCCTCGAAGTCGAATGCGCGTGCACACGGTCCGCGTGGGCCGATTCATGACACAACCCGCGAGAAGTTGCCCTCACGAGCTGTGTCTTCAAACCAATAACACTTCTGTGTACAGGAGAGACCGTGTCAGATGAAAA
>JAQLOM010000006.1:9898320-9911146 GCA_030068315.1 Chrysichthys thysi
GTGGGAGAACTTGCACAATTGGTGGCTGACTAAATACTTTTTTGCCCCACTGTACATACTCCACACAGAAAGGTACCCAAGCCAACCCACCACACCATTGTGTCTCCTGAATAAAAGCCAATACTTTGAAAATGCACTTGTGGAGAAGATAGCTATGTCTCAGTCAGAATATGAAAATGAAAATGAGGCTAAAATTGGGGAAAGTATAAAAAAAACCAAAACACTATTATCTACTGTATGTTGGCAAGTAAAACACCTTAGAAAATCCGAAAAATGAGCAAATACTGAGCTAAGTACTGCACGTGTTAACTGAAGTTTCCAGTGTTTGACCTCCAGACCCTTGAGTATTTAGTCCCTTCGCACAACTCACATTTTTCACTCGTCGGCCGCTCTGTTACTTACCTCAGTGTCCCCCTATACTGTTCTATGGAGATCCTGTTTTATATGTGTGCGAGATTTTGGAGATAACCTCACATTGGACCAGACTACCAGACTCGACGTTGTGACCTACTTCTCACACTCAGACACTGCTATAAATGTCACTGATGATTGAGCTCTGTAAGCATGAAAGCCAGTGGGAAGGAAGAATGGGATTTTTCACGGGTATTTTAAAGAGCATATGCTGAAATCATTTTTATACAGAGAACTATCAGATATCAGTCACTATGCAAAGCTATCAGCACTTTGATTTTCCCTTTGATTGGTCATGTATATATATTTGTCTGTGTATATTTTCTACATTATTTATGGATAGACAAAGTAAGAAACATTTAGATATGATATATTTCTTCCTGTGGACACGCAGGTGTGTTGTGAGCACTGGATAGAGCACGTCATTTCGATTCTAGCTGAGCACACAATCCTGTGTCCCCGTTGGGCTGCTGATTTTGTGTTTCTGTGCTAAAAAACTGCCGTACCGACAAACACTCGTCAGCGTCAGGCTCCGGAGCTGCTTGCACGCTGAAAATAAAATGCTCTGCTTCGTTTCACAGTTTATCTCACAGGGTGTTGTAATGGTTTGGGGCCATGTTCTCCAGTGCTCTCCGGTGTTTCCTTTCACTTATCGCTCCACAAACAAGAATCCGCTCGAAGTCCTGCAGGGAACCGGCCGTCTGACTGTTTGGCGGTCGGACAAACTTTGCCTCAATTATTTCCTCTGTTATGGTAGAATGGACTATGTGCAAACCCACTGACCCTTTCTTGTAACAAAGAGCCTTTTTCTTCTGTAGAGTGACCAGGAAGTAATCACAGACTCTAGAACCGTTTGACCTTTAACTTTATGACTTGCCTGTTTTACCAAGTCTGTCAGTTTTTAGTTACGGAGTTAAAAACACTGCTGTTCCTGCTGGAAGTTTGCTGAGACAAACCCTCATTTGCTTTAGTTCTTTGTATCAGTTGTGTGGAATAGATCTCAGAATCGAGGATTTATTCTTTATGCAAGATTTCATTCTTCTAGCTTTTTGGCATCAGAGTGCATGCTCTTCATTGTTCCTCAAACCGCCTCTGTTTTTATTTTACATTATTCTGAGAAATACAGCTATAAAAACAAATGCGCGCTCGCACACACACACACACACGTATATATATACAGCTCAGCAAAAATTTGGTGTTATCATCCTTAGCAGGGAGTCTGTGATACCTTTCAGTGCTCAGGTTTTAAACAATATTGGTCATTTTTTTTAAATCCAGGAGTTTCATAATCGTGCATTAAGTTCCATAATATGTTCAATTGCATCATGCATTGTGGATGGTGGCTAAAAATAAGTGTGCACATACTTTATCCTCTCAGACCGGTATTCTTATTCTACATGGAGAGAAAGGAATAGTGGAGATGATTACACTGGGTGAAAAGAAAAATAAGAAGCAAGAATTTCTCATTTGAAATAAATGTTTCACCGAAACGATCTAAAAGTATCGGAGTGAGTTTGCCAACCCCTTGTCTATAATTGCTCATTATTCCAGTAACATCACAATCAGACTCTTTCAGCAGCCTGGGAATGTTGTGTGTACACTGGCAAGGCTCCATTCCTGGCAAATTAAAGCCAGATTCGGTTTAGAATGGCAAGACTTGTAATTCGTAATTGTGGAGCATTTTGGGGGGAAAAAACACACAGCCGTACTGCTCTGGTGACTTCTTGATGGGAACTGGTGAACACAAGGTCACGACAGTGTGGGGACTTAATTGCTGCTCCAAAAGCCTCCTGTCAGAGAAAGAGCCTGCAATCACATTAATTACGCTTTAGTAAGGCACAATTAAATGAATAACATCTTTAAAACCTTGGCCTCAGCAACCAAGACTGAATGGACTCACAGCTCTTCAGTTCAGTTCAGCACCTTTGTGTGTACTGTATTCCTGGCCTTGTCTGATTTATTTCTTCAACGTAGATAGAGCTGTGGTCAGTCACCCTTCGGTTCTGCATTGGTTTACATGGATGTGGACATTGCCGATCATAGAGGCTTTTTTCTTAGCTCTGTAATTGAGACAGTGTTGGATTTGTGTTGCCAAAAGTGTTTGAACGATGGTATGAGTTGGTTTAAAAAGCATGTTGGGCAAATATTGGTTTCATGACTTTTTGTAGCAAGAATTTAAAGACATTTTTTGGCATTTTGGAGTTTTTACACCTCTTTGCTACATTGTAAGGTCATATGAAAAAACTTTGACGAACCATCATTTTCAATACTGCATGCGTTACGTTTTTAGGAAAAAGGCCAGAGCTCAGCAGCTGACTTTTGACTGGGAACTGAGCTCATTTCTGGCCTAGAAAAATGGGATCAGAAATCTGATTAAACTGAGGAAATCTATTGCATGACAAAAACAGCAACTGTTTCTATTATATCTTGGCAATTAGAACAGAAATAAAAGAAATGCTTAGAAAAGAAATGTTACCAAATCATGTTCTTCGTTTAGCGGTGATTGGGTAATGCACGAGAGCAGTACATTAGTTGATGTTAAATGGTTGGCATGAAAAACACAGGTGAGTGAACCTAGATTTTTACTTCACTTGTGAATCATTTGCGTGTGGCGTGTTGTGGATAGACACGTGTCTCAGTCGTGGCTGTAGCACCAAACAGTGCTTACGTAAGAGAGTGTGAGTAACAGAGGACTGAATAGCCCTGTGTCAAGGCAGAGAATCTGACTGTGCCCATGGGACAAGACCATTGCTTCTGGCTGACATGAATTTTAATGCCTTTGTGGTTAAAGTGTTACTAACTCTGAGATATTCAAGCTTTCTCACTCCCTATCTGTTTCTCTCTATCTCTAACACACACACACGCACACACACACACACACCTCATCCCTGCTGCTGACTCTTTGCCTAATAGCTCACTTATAAAATCTGCCCTTAACTCATTATTTTTAATCCTCTTTGGTTTAGGGTGTGTCAAGTGAAAATACAGAAACATTTACCATTAATTCACACTAGCAAGTCAGAAGTCACTCCTGTCATTTGTAGTTTGTCTCTTGTTGGTGTGTATTGACCACTAATGTTGTCGCTTGTGGGTACGCGCTGCTCAGAGTTTCAAAGAGAAACAGTAGTCGCTATATGAAGCATCTAAAAGTAGTTAAGACTAGTTAAACCCAGATACTGCATTAATCAGTGTGAAAATTGGTTGTTTGTTTTATGTAAGCCTTTATACTAGCTTTGGTGGCAGATTAGCAAAGCAAGCTAGCAATACTAGCTGCATAGTGTACACTCACCGTAGGCATTAATAATCTCTGATACTTTGTTCCAAGCTTTATTTTTCTTCATAATGTCACTATATCCATTTAATAAGAGGTCATATATGACAGGATAAGATGAAATGTTCATTCTTACTTTTTTTTTTTCCTCATTTTTTCCCTGGAAGACAGTTTATGGGAACAGAGTGCAATGTAGAAGCTAAAGTCGAGAGTTGTGGTATAATGAATGGTGTGTGGGATCATTTGAGCCAATCATTTGGATATTACTCATTAGTGTGTCGTACCTGATTTACATAAAATTAAAACGGATCAATTCAGTTGTCTCTTGTTATGCTGTCATTATTTCCATTTGGTGCTGGAATCATGGTCGCATATGTAGAGAAACCTGAAAATATATGCCCCCTTTGTCCCTTACGAGGATGTTAGACATATTTTCCCCACATTTCCCCACAGTGTCCCACGGTGATACCATATAGGTTAACCTTGCCTTAAGGGTTATAAGCCTATTTGCACCTTTTAGCGGAAGCTCAATCCGTACCCAAGCTACCATAACACACCTTGGCTGGATGTTGGTGTGTCTACTGTTTCTCTCCTAAAGGTCATAAATTTTTCACATGAAGGTTATCTAAGCAATAAACAAGTCTCTCTTGCTACCAGGCTAAAATGTTAGCATATGTTATAGGTTATGGGGTACAAATCTAGGTCAGTAGTGGACTAACTTTCTAATTTGAACCAGGCTTACACAAACATACACGAGGGGGGGGAATGGAAAAAATGACAACATTAAGAAAGAATTTGCTCAAGGTTTTCTCAGCTCTGAGGCAAAGCAGGGCTCCTGGTGAGTAGTGGTGGGACTGTTGGCTTAAGATTGCAGGCAGGACATTTTGTTATTTTTCCTCTAGAGTGAAAGCAGTTTGTACGTGCATGATAAGAATTAGGAAACTGTGTCCTAAACTGCTTATCGTTTGCTCATTCTCTTATAAATGCACTTATGCTGACCTCAGACCAGATGTGGTGCTCCGTCAGCTACTCTGCAATTCCTGATGAGCAAATTGAATCTGGTCCCTGATGTGCAAACAAATTACATATGTGTAGAGAGTACACATCTGTGTTTGTGAGTGTGTGAGGGTGAGTTTGTTCCCTGGGTGCAGGGAGTATACACATGATATAGGAATCGAGCCGATCAAGCAGACTGGGGAGAAAGGGACTTAGTGCAGTGTACCTAAATGACGCAAGCTCTTTGCGCTAGATTTCTCAACATAGACGAATGTTCTCTCTCTCTCTCTCTCTCTCTCTCTCTCTCTCTCAGTCTCAGTCTGTGTGTCTATGTCTCATCTTCTCTCTCATATTCCCTCGACTCATGGCCTTTTACCAAGCAGCATTCTTGTTGATTTAAATTCCTTTAGGAATATTGAATTGGGTCATGTTTTCAGAAAAAAAAACCCTACACATAGAGATTTCAGATATTAGTCCTGGGATATGACTGTTTGACAGTTTACAACACAGTGTGCAAAGTCTGAATGAAATATATTTTAACCTGTTTGCTGTACAGAGCTTGAACAAAATGAGAGTCATCAAAAGGTGCTGTGACTATGTGTGCTTTATTTCGCAGAACCTAAAGATGCAGTTTTTCATTTTTAAAGGTTTTTCTAGACATATACTTATCCTAAAATGTTAAAGAGATTTTAGCTCATTGTAATTCACAATTATGCCCCAGCAAATCCAGCGGTGGGCAGTTGTCTCCTCTTTACAGAGGAATCCATGAGGAATGGGTCATTTTAACCGAAAAGGTTGGCAGAGTAAATGGAGATCTTATCTGGTGCCGTTTCAGTTAACAATTGTAAACTGCTGCTTTAGTCTGTTATCTAAATTTCTCATTCCTTGTGGCGTCACTTAATTAATACGGGATATCGCCAATACAGCCCAAATGTCCCAAAATGCTGGAAAAGTACAGTTTTCAATATGGTTCCATAACACAGATTATGCCATGAACAAGTATAATTTTGTTACATCTGTATAACATCTCACAGCACAAGCTTACACCAAGTTAGCGTGGTTACTAAGAGTTTAAAATATTTGGTAAACATTAGGTATGGGCTAATATGCATAGCTTTGATATTGGTATTGTGTCCAAAATGAAAAAAACAAAATAAAATAAAGCTTCTCCACATCCCTAGCCATTGCAATCTAACACCACCAGGGGGCGTGAGCTTAATCTATTGGAGGGTGTTGCTCCTGGCTGTCTTACACATATCTTAAGTCTGGATCAGACAGGATTAGTGATTGAAAGGGCCATCGCCTTTCTCATCCTTTCTGATCCTGACTGAACGCTGAACTTACAGCACGAGAATGGACTTTCAGAAATAGGAGCACAATCGACATGTTAAAGACACCCTATGAAATAACACTCACTTCAAATGAACTGAGATCCCCCCCCCCACACACATACACACAGTGTGGAATTTTTGACAGTTGCGGTATGGATCATGTTATATAACGGTAATTAATCTTATCTGCTCATAATCATGATGCATGAAAGTCACAATTATGAAGCGTTCTGCTTTGGCTTGGGAATATCTTGTATTCTGTTTCTGTAGCTCATTTATTCGTGTGACAGACCCAGTATGAACAGAATGTTATATTGTTTCAGGAGCAGATAGTGCGCTTCATTGTGTGACTGGTTCACTGCGCTCATCACAGCCAAAGCTTCCTTGGCTTTTCCTGCATGTGTGTGTTGTAAACAATAAAACGATAACCTGTTCTAAAGAACAAGACACCAGAGTCATGCATGTGCTTGGGAAAGAACAGGGTAGGTTTGATTGCCCGTTGGACGAGCTATCCGATATAAAATACACAGTAACAGTACATACTGTAAGAACAGACTGAGGAGTATGTTGCTGATAGCAAAATGATCATTCCTAGTGATTTCCCATCAGCGCTGTGTCGGTGCTGGTTCCAGAGTGGGCGCCTAATCTCAAACCCTTCCACAATTTTTCACTGGAAAAATATGCCTGCATCAGCACCAAATTCAGCTAATGTGGAGCCAGAAAACTTTTTTATCAGGGGCTTGGATATGACAAGAATTGGAGGAAATACTATTTTCATGAGTTGGTGGAGGAAAAAAGTGATCAGCTAAAGAAAAAAAAAAGCCATGTGGGGTGTAAACATACCGGAGTAATGCATTAGATTGGAAGTAAATCAGCTATAAATCAGTGGAGGAGACAATTATTTCACTGGTAACTACAGTACAACTAAACAAAAGTTACACTAGTCATAATTCCAACACAGCCTTTATTTTCTTTAACCAACACACAAGACAAATAGCTAAAAGCAATAAAACGCCTCTGTTGATGATCTCGCGTGTAATTATTGTCTGTGATAGACAGTGTGCTCTGTGCTGTATTTAGATGCTGTGGATTGGATTGTAAAGCCAGGTAAAACTGCACGGGTGTTAATATTTTTACCCTGTGCCATAGGAGACTCCCACATATGGTTACGTAACGGTTCGGTTCTTACGCTTGTGGACCGGTTCTAAAATAGGTTTCCTGGTTCTCTTGTGAGTGAAAAAGATGATGATTGGATGAGCCGTGTAATGCTGAATGCGTCTAAAATTACAGGCTATAAATGAATTCTGGATGCATGTTTCATTGATCCCAAGACAGATCATATTTCATGTTTTCCTATGGGACAACTGAGCATCCTGTTCCTATTATAGTTTGGGTCTTGTCACTGATTCCCAAGATAACGCACGTGTTCTTAGGAGACGGTGACTTATGAATCTTGACCTAGATGTAAAAAACAAAAACAAACTTGAGGATGGCAGAACCAATTAGCATACTAAGTACTCATGGGTGCCGGTTTGTGTGTGTGTGTGTGTGTGTGTGTGTGTGTGTGTGTGTGTGTGTGTGTGTGTGTGTGTGTGTGTGTGTGTGTAAGCACAAGTTAGAGAATTCATCACCTCTCCTTTAAATAACTCTCATACTTTTGCGTTTGTTTAACCTTGTGTGTCAGGGACCCTGACGATGGGGGTCAGTGGTACTGGATACTTTACAATGCTTGCGCACTGTGGTCAGTAGCAAAATGACTCAACATATCAAAATGTCAAGAGGACACAGGACTTGCTGTCCCCTCTACTGTGTGTGGTATGCCAGTCATCTGTATTCCATTGCCCATCTAATGTGTGTGTGTGTGTGTGTGTTTGTGTGTGTGTGTGTGTGTGTGTGTGTGTGTGTGTGTGTGTGTGCGCACTTTCGGCTGTCATCCAAGCCATTTAAAATGTCTGGTAATAACAAATATAGGTGGTTGCATCAATGGTATGACCTCAAAGATGTTTCACCATTTACTGTTCTATTATTCCACAAATGTCTTCAAAACCTTTACATTGTCTCTTGCCTGTGTATCTGTTTTGCATCGCACTTCATAGAAAGCTGCACTTATTACTGCTTCAGGTGTACTTATTGCTGCTACACTACCAAACAGTTTACAATTTATAGCCCATGTCCTGTGTAGGTAACGTCCTGTGTATTTATCGTCTAACCTTTGTCCTGTGCTCTTCTCACACTGTTGTGCATTTGCACTTGGAGTCTTGTGTAGAGGACTGACGGGCGGCACGGTGGCTAAGTGGTTAGCACTGTCGCCTCACAGTGAGAAGATCCTGGGTTCGAGGCACGGGTGCCTTTCTGTGAGGAGTTTGCATGTTCTTCCCATGTTCTCTCTGGTTTCCTCCCACTGTCCAAAGACATGCGCGTTAGGTGGATTGGCTACCCTAAATTGCCCATAGGCGTGTGTGTGTGTGTGTGTGTGTGTGAGAGCATGAACCCAAGTCCCGAGTTAGAGGAGGCTAGTGACCTCACCCTGTAGAATGCGCTTGGCTACGGAAATGTCAAGCGAGCTGCTTGGCACGTACAGGACCTGAAAGAGAGATAGAGGAATGATAATATAAACCCACTTAACTTGACTCTGATTTGGTGAATGACAGAATTAATAGATGCAACCTCTAATCTTCATGGTCTTGCCTTGTGAGCAGTCTGGGAAAAGGTCATCTGGTTAATAGTCTATGATCAAGCATCATTATGAGTCCCAGTGTTTCCATGTCCGTGCCATAGGTCTGTACAGTTCATGCTACCTATTAGTAAAGCAGCGGGGCAGTCTGCGATGCCAAAGTGACTAGCACTGACATTAGAGATACACAGCCGGTGGGAACCCTTTAGAAAAACTCAAAGGTGTGTCAGGATGGGAATCTTCTCAATTTCAGACCTAAAGACAGAGATATCTTGTGAATAGCTAATCATGTTGCTACACTAAAACTTGAGAAAAAAAAACCCTCTTTGCTAACCTACAACGTTTGCCCAGGCTTATTTCCATATTGGATTTAGATTAGCAAAGGTTTCCCCGCTTCCAGAGTGTTTTCCTTTCAGTCTGGCTTACGTCAGGATAAAATTGCCTTTTGTGTTGGCTTATATAATCCATTTGACACCATGCTGTTGGGCCTGTGTCTCCAGAATCATTAGGTGAGTGTGTGTGTGAGTGTGTGTGTGTGCCTCTGTTGTTGAGTTGTTGGAAACTCCTGTACCATTTCCTGTACTTAGCAGAACAGATCTTAACACAAATCCTGCTGAGACGACCATTATTATATGAGCGGTTTAATGAGCCAGATGAATAGGGTCTCTAGGTGAATTGTTTTAACAATTAAATGTCGTCTAGGTTTTGCTGAAGAAAAGCTTTTTATGATTTATGTGTCGATGATCTGGACCTTGCACAAATCATACCCACATAAAAGAGTCTGTTTTAAATGAGGCTGTTCACACAAGCTGTACAGCAGCTTCGCCGTGGTGCTTAATGACCCAGGGTCAAGGTGTGCATCTTGGGGAAATTCCAAGTGAAATGTGGATACTTGGCTGGTGCAGTTTAGGATTGGGCTGGACATGAACACAGTGCTTTTTCCTGAAAACATAATAATCTGTTTTCCCAATTAAAACCTGATGCTGGAACTGTTGCTGCGTTTAAATAGGGTGGATAATTTTTTTTTTGTTTGTTTAGTTTTTTTTTTCAGATGTACAAAAATGAATAGCCTACTTTTTCATCTAGGGATTAGGAAAAAAAATTCTCATACAGTATGTCCAAGGTTTGAGTTGTGACACAATATTGACATTTCTCAATATGACTGAAAGCATGACAGCTCAGATTCCCATCAGTGATAAATGGAGTTACAGTGTAATTTTAGCCACACAAACATTTTATTTCGTAACGTACCAACAGCAAGAGTATTTTTTGCTTGCCTAGAAGTTTCATATTTTTATTACATATTCAGTCAAGATCTCATGAGTCTATAATAATAATAATAATAATAATAATAATAATAATAATAATACTGTCAGTGTCTTTACCAGTGTGTGAACAACTTACGGCTTTGTCTAGACTATTATTATTATTATTATTATTATTACTATTATTATTGAGTGATTGAGCAAAGGTGTAAGGAAAAATGGCATAAGAATTCACAGCTTTGTAATCTTCTCCAAGAGTTCCCTAATGAAAGAGGACTTGGTCGAAGGTCTTGGTTGCGTGTCTTTCTCAGAGCAGTGCTGCTTGTGTTGCCGTGTGTGGACACCAAGTCATCAGTCATGACTCGGGCTGGCCCAGGTGCTCTGTTAACCCTCATGGGAAGATAGTCACTAAAAATACATCAGCCCTAAGCTGCTTATAGCATCCCAGAATGAGCTCACAGTAGCAGCTCAGAGCTTTGCTTGGCCAATAAATGCAGCATCCCTTCACATCTGAGGGAAAACGCTAAGTGCACCACGTGTGGCTCTGCCCTCCTCAGACTCGGACTCTATAGTGCTGCTGTTGGGAGTTGTATCCGAGTGCCGTGTAGTGTTTCCCCTACCCTCTAGTGTTTAATCTCCATCATTTGGGAGAAGACCTCACCATGCCCAACCTGAGTTCTCTGGGTAAGCTGTGTGGCTCCAGCCACAGGGATGACATCGTTATTCAGGACCAGGTCAAGCATAAGAACTCTGTGCGCCGCATGTCTATCATTGAGGATGGGAACGTAGCCGAAGTGCTCTACCTCATTCCCAAACAGTCAATGATGGAGCAGCTGCCCTTCCTTGACCCTAGCGAGTATTTGATCCTGGAGAAGATGGCATCTCCTCACACAGGAGCTGGTAAGAGAGCTTACATAATGAAAATGAGGAACGTGCAGTATCCAAAGAGGAACGCAATCATATATATATATATATATATATATATAATGTGCACTGGAGACTCTTAATGCTTTATTGTTAGTTATCATTTTGGGGCCACAGTTTTTGGCACAGGTTAGTTCACGTTTTGTTAACTGTGGATGGGTGGGTTCAGTAGTCTGTGGAGTACGGCTTTAGACACAACGCACACTTTTTGCGTTCATTCATGTCTACTGAATGTAAAATATTTTGCATGAACATTTCCATTTCAGTGCTTAGTTTACAGGTCAGTATGTTGACCTTATTTATTTCCTGAAGGCATTTCACTTTCAGGAAAAGTAAAAAAATATCTATCTATCACAACTTGATTTAAATATCTGTACTAGGTTACGCCAGCAGATGTGGTATATGAAATATGATCCTCCTCACCACAGCCGATGAGGTTGTACTGCACATATTTGTGTTGTAGATACACCATGCCCTATAGGAGATTAAGCTGAATATGCTGTATAATATCTTTTGAGATGCGGGTGGGCGTCACCTGCTGTTTTATCTCCGCTAGTGACCGTATTCAAAATGAAATCTGCTGATTACTATGACGCTCTCGGATTCTTGTTTTTTGTTTATTTTTTCTGTGGCTTTATGGAGAAGTAAAAGCTAGCAGTTGTGTCCTGATAGGAAAAATAACTGATGGGATGTTGAAGTGTCAGATTTGAGATATTTGTCATGTGTAAAGAAAAACATTGCCACAACTTTAACTTACGTTTTGTAGCAAACAAATGTTGTGTACTCTGTTTTATTTGTTTCGTCCAAGTCTCAGGGTTGATGGGTTGACTGGCTTGGCATCGCCCAGATGGGAAGCCTATCTATTGCAGGGCATCACAAAAAGCATTAACACACTGGTTCATACATTCTTTTAAATTTAGGGGCAATTTTCAAGCTTCCAGTTCACCCATTGGTGTGTTTTTGGGTGATGGGAGGACGTGCCCGTAGACACACGGAGAACATCTGAAACTCTGCACTGACAGTAACCCGAACTCCGGACGCTGGAGCCGTGACACGGCAATGGTGTCCGCCGAAACACAATACAATATACTGCAATATCTTCGCATGCTTATCCTGCATTTCAGCTCTCTGCTGCCTTTCCAAAAAATTGCTTTTTAAAAAAAACAATTTGAAGCTGGAGTCCAGTGGAGCTTTGTATTGTACGACTCCACGTGACGAATAATTCCAGCACTGCAGTGCCTCTCAGTCTCTCTCACATGGATGCACAGGCCTGTGCTGTTACTGTTTGATGCATGCACTCCATTGAAGCAGGCTCATAGATTAGAACGAGCACATTACTGCGCTCATATCTCCATTCAACCGATCAATCAGTTACCAGCAGAGCGCAGTCGCTGCACCCCTCACGCATGACTAAATCAACAGTCTACCGTTCAAAGGAGACTCCCGATATAACACTGTTCGCTCTTTCACTTTTATGAAATAAAAACACTGCTTCTCTCTGGCTCAAGCTGTATTCTTCAGTTCATCCTTAGTGACACTGAAATCAGATGGCTAAGAGGAAGAAATCCTAATTTGCTGAGTCGGTGCAACTAGCAGCATTTAAGCAGTTAAAGTATTTCACTCCTAAGAAAACACTGTGCAGCCTCTTCCCTTCCTTTCACCCGCTCTGTTGTAACTGTACATGCCATGTCAGTTGTGTTTTACTGAAAAGGAGTCAAGCAGAAGAGTTCGTTTCTAGACCAGAAAAGAACAAAGAAATTAAGCAGAAGCCTAAAATAAAGGAATAACATTGCATATCTGTGAAATTTTGTAAAATTACGTCTTATTAAGCAATCTTTAAAGTCATTACTGCGGTTGGTGATAATCAAAATGCACCACTGAAGCAATTTATAATGGAAATGTACACACACACACACACACACACACACACACACACACACACACACACACACAC
>JAQLOM010000006.1:9976208-9998893 GCA_030068315.1 Chrysichthys thysi
CATTACATTACATTACATTACATTACATTACATTATTGTACAATTTAGTAAAGCCTATCCACCCATTAACTGGACTAGTTTTAACTATTGCATAACACAGTTATATGGTATATTTGTTGCCATAGCTCATCTTTATATAGATTTGAACATTGTACATATTACTGGTGAAAAATAAAAAAAAAAGATTTGTGTATTTATGTTATTTATATCATAAAATATTTATATATACCAATATAACATGCACATATACCAGTAGCAGGAAGTCAACAACAAAAAAAAGAAAAAGTGTCATGTGTGGACACATATATTTCTATAAATCGCTGAGTTGTCGTCTATGGTGTGCAGCTTTTACGTTGTTTGCTGGCATGTCTTGTTTCATTGGGTTGTGGGTGTGAAGCAGAAAGTTAAGCCTACAAACTCCTAAAGTGAGAAATAAACACCGTCACTGGTAGTAGCATGCCTCCCGTATGGTCAGGAGTGCAACTTCAACTATGGAGTCAAATAGCTGATGTAAAATGTAATGGTAAGAAAGCTAAGATGGTGCTAAAATTGGTTAGATGTGCAAGACAGTCAAACAAACAAGCAACTGGGGCGACAGACCTGGTAAGAAGAAATAAATAGTGCACAATAAATCCACAATAACTCTTCCCCATCTCCTAAATTTATAACATTGAGTGAGAAGGCAAATACAAAAAGATTAGCTTACAATGCATACCTTGAAGAAATCATCTGAAATATAAGTACAGATGCCAATCTTAATCTCGACTCTTAAAGCTAGGGTTTGTTGGGTGGCTGTCTTGAATGCAAAAAAAAAAAAAAAAGTTTTTGCCCACATTTCCATTATTCTAACAAATCATCAACAAAAATAACCAGGGTTTGGCTTCTAAATATATATGTTGTAAGGCTTGAATTTCAAAATTTCCTACTCTCAGAAGTGTATTCACCTTAGAGCCAAAAGACCTGCATTTGCAAATACTGTGGGCCAAAACTCAAAAGGCCTTTCGAACACAAAATACCTTAACCACATGCCTCTGAACCACAAATAAACTTTCACACCTCAGTTAGTCTTGCGTAGCTAGTTGTGAAGAATACGTGCTGATCATGTCTCACAGTTATTGCACCAGCTTTGTGGAACAGGTTGAAAAAGTGTTGATAAACTGGCACAAGCCGATCATGTTTTGGACCTATAAGAGTGAAGGGGTGCAGGAAATGAACGTCCTTTTCTTTTGCTGGGTTTGTTCCCCCTCAAATAATGAGTAAACTTGGAATTTCATACAAATGGTACAAATATCGCGCCTAAATGATGTGACACCAACTAAAGAAATTGAGCAATTCTAACTTGATGAGTTGAGCTGATATGTCAGGGTTTCCAGGGATCGGACTTGGAGTTAATGGGCGCCTTTGTCATTTGCAGCACTGATCTCTTTTCCCAGTATCTGTTTATGAAATCTAGCAGCAAAACATTTATGCTGTAGCCGTGACCTTTGAGTTTTCACATAAAAGAGGAAAAAGAAGTTTTTTAATCCGGGACTTATCTTCATTGAGAATGAGGAAGTACTGCAGTTTAGTTAAAAGGAAATCCCCTTATCACCTAAGCATAGGTATAAATGGCCAGTTGAGACAGGAACCTCACCGAAACTCTTGAGCAATTACTTGAATTACATGAATCAATGCTCACACACATTTTGAACTGCAGCATGCAGTTGTCTAGAGACCTGCGGATAAAGGTAATACATGTATGTGTGTGGGAAAGTATGGAGCTCATCGAAGTGCAGGGTTCAGAATTGAGGAAGTGGGACGATTTACAGCACATGCAGGGGGTTTGGTGTTGTAGTTTCATGTTGTTGGGATGAAGGACTGGGAGCTGGCATGTAGCCAAACCATAAGCCATGGAAACTCAGCCCAATCTGCTCTAAAGTCAGCTGACTTCACATTCCCAGGAAGCCTTTGGAGAAGAACTTCAAAGTCCAGTCTGAAAACACATCGCAAGGGAAATATTGGGAGGAAAGCTCCAGTTACAGTAAAATGGGAAGTGTCAAGTATCAGAAGCATGTCTTGTTTCATGAGGATCTCAGTTATTTATTAAGCTCTGTGTAATGCAAAAGGAGACATGTCAAAGTAAAACATCTACTGCAGGTGGCTTTGTACCTTGTTCTTGTGAACACACTCACCACAACAGTGGTTGCATGTGTGAAAGGTTTTGCATGCTCTAGAAGCAAATGAAAAAACATGCTCAAACGTCTGAATCAATTCTTTTGCATTGTGATAGAGAACCAAGACACTTGACCACAAGTGTTTTAATTCAATTTATTGCCCAATTCTGCATAAGTGTTAGATTTTAAACACATTTTCCTGTTGTGTTTTGACTACGTCATGGAGTCTGATGGGGTCCTGAGTAACGTTAAAGGGCATATTTTGGATTGAGTAACTGTAATTACTCTAGTTACTCCAAAGCTCTTTAAGGACACTGTCTCCTAAAGCGCAGGGTTTCTGCATTAGAGTTGTTCTTGTACTTCTACCAGTAGCTCTAAAAAGAGTTTGGAAAGCAAATTTAATCAGTCCAGCATTTGAGGCTGCAAAAGTACACATAATCCTAAAGCACAGGGAATACAGAAAAATTCTGTTGCTTTAAATGACTCTGTAGACCTATGTGAGCCAAATGGCATCATTCAAAGTAATGACATGTAATAGTTTATGTTGTAAGCTGACTCAGCAGTAAGACGAGGTTAGTGGAGCGCAATGAAACCCGTTCTCTGCTGTCCTGAAGGCAAAATTCTACAGTTTCCTTTGCCTTACGCTGCAGAAAAGTTTCAGTTCAGAGCTCTTTGAAGTGCCTGGTGTGATTCTCTAAAAGGTTTTGATTATCAGCAGGGAACAGGCAGGGAGCTGGGAGTGGCTGGCGATCATGAATTATTTACAGGGGTGTGCAAGTTACCATAAGAAATTCATCGACCGTTATTTGGCAACAAGAAGATGAATGTTATCTGCTCCGTTTTGCTTTGTCTGGCTTGCATGTCTGAGATGAATTTGCCAAATGATGTATCGTTATCTACGATTGGTTTATTGCTTTCCGAGGTGTGTTTGATTTCACCCATGGCAATCTGGTCCACTACTGTCCTATTCTATTGTTGAATACATTGAGTTCAGGCATGAAGCCGACTTATTCATGTCAGTGAAAGAGGCACAAAGAGTACTCTTGAGTCTGGGGCGAGTGGGCCAGTTCAACTCTGACCCCTGGAGGATGTGTGGGGGCTGAAATCAGACTGGGTGACAAAGCAACCTCTTTTACCACACCTTATTCTCCTCCATGACCTCTGAGCTATCACGCACCCCCAGTCTACAGCCCCCTCAGCTTCAAGGAGATGTAACATAAGCAAGCACAACATAATTCAAAAGCCCCTGGGTATGTGATATGATGCCAAATGAAAGCAAGCCTCTGTAATGACATGGAGATAAAAACATGCAGGAGACAAAGGCACAAAGCATCATTCACTAGCACATGACATGTTAGACAAGTTGGTCTGGTTCTGTGATCCGGACTTATGAAATGATATGTAGTATATGGAGGGACAAGTGATCACAACCAGATGATTTATAGCTGTTGTTAGAAATTTGATTAGCTTTAATGTAAGGACACTTTGTCATTAGAGCTTATTGTGTGTAGATTGATGAAACCTCTAACACAATAGATTGTGCAAAACCTGAAGCTCGAATGTCTGTTCTGACTGTTATGCATGTCATCGTAGTGTTGGAGCAGCTACTGGAGCAGCTGCAGCGTTTCCTGAAGCTCCTGGATGGAGAGAACCTGAGTGGAAGTGCCACCGTGCAGAAGAGCCTGCTTACTGACCTGCTACATTCATACACATCTTCAAACGGTACATCATACAAACATTATACGTGCAGACTTCAGTACTACGTCATCATGCCCATTGTGGTACTTTTGTATAGGGAGATCGGTACGAGCCATGTTACTCTTTCAGAAAGAGAAACGTTTCAGAAAGTGAACAATTTGTTGTGTAGGGTTTTGTTTTCGTATACGCATGGCAGTGAGTTTTTGTATTCTGGACTTGGGCTTCTCTACTTCCTCCTCTGGCTCTAAACTGTATCATTTTCCAAGGCTTCTTTTATCCTCCAGGGACACTCACTTCCTTTGAGTAGCAGCTTATAAATAGCCTTCATTTCCATCCCCCAAATCCCAATCTGTTTTTTTTTGTTTTTTTTACAGTAAAACAAATTTTAAGCTGGGAGTGGCTTTTGTTATTCTGTTCATGAACTTATAAAAAACAGAGTGTATCACATGTATCTGGGTTGCCTCTTATTGCAAATTGAAAGCTTTTGGATATGGACGAATGAAATTAAATCAAAATATTTAAATTCTGCGTTTCTGGTGAATATTTCAGTAAGCCGTCAAGCAGAGTGGGGTTGTAGCAGGAATTTGGTTTTTTTATTTATAATAATTCAATATGGCCCCGTACATCTCCCACAGGCCTTGCTTTAATGGGTATAGTGGGTGGAGGGCCAAGAGGTGCTCTCAGATACATGCATAGCACAGAGCACTGTCCCTTTCTCACTCTGACAAAATTATACTGTATGCATAAAAACGATTGTGTAAAGGTCTGAGATTTTAAGAATAGAAAGAAGGTGTGATAGAGGAGTGTACATAATTGTAGTATCATTTATCATTATGAATAGCTGGTATTTTCAGTTTGATCTGGTAGAGTCAAGAAAAATGTTATTTACACTTGAAGCACTCTTGAAGACGCTTTTTCTTCCTGCTGTCTTTAAGGTGGGGATGAAGAGTATATCTACATGAACAAGGTCCTTGTTATCGGCCAGAACAAAGGTGAGTGTATGCTTCAGAACCCCAGCTCTAATTTATAGCAAAGGAAAAAACTATACTGAGAAAATTGTAGATGCAAAATAGGGTCATGACTCAGACGTTTCTCATGCATTTTTTTGCAACAGTGAAACAAGTTTTATTATTATCAGTGACCGCTGTTTTTATATAACCCTGCTTAAATGCTGGGCTAATTTTCAGCGAGGTGATACATTGTGGAGTAAGTCCCCCCCTGCCTTCACCACGATTTCCTGTCTGTTTCTTAATAAATCCTTCCGTCGTTCACAGCCAGACCCCCATCTGAGGCCTGGAGGCTTTGTTTAGACGTCACTGAAAAATGAAGCATGTAGAAAACTAGACTGAGCCTTCATATTAGAGCTGTCTAAACCACAAGACGTATATGTGTGTGTCAGATGTGATCAGTAGACTTTAATCACTGAGAAAACCCCCCCAGCCCTTGTCAGACAAAAGACCAGATAGACTGAAGAGAGATGGATTTGTGGTTCAGAACAATGTTAGTGTAACTATCTGACATCTGGTGGTGCTGACATTGTGATGCTTCACCCATTTCTTCTTCTCATGCTTATGCTAATATTTGCATAGTATTAGTTCATCTTTGACGAATCTGTAATAACCATTATGAATCAGGTACTGTATGATTGGTAGTCGTCCAGTAAAGAGACACGTTTGAGGTTACACAGAAACAAAAGAGGTACTAAGGAGTAGAGATGAAGCGAGGAAACTCATCCATGCCATTATCTTTGCTGACTCTTAGAGGCTTCCTGTGAAAGTTTAATGTTCATCTTACAGCGGCCCAGATGTTAGCATTTGAAGAGGAAGTCAGAAGAATGTCTGATAGGAAGTGCTTGAGTATGACTATTGGCTCTTAAAATATTACCACAGGCCACAAGAATTACTAGACATGAACTCACAGCCTATACAATAATAATAATAATAATAATAATAATAATAGCCTGGTTTAACAAAGCAAACTCCTTCTCTGTGTGTTAACAAAGCAGATTTAGTGTACAGGCTGTACTGTATGTGCTATATGAATGTATGCTGTATGTATTGTTCTACACTCTAAACGTGCTCCAAAGGCATCAACTTTTCTCCTTTTCTCCTCTCATCCTGTATGAAATCAGACCACAGAGCAGAAACAGAGGCCAATGAAAGTGCAGGAAAGCATGTCTGTGCACCACAGAAGAGTCTTCCAGAGCTTCCTCCACCCAGAACAGTAAGTCAACAATCATAACGCATTGTTTATTATAACTAAAGTTGCTCGGTCACTTAGACAAACACCTATGAAAGATGCAGCTATGTATAGCTATACATTGCTGCATTGTAACAAACAAAAATGGTGACAAACAATAAAAGATATACTAGTAAAGACAAAGTTTTAATCTAAAAGGGGGATGCAAACCTTTGCACGCCACTGTATGAAAATTGCGATGAACAACTACTTTATTACAGGCTATAGAAATACCCGATTTCATGGTTATACAGTATATTGCATATTTTATTTGGTTTAATATTGACTTCTGCTTGTGCTATCTGCTGTTTGTTCAGCGTGTGTTTGAACCTATGTAGCAGCTGAATGGCTTAAAAAAAGTCATAGGGGAAAAAATCATTCCAGTGTTTCTACTCAAACTTTATAAATGACTATAAATTTTCTAAATTCTGTTTTTTTTTTGTAAATAGGTGTGGGAATCACTTTTCCGTGCCAAGGTATTAATCCCCATTTTATGTGCAAAATGCAGAGTGGGTGTGCTGTTTAAGTGTGTGTGTTGTTCTGTGGGTAGCTGTAGTCAGGCGGATAGACATACGGGAGGATGGAGAGAATTAGTGGAGCTAAGTGAGACGTCTTTGAACTCCAGATCCATCTAAAGATCCACAGGGTGCAGCCAGTGATTAAAAACACCTGCATCAGCCATTCGAAAACCACTGCTTCAGTGTTTATGTGTAAGCCAGGTAGCGATAGAAAGGGATAGAGTTTCCCTAGAACACCTTAAAAGAATTTCCCTGTTCGAGTCCACCTGATTGGGCAGTATGGTGATCCAGTAGTTAGCACTGTCACCTGACAGGCAAGAAGGTCCCAGGTTCAATCCCTGGGTTGACCATGGTGCCTTTCTGTGTATAGTTTGCATGTTCTCCCTGTGTGTGCGTCGGTTTCCTCCCAAAGACGTGGATTAGGCTAATTTGTTGCTCTAAATTGCCCATAAGTGTGAACAGGGCAAGGGTGCAAGACTGGGGACTTGTGCGTTGTGCGTGATAGGCTACCCCTCCTGAGGAATCAACAAACTCATTATGTACTCTGTATATTCTAATGCTGTTGCAGTCTAGTCATGACAATGGCTATTTCTAGAGAAGAAGAAGTCCACTTGATTTCTATCCATAGTGGCTTGATAATCGAATAAGATGTAGCTCTATCTAACCACAGTATTCACAATGCAACCACAGTATATTAGCACCGAAAAGTTTGTGGACACTTGGCCATAACACCCACAGGTGCTTGTTGAACATCCCATTCCAGATTTAGTCCCCCTTTGGGGAAGGCTGTACACTAGATTTTGGAGCATGGCTGTGGGAATTTGTGCTCATTTAGCCATGTGAGCATTGGTGACATCAGACAGTGATGCCAGGTGAGGAGTTCTTGGGTGCAGTCAGTTTTCCAGTTCATGGGGTTGACTGAGTTCTCAAGAAACTTGAGTTGTTTCACACTAACCTTGGTGAACCACAAAGTCTTCATGGAGCTTGCTTTATGCACAGGGGCATGCTGGAATCTGTTTGGACATCTTTGACCCAGTGAAGGGAAATTGTAATGTTACAGCATACAAAGACATCTTAAACAATTGTGCGGTAACAACTTTGTGATAACAGTTTGGGGAAGGACCACATACTGGTGTCATGGTCAGATGTCCAAAAACCTTTGTCTGTTTAGTGTATTTTGTGTACAAGTATAAAAATCTTACATTGTGGTAAATTAACCTACACACTATCATCTTTGTTTTGAACATCAGTAGCAGTCTCCACTGGTTCATTTATAATATTTCCTTCCTGTTTATTTTCGGCCCTGGGAAGTCTGAGCATGCATGTCCAGAGTGATCCACTCTTTGGAAAACCCATCATCTGCCTGTGTGGTTTCCAGTTATCACCACAAATCAGGTACTCCAGTGTCAGATTGCGGTTTACTGTGAACACGGAGTCACCTCTCACCATAGCTGTAAACAGGGCTCCACGACTGTTGATATAATGCCCTGGCATGGATGTCCACTGGCCTGTGTGGATGTTATAGCAATCCATGAGGCAGCGTAAGAAGTCATCACAAGGACCATTCCTCATCACATAGAGTTTGCCACCATGCGCCACCATGCAGTGACCATAACTCTGATAATGTATCATAGTTGTAGTCAGGATCCACTCATCCTTCACTGGTTTATATTCATAGATATCTGTAGTATTAGGTGGCTTCCAGAAACACACAAAGATCCTCCTTCTGGCCACAGTGCTTGCCGCTCCTGCCACAGGGCACGGGGCATTTTTCACAAAAGTCCACGTGCGCGTGGAAATGTCACACACCTCTGCAGAAGACATTATTCTCTTATCGTATTCGCCACCAAAGGCATACAAGTTTCCTTCATGGCCCACAAGTGTGAAGTTGTATCTAGGCTGCTGAGGTCCATCAAATACACTCCAAGAGTTGCTCTCTGTGTCATAACAGTAACTGAAGTCCACTGTCTCCATGCTCACCCCTCGCACACCTCCCACCACATACAACCGATTCTCCACCACAGCTATTCCTGCCATGGATGTGCTGGCCTCTGTGGGAAGGTCAGTGAGGTATTTCCACATGCCTTGCTCCTCTTCAAGGTGCCACAAGGTCCTGGAGGAGTCCTGCAGGATTTTCATTGAGGGTGAATGTGTTCCAATAGCAATGAAAGAAACAGGTGTGAGAGACTCAATGTAATGAATCATCTCCTCTGGCAGAAACTGTGCAGCCTCATTCAGATCCCGGAAGGAATCACGGATAAATAATGCTGCACTGTGAAACAGTCTCAACAGGCCAAACATGGCTGCTGTATGGTACAGGAGGAAGCAGTTGTCTGTATCTATGATGTCTATAAGATACTGCATCAAATTGTCTACTTGAAGGAAGGCAGCACACTCCACAGCTTCCACAATCTCATCAGGGTCCCTGATGCTTGGCTGTTCACCTCTTGCAACAGCCAGAGCTATGAGGAAACCCCTTGCTCTTAGGCCTCCTTGCAAATGGAGCTCATCTTGATGGCTTTCCCTCATCCCAGAACGAAAAAGAGCACGAAAGTACTCCGAATTCAGGGCCAGCAGTGCCTTGTCCACAGTGAAAACACTTCCGTCCACTTTCACTCTGAGAGAGTGTGTCAGCCCCTGTCCCTCTGCAATGCCAGAAGCTTCAGACTGGGGCACAATAACAGCGTCCAGCCCTTGGCTGCTGGGAGGCTCCATAACTCCTCCAGCTTACCTGTCCTTACCTAGTATTTCATCCACTCTGCAGGTTTTAAAGTAAGTCCAACCAAATTAAAGTTTTAGTCCAGAATCGATACTAAATATAAGTGCTTCAGTCACACTGTAGCGTCAGTCAGCTACAGTCAACTCTGCTCTCCTTTGCAGTTACTCAAAATAGAGCCATTCTAAAGATAGCAGAAGGGTTGGCCTTTGGCATCAAATAGGACATGGAGTGTGGCTTCCACGCAACAGACACTGATGAATATAGAGTATCCTAAATAGAAAATTGTAAAAAAAAAAAATAAATAAATAAATAAAAATATGTAACCCACCTATTCTGTCAACAGTCATATTAATTTATAATCACTGAAATGTATTTCATGATATCTTAATGATAGAATGATCACAAGAGATCGTAAACAAAAATACAGCCATAACTCGAGACCTAGACTGGACAAGAAAGAAGTGACTGAGAAAACAAGGAATTTATTTCAGGGTCTTCAACTGATCAAAGAGAGTTCAAAGAAAGATCAGATGACTAATCAAGAACAGAGGTTCAATTAAGTTAAAAGTGAGTTCTAAGGAGGATCAGAGAAGTGATGACAGCCGATAGAGGCTATATACCTAATATATCGGTTACCAGAACTAATTCTTTTATCTGCTGCTACTCTCTTTTCCCAAGCAGTTTTAGGGCCCAGTCGACATGTATTTTTACTGTGCTGGATTCTTGGCACCAGAACCAGGGGTTTTCCATGTTTTGGGTGTTTGTTTGGTCTCTTTCTCATTTGTCCTTTTCCTCTTTCTCAAAGTCTGGCTTTCTCGTCTTATTTATGCCTGACTCTTGATCTACTTATTTCTCAGACTGATGTTCCCATGGAAATGAGATTGGGGGCTTGGTTATTTCAACAAAAATGAGGGGAGTAGACTCAGATGGGGTTTCTATGGAGTTTAGGACACAGCACTGGGTGACTGAGTGTGCTAACATCAAACATACTCATATCCAACTGCATAGGCAAGAGTGATCATGTTGCTTTGGTGGATCAGTTGGCCTGGTCCTCAGCGCTTAGTCCTGGTCTTTGGCTGTTCTTGAAGCAGCAAGGATACCGATATTGAGAGGGAGGAATTAATGGCCTGCTCTATCATCTTAATCAATGGCAGATGCACTCTCACACCAACACTTCTTTTTTCTTACCTCCTAGTGCCTCCCTCTATTTCCTTGATTGACTGTCAGAGATCCAGAAGACAGAGTGTGTGGGGTGTGGTATTATTACATCTGTAAGAAAAATAGCTTCCATTTAGTTTAGTCAGGATATTTCCAAGGTGGAAGGCTGCACATGTTCCCATCAACTCATTACTTTTCTTTTTACTGCTTATATCTGCCCCTTGTTCCACTTCGCTTCCCACCATTTTGACGATTCCCATAAAAGCCGACAGCAAACTTTTATAACTTTTATTGTTAGTTAACAATAAACAAATTGTTTATGAGCACTCCACAGTCCTTATTAAAAAAAACACTGCCAGTTAGCTATAATATACAGTATTGGAATGACAAAGCCAGTTATATAATTTATAATCTAATTGTATTCTAAGACATTTGGGATTGAGATGGATATGAGATGATAGATGAGAATTCCACATTCTAATATTTACATCTAGGTGTGTTAAACAACTTAGAACATGGCATATTTGCTGGCAGACTGGCCATCTTTAGGGGATTGAAAGTATTGGAACAGACACTTGGATGACACTTATTTCATTTCAAGCATATCCCTTGCTTCCCATAACCACATAACCATAGGACCCAGTTACGTCAGAAACCTCTTACATTATTCTTTTGTGTTTATTATTTTAGATGTTTTTCCAAGGTTGTACCATGTTTCTTTCAGTGTTTTATTTCTTTTCTTGGGGGGGTTCACCCTTCAGTATCAGGAGGTGTAATGCAGGTTCAGTTAGGTTAAGGTCTGGTGATCGACGTTCTAAAAGTTTCCACGTTTTCGCATGAATAAATCCTTTGTTATGCTGGCAGTATGTTTTCGGTCATTGTCTTGCTGCGTGAAGTTCCTCCCAATTAGATTGGGTGCATTTCTCTGTAAACTGACAGACAGAATGTTTCTAATGACTCCTGAATTCATTCTGCTGTTTCCATCATGAGTTACATCATCAATAAAGACTAGTGAGCCTGTTCCAAAAGCAGCCATGCAAGCCCACGCTATGACACTGTGCTTGACCAATCAGCTTGAATGTTCTGGATCATGATCAGAGCCTTTCTTTCTCCACACTTTGGCCTTTCCATAACTTTGGTAGATCTTGTTTCCAGAAATACTGTGGCTCATCTCTGTATTTCTTTGTGAATTCCTGTCTGGCCTTCAGATTCTTAAAGCTGATGAATGGTTTGCTGATCTTGTGGTATGGCCTATATATTTTCTCTTCTCAAAGTCCTCTTCAAATGGTGGATTGTGATATCTTCATACCTGCCCTGTGGAGATTGTTGATGAAGTCACTGCTTGTTGTTTTTGGGTTTTCCTTCATAGCTTTTGTGATGGGGCAGTGGTAGCCTAGCAGTCAGTGCATTGGCCTTTCACTCGAAAGGGTGTGGGTTCAAGGCCCAGGACCGCTGAGGTACCCTGAGCAAGGTACTCTCCCCAACACCCGGGTGTTGTTTGGCTGCCCCTTGCTTCACCTGGTGAATGGGTTAAATGGACATTTCACTGTGTCATGCTGTGCTGTGCTTCACGTCTGACAGACACTAGTATCACTATCACTCACTTAATGTTTCTGCCTTCAAATAGGTGATCTGTTTATTGTCTGGTTGTCAGTACACCAGTGGTTTCTTTCTTTTTTAGGACTTTCCAAATTATTGCTGTCTATTGCCTGTCCAATGGCCCTGATAGCTTTTCCATCTTTTTTCATCTTCAAAACTGCTTACTATTCTCCCATAAACAGCACTCAGGTTTTCATGTTGGTTTATTCTTTTTAACAACACATGCGGTCTTCACAGACGAATCTCAGGGTTCCAAACTAAGAGTGGACATTCATAGCTATTAATTGTTTGAACAGTCAATCTAACAGGGCACAGGTGGGCAACAAGAAACTCCTGGCAATTGCATATTCCAATATCACTTAAAGGATGTGTAGGAATTTTTTTTTTGAACACATCTAGATGTAAATATCAGGAAGTGAAACCTAAAATTCTGATCCATCATGTCAAATCCAAATATCTTTATTGCATAGCAAACACAAGAGAGATGATATTGCTGTTCCAATACTTCTGGAGGAACCTGTGGCCTGACCATCCAGTTCATATAAAGAAGAATACTGAATGGGTGATAATCTCACCATGAATCAACATAAATCAAAACCATTGTATATAGACCATCAGGAAATTCTCTCTGTGTGTGGGTGGTGAATAGACTGTGCAAGCTTAATGCAGAATTAACTATGTGGATGTCAAATGTGAGGATTTAGTTATGATTTATGTTATCATATTTGTAAAAACCCACCAGCCAATTCACACCTATCTAAAAACATTACTTCTTCTGGGAAACGTGTGTGGAATTCCTGTCTGAGGTTTGAGGTCATAGGCAGCTTAGATTCAGGGTGGAGGAATTCCCCATCAGATACAGAGCAGAGGCCTGAACAAAGTCAGGTGCTTAACGGAAAGCTCTTGAATCTGATTTATTACATGTGAGATGTTAAACAGAAACATACATGGCAGATTTGGTGCAAAAGCAGCGAGGGTATAGCTGTGGTTTTTCGCATCGTATATGTAATCCATGATGCATGAACATAATGCATTATCAAGGAGCTATAATCTCTCTCTCTCTCTCTCCCTCTGTCTCTCTAGCCCATAGGAAGGAGGGAGCCATTTTCTCTCCCACCACCTCCAGCACCAGCATGTATGGATTCTCCAGAGAGTTACTATGAAGAGGCTCAGCCCTATGATTCAGCCATCAATGGTAGGTCCTGGTCAGCGACAGCCCTTAAGTTACTTTTCTTCATCCCAAGTGACTCTCATTTTACACTCGCTGATTATTAAATTTCAAACTGATTTTAAATTGCTGTTTAGGAAATATAAAGCCTTAAATGCTTTAAACCAGCAGTATGCTGCATCATTTTGTTTACTTACGGTTAATCATGAGGCTCATACAAGGCTCAGCCAGTAGATGACATTTGTCTTACATTTCCCCTAAACACTGGAAAATGTTTCAGAGAACGTTAGGAATATAGAGCAGGGATGCATTATCTATATGTAATTTTTAAATCAGAATAAAAAATATATTGCAATATAACTGGCCTACTCAGAACTTTTGGATCTTTTATTTTGTTAAAGCTGCAAAGTGTGCGTGCCAATTATTTATTCATAATGAAGCATATTTGATTTGGTTCAGAGAGTTTAACAGGTTCTATATTCTAAAACTATTATTATTATTATTATTATTATTATTATTATTATTATTATTTATTGTTGTTCTAAAAGTAGTAGAAGTGTAAGACACTGGTGCAGTAATACAGAGTTCATTATATTACAGGATATAACCACTTTGATTAAACAAGGCCTTAGTAACTTACTTTGTTTTTTAATCAAATAATTTGACATTAAATATTTACATTTACAGTATTAGCTACATTACATTCACACTGATTCACATAGGTTTATATACAGTTCATCGCAATATACAAATATAACATGAAAGTGTTTTTGTCTATAACATCTTGGTTTAGCAGACCAGTATATGACCTTTAGTTTTTGCAGTCCATCCTGTTTTTGGGGGAACACACTGTTCATTCAGTGTCCTGATTTAGCTCACTCGCTGCTGCCATGAAATTTTACTTAATGTAATTGAGATCTATGATTCCCAAATTTGGGCTACAGATTTCTGGACAGTTTCTTTTCTCTGAGCACGACCACAACACAGAGGACCCTGTGGTTGAGGAGCGCAGAACAGTGATACTCTTTGTTTCCCTGCAATGGGTCTTCTGGCACTGGACATACAGTGACAGAACATTAACCATGAGCCTAGGAAATGGGGGCCAGCTGAAGCAAGGCCTAGGGCAGATAGTGCACCCTGACCAGTGAATGATTTACATACAGCAAATGTCTGGACACATCATCAAGCAGCTGTGTTATTCAGCATTGAAGGAGATTGTGTTGAGAGATAGGGTTTCCTGGCTGAGTTAGGAGAACATCTTCTTAGAAAAAAGGAACTATAGTTAAGATTGTGTCTAAGGTTACAAAATATTAGTTTTAATAAGCATTCTAACTGGTTAGCTGGAGAGAAAAAAAGAAAAAGAGATTTTTTTCCCTCTCTACTGTTCTCTCATTTGAATGGTTTCTACCGCTTATCATACGGGTAACTAAGCAAAATGAGCCATGGCAGTATTCCTTCATTCATTCATTCATTCATTCATTCATTCATTCATTCATTCATCTCTAGTAATACCTTCATCTTGGTCAGGGGCTGGGCAGCCCATCAGGGGAACAGTGGGTGCAAGGCAGGAACACATCATAGAAGGTATTCAAGTTCACCACAAGGCACCACGCATACACGTTTCCACACTCATTGACACCTAGGGGCAATTTATCATAGCCAATCTACCTACAAGTATGATTTTAGGAAGTGGTCAGAAATGAAGAACCTGAATGAAACCCACACAGACACAGGGAGAACATGTACAACATTAAAAGTTGGCTCCTGGAGCTGTAAGTCAGCAACACTTCCCATGCTCATGGCAGTGTAAAAAAAATACTAAATCTGCTAGAAAATGCCCAACATTCACCAGAATCTGGTCTCTAAACGTCTCCCCAGCTCCACCTTCTCTTCACTTGCACTTTTTTTTTTTTTGGACCATGACTAACATAACAGATATCTTTCCTCAGATGATGCTGATGCAGTGAGCAGCTCTTATGAGTCTTATGATGAGGAGGAAGTGCCGAAGGGCAAGTCTGCAGCACAGCACCAGTGGCCATCCACAGAGGCATCTATTGAGTTAATGAAGGACGCAAGGATTTGTGCTTTCCTCTGGAGGAAGAAATGGTTGGGCCAGTGGGCCAAACAGCTATGTGTCATCCGAGAAAATCGTCTCCTTGTACGTGACCTTGGTGATGAGTTAGTCACACATATTTCCTACATATGTAGCCTATATTATAGGCTAAATTATATAATCCTCCTGGTGCCCATTGTCAGATGACATAAGTAAATACAGTATGAATGCCATGTAGCAATAAAAATCTACATTTCTTTCTGCCGTGATGCTATACAGCTTACTGTAGTTCCATATCACAGATAGTAACTTGTCCCATGCCTTTATTTGTGTACACAGTGCTATAAGAGCTCAAAAGACCAGACCCCACTGTTGGACGTCAGTCTGGTGGGCTGCAGCGTCATCTACAAAGAAAAGCAGCCTAAGAGGAAAGAGCACAAGCTGAAGATCATCCCCCAGGGTGGTGAGGCCATTGTGCTGGGCCTGCAGAGCAAAGAGCAGGCTGAACAATGGCTGAAGGCAAGACTGCAAATATTCTCAGCTATGAGGAAAGAATGCACTAAACCTTTCATACTCAGACTGGACAACCATGATTTACTTGTTGTATTGTTGTTTACTGTAGGTTATCCAGGAGATCAGTCCCAAATCTACCGAGGGCCCTGATGTCTCTGAGTCACCAAAGCTCATTTGTACAAAAGTATGCATTGAACAGAATGTAACATAAGAAGCTGTTTTACATATACTTTGATCTAGCACGCTAATTTTTCTTTGTTCCCCCCCCCATTAACTGTTTAGTGCAGAACCTTACAACATAAGTTCAGTGGTTCACTGGTTCAATTTCAGCAACGTTTCCAAATAGAGACTATAAAAATAACATTTCTACTTGTTGAAACAACAAATGTCCTAAAAAGTACCTCAATTAAGAACTACAGGACAATTATATAGGCCTAAATAGCCATGTTTTAAAGATAGATACTCAACATAAATTGGGTCTGTAAACTGGCAGTAAATAACAAGAAACAATTAGGATTTTGAGGACCCATTTTGAGGTGCAGTGAATGCATCAGAGCAAAAGAATGATTCAAAGAATGATGTAGGATAACCATTAACCATCCAAAGAACACTTGAGGAACCGATTTAAGAGTGTAAGTTTAATCACTGACAACCAATATATTCTGGGAAATTGGGATTTTAAACAATTTACTAAATGGTTGGCTATAGTATAGAATCATATAAATGAAGAAGAGTATAGTGAACATGTTAACTGTCCCTCCACAGACTGACCTTAATGAGAGGTACTCCATGGCATCAGAGAGTGGCAGCAGCACAGACAGCCATGTTGAAAACCTTGAGACTAAAGATGGTGAGACTTCTTCCATTTCCCTCAACTACTCCTTGCAGGGGGTTATTGTTCTCATAATTGCATTCTAATATTTAATTTCCGTTTAGTTAAGAGGAAATCCGGTCCTGGCCTCATGCTAAGTAATCTGATGAACATTGGGAAAAAGAAAATTTTGTCTTTAGAGGGTCCTGAGACACGTGTGGAGACGTCAGGTAGATGGGTGCAGACATGCTGCAGATGTTCTTTAATATTAACAGTTATAACGTTGAGCCAAACTGTCCACGAATGAACATGTCCACCTTCTTCTTTGTAACAGGCTATCTAAATGTCTTGGTGAACAGCCAGTGGCGGTCACGCTGGTGTCTGATTAAGAATGGTAAACTTTGGTTATACCAGGACAAGGGCAAGTCTAAGGTTTCCCAGCAACCAGTGCCTCTGGAGGGGTGTATGGTGCTTCCTGACCCCAGCCCAGAACACCTCTACTCATTTCGTATACAAATGGATGGAGAGGAGCTTGCTATACTGGAGGTGATTTTAATCTCATACTTAGTTGGGTCATTAAGAACAATCACAGTGAGCAACAGTATGGCAGCCTAAACAAAAGCTTATATTAGCCTGGTTTTCCCCTGATCTCACACATCTCTGCTATGCACTCTTACACCCAAGCTATCACACATACCCCATAACAGATTTCTACCCTGTCTGGCAATGTGAAAAAAAAGGGTGTAGTCTGCTTTAGAGACCACAAATTTGCAATCCTCATGATGGTGTAGTGCTTCCAGACTCCATATCGGAAAGGCTAGCACTGCTGCAATAAAGTTCAGCAAGCCAACACTTACTCATGTTTTGGGAACTGATGGGACTTCAAACCAATCTGCTCTCATCTTTATGCTGCTTTATAAATTTATGGAGATTTTAAAATTGAAAAGGCTAATGTGTGTGTGGGATTTCTATTTTGCCTTTTAAGTCCTTAAACATGTGGCTACGAAGCTGCTGTGATGAAATACTCTCATTACAAGGATAAACAGTTGATTTCCTGCTCTCATTCCAGATTTATTGTCTGTCTCCATTTTGAGTAAAGAAAAAGCAAGCAGAGCGTTTTTAAATCTTCTGTAAAGAATAGCATGATTATACTATATTGCACATTACGGTTATATAATTTTTTCTTTTCTGTCACACCTTCTAGGCTAAATCATCCGCTGACATGGGCCACTGGCTGGGACTTATACTCTCACAGACAGGAACCAAAACTGATCCTGAGGACCTCACCTATGACTATGTAAACTCTGAGAGGATATCCAGTATAGTCAATGCAGCCAAGACCTCCATGTAGTGAGTGTAATTTCTTTTTTGCCAGCAAACATGAAATGTGGAATGTGTGTCTCTGTGTGTGGTTCACTGGGGATCTTTTTTGGCTATTCCTTAGCTTAATGCAGAGGAGATATTCAGAGCAAAACATGTACACAGAAAGTCTCCCAACAAACAACCATGGCTCTGATGACATATACGATGATGTGGCCTCCACAGAGAATGAACTGGAGGTAAGCAATACTGTTTTGGGGTTAGACATACCACTCGGTAGTCATTATAGCATTGAGGAAAAGTGCACAATTGCCCACACTGTCTGCCAGAGACCATTTTGTCCGGGTTATGCTTTCATTGTTTTTTGGATGATCATTTGTGTGTCCAGATTTTTAAACTTGGAGTAAGGTACAGGGGGGATGTTGGATGGTTAACAATTGTAGTTTGTAAGGGAATCCACTTGGAACCGCTTTTGAAATGGAAATCCTCTGGTGGGTTTTCTAAAAAAATATTCACATTTTTAAGGATTTTTTAAGAATATAAATTTGTTAGCATGAATGGCATCAAGTAGAGCTCATTGTTGCACAGTTGGGTTAGATTATTTCTGGTGTAAAGAAGTGAAGAAGTGTTGTTTTCAAGATGCATTTTCTGTGCATTTATCTGTTCTTGCCATACAGGATAGTCAAGATGGCACCAGTGAGGTGGTGATCAATCCAGAACAGGACGGGAAGGACAGGGTATATCTGGATTTAGTCCCTGTCCGCTCGTTCCTCCACACAAGTTCAGGCCAAGTGTCCCCCCACTCCAGTCCAGCCCCAACTCCAAGTAATAGGGAACCAGAACCTGACAGTGAGGTAAGGACCAACAGAGCACACCTCTCATAAACTAAAGGTGTCGTTTAGCTATTCAGTTAAGTCAGTTTGTTTTAGATAGGACATTTCAACTTTTCATCGCATCTGTTCCTGTTTCATCACAGTCGGAATTGGTCTGCATTTCTAAATGCTTAATCTCTCTCCCAATCTTAGGAAGGTGTATCTGCAGAGAATACGTATGAAACCTTGTTGACTACACCCAAAGAACATCCTGATCCTCCACCCATTCCCGCAAGACTGGATGTGGACCCCAGCACTTCCCCAACTTGTCCTCTTCAGCCCCAACCCCAGACCCAGCAACACCAACCCAATTCCCCACGGGTCAGCTTCCTGAGTATGGAAGGCCAGAAGAAGGGCTCGTCCTTACCTTTACCTCACAGTCAGATACACAATCAGCTCCTTACATCTTCACATACACAGCACAGTTCCCCAACCTCAAGAGTAAGGGCTGCAAGTGCAGATAGGGTCCTTGATAGGCTGAAGCCATCTGTAGCAGGTAAGAAACCAGGCCAACATTAGTTTCATACAGTTTCATGTATTTAACCCTTTATTGGGCCCCAAAAGAAATATTTAGAAACTCAGAATTTCAACCTTAGAGTGTTATTGGGGGATATTAAAAGACTTTATTGCAGGGCAAAACTTTTCCTATATATATATATTACACATACACACACATGTACACACACACACACATACACGCACACATACACACAAAGAACACTTATTTAGGATGGGAGAAATCCATGAGTTTCTAAGACCCCCCACAGAAGCATTTTGGATGTTTACCAAATATGGTTCTTCGCCCAATAAAGGGTTAATGCTGTTGTACTATTTTCCGGTCATTCACTTCAAGAACTTGTTTTCAATTTTGCTTTTCAGTTAAACGATCTGATCTTGGACAAAGCTGAACTCTCTCCCACATTCTGTTCTGTATAGTGTGCTCAGGGTCAGTTGAGGTGAAGCTTGGGAAGAACCGCACGGAGGCCGACGTGCGACGCTTCACAGAAGAGAAAGACCGGCTGGAGCGAGAGAGGGAGGAAGTCAAGAGCACTCTGGCCTCACTGCGGAAGGAGAGACGGGAATTAAGAGAGGAGCTGAGCTCATGTCAAGGTACGTCAGCTCCCTCTAGTGTACAAAGGTCTCTTTCAGCACCTCAAAAAATCTCTCAGTATTTGCTTGATTTTTTGCAACTTATGACAAATTCTTACATCATAACTGGCCATATTATGTAGTAAAAGTACTCCGTGTGTTTTGATTTTTGTCCAATTTCAATGCCTTGTACAGATCCTTCTAAGCAGGCTACTCTGGAGGCACGTCTGAAGCAGGAGGAGGAGGCGTGCAGGGAGGCAGAGCAAAGGAGAGTGGAGGTGGAGCTCAGGCTGGTGGAGGTAAAGGAGAGCTTGAGGAAGGTGGAGGCTGGACCCTTTACTCTGGGCACCACAGTGGACAGCAGTCTACTGGATTTGCCAGCGGTCAGTGTGCTTACCATGGCCTAGCTCTGGAGATGTGTTGTACTGATCACGCACACATGGAGGCTATGTTATTAAAATGATGGCATAAACATCAGCAGTCCCTTATACTGTATATAAAGAGCCTGTTTTACCCACAGGAAATGCTGAATTTATCAGATGTTAATATATTGAACATTTATCAATTTTTCAGCCCAAGATTGCCCCTGCCCCTGCCCCCTCTGCTCCCGTCAACAACAGCGACTCCTCTCCTGTTAACTCGGCAACGGCCATGAAAAACAGGCCCCTATCAGTCATGGCACCCAGCAAAGGCAATGTACTGCAGAAAGCCAAGGTAGGTGACTTTAAATAAGCATGATTCCGAGCATGTCACTTCAAGCGAGAGATCTTCGTCACTTTCACATACTGAATTCTCCAAAAGTAGCAGGAACTGAAAATTTCTTTTTCACAGACTGGGTGTCACACAGTGTGTGGTGATGTCTGGGTTGCACGTTTCAGGCGTATTTGCACTTATACATTTGTTAGACTGTTTTATTACAAACTGATAAGTAAGAGTGGAAAAACATGCACAAGCTGATAAAAAATGAAGTCAACGGCCTTGCTCAAACATCCTGGGTTTTTCCCAGTAAAGTCTTGTATAAAATTATATCATTTTGTTTTATTTCCTGAAAAGGGACTGCTATGTATAAAAAGATATTCCTGTCATTCCCAGGAATTTATCTGACATGCTACACTTTTAATATGTACATTTTTTTGTCCTAAACTATTACCACTGGCTTATTACCATAGTAGTGCACAAGTCAATGGCAAGAAGCTATACACGAACAGCACTGGTTCTTAAAAATAATTTAGTATAATGAAATTATGAGCTATGTACACAGACATGTCATAAGTAAAGACACCATCATTTAAATAAAAAAAAAATAAATAAAAATTCTAGAAACTTCCTTGTAGCTGCTGTGCCATCGTAGCCAAGTTGATGGAGATCCCTCACAGAAGTACTTCGACTCACTTGGAGTCGCTGTGGAACATCACTGGTCTTACAACGGGGATTTTTTACAACAATCCACTCGACACTCCCCTGTCCGAGGGCCCAGGTCGACCTGAGCAGGATGCAATTGATTCCTTTCCTTTGCATTTGAATTGTACAATCACTCTGTTGACTGTGGCGAGAGGAATCCCAAGGTTTTGTGCAATCATACGCTGGCTAAGTGGACCCTCAGACTGACCCACAGTACGCCCTCACTGAAAAATCACTCAAGTCTTTTGCTTCTGGTGTTTGCAGCATGGCTAGTTGCTATAAACAATTAACATACTGCAATCTGAAAAGAAAAATAATAATATATTAACAAGTTTGAAGCACCAGGTGGTGTCCGCATAGATAAAACGTAATGGGGTGTCTATTTACTTTTGAGATGTCTGTGTATATTTCCCCCCATCCCATGCAATGTTGGATTTATTTTAGTTGAATTTGCTTTAATTGTAGCTGAACTGGTTAACACAAATGCTCTTTTTTTGCACAGGAGTGGGAGAAGAAATCTACAAACTAGACACGTAAATGAAGAGAACAGAAGCAACATGACACTGTCAAGAACCCGGAACTATGCAAAGGCTATGCACGCTTCAAGGTCTTCTTTGGCCAGAGCTTTTGACAGAAAGGGAAAGCAGCTTTTTTTTTTTCTGGCCATGTACTCTTTACTCCTCAGCTGTCATTTGCTACTTCCTATTTCCACTTCTCCTCCAGTAAAAGACTGTCACAGTACTGCTTACCACAGGCAGCTTATCAGAGGCAACCCTGCTGACCCGTGCATGAATCCAACGACCAATGCCACTGGACACTGTTGAATCAATCTATTTAATTTTTTTATATGAAAAGGGAGGGATTCCATATTTTGCATATTTTATAAAATATTTTTAAAATGCATATTTTATAACAATGAAGAATACATTTAGGAAAAGAATTTTTTTAATATACAGTTCAGAAAATAAGAATGCAGAGAGCCTCGTACAGTTAACAATGTGGTGCAGTCTAGACTTAGAGCTTAATTTCATGTATGCTGGTAGCCTAGAGATGTAAATACATTTATACAGAGCCGTTTGGGTTCATTTGGCTGTATACTAGGTAAAACATGCACTTTTTTTATTCCAATAAAAATCAGTTCTGAAACGTTTCAGCTTTTACATGGCCACACCAGGATGCGGCGTTCTATAGCGATAAAGACGTCCATATTAATAATACTGATGAAACTTTTCCTCCAGCAGATGGCACCAGAAGACACATGCATAATGTGTATATATGTCACAAAGCATTCTACTTTATATATAAGACATATATAAGACATACACACACACACATATATACATACATATATATATATATAAGACATACACACACA
>JAQLOM010000006.1:10030404-10041633 GCA_030068315.1 Chrysichthys thysi
GTGTGTGTGTGTGTGTGTGTGTGTGTGTGTGTGTGTGTGTGTGTGTGTGTGTGTGTGTGTGTGTGTGTGAAATTGGAAACTATAGATGAGAATGAATGATTAAATGAAGAGATTAGGTGAATAGAGGCAACTCTCTTTGAGATGTTATTTTTTTCTGACAAATTATGAAAAGGCCATATATCTTCACATGGTCATTTATGAAATCCAGATTTAAATAATTACAGTATAAGATGATAGTAAATGTAAAAGATGGATAGATTGTGTGCAGACTGGAGGGCTACTAGCACCCTGCCTCTTATCTCTAAGTGTCCCATGACCACAATATCCGGGTCTTCATTGGTCAAAAAAAAAAAAAAAAGACCAAAATGATGCTCTGATAAATAAGCCTTCACTACATTGGTTCATGGCTTGTGTGACTGCTAGAACGCTCTGTAGAAGTCAGAATCGTTCCCTGCTTTGGTTTTAAATGTTGATACAGATAAGCTGCATTGTTCTTTTCTAACCTTTCCTCTGTCCTACATCCCGCTGTTTGTGACTGTAAGACAAAGACACCGAAACGGCCTTTTTTTGTCCTCGTTGTGGGAGTTTTATTTTTCATACCTATGGGCATTGTTTTTGCTGTATTTGTATGCTTCTTCCTTTGCTTATTTCCCATGAGTTCACAGGATGACGTGTAGAGACATCGGTGTTACCCAACACAGAACTGTCTCATATGGATTGGTATATGCCGCATATAGTTGTCTGTTTTGGGGAAATAATGCATCACAGAGATCCCTCATTGCGCCTCATGCCTTATTCATATACCGACCGAACACGCAGAATCGGGTCACAGAAAATGTGGACAAAGAAACATGGAGGTATTTCACAGCGCCTACATCTGCGTCTAGCTCTGAACTTGAGTGTACTGAAGCACTTGGTTGCAGGATATCTGTGTGGTAATTTGATTACAGAATTAATCTGCAGTTGATTTGGTTCAGTTCCCCAGTGAGTGCGTTCAGCTCACGGTGCCACATTTCTCTGAAGGGATAAACTAACGCTATGTCAAAGATGTTAGTCTTTTTGCTTGTTCCGTAGCATTTTTTGAACTTCCAGGTGCGTTCATTCGTTAAATGCAGGAATTCTCCTTTATAGACGCTTTGATGTTTTACACAGTACAAGAGCATGATTACTATATGGCCGCTTTTATTGGTATGTCTATGAAGGTTGCATTTCAAGCGCATTTCAGATTTTGCAATGTTGTCATTTGTATATTTGTGGTGTAGGCGTACTTGTTAAAATTTATATGTCCTTCTAAGTAGCCTGCCGCTGTCCTTGCTTTCCCCTGCTGCTCTTACTGCTACAGCAGAGAATCAGGCCAATGCCATCCTGCCCTGGCTTTATATAGTAACAGGGAGTGAAATAATTTCAGGGCAGATCGTTACTGGTTCTGAACTACCAAGAAAAAGTGGTGTTATCTGATGTCTAATAATAATAATAATAATAATGTGGACGATAAGCCGAGAACACTAAACTTAAATGAACTTGTCTCTGCATACAAGCCAAGATCTGTTCTACACGAAATGTAATTTCTTTCCATTTTGTTCTGTTAAATACTGCCATGATGGAAACCGGGTCCAAACGGACCCTAGATAAGTTTAAGGTAAGCCAATCTGTTTTTGTAGCAGCGAGTGACTTATTGATTGACTCAGTAACTGATTGATGTAATTTTGTGTTTTTGCACCACCTAGCTTTCAGCGCTTTTCCCGTTTTTAGCTTGTGCTATGGAATATGAAATGTCAGTCCCTTCCCTCTCTGTTTTAGTTAGCTGAGTTATTTAAACACCATCTTTTCTGATGTATGCGATTATCTGTTTTAAATTGCAAACTCTAGTCAATGCCACATAACTTGGAGCTCACCCTATACATGTATGCCCTCTAACGTCCTTGTTCCGGGACACGGTCTGAATAAAGCATTAAAATTGAATTGGCCGATATGTGGGCCATGCGTCACTGTGGTTAAAAAAGGTTCCGAATGGGGCGAAACAGGAGAGATGCTTCTCTTCGTCTTCATTTTCTACATATTAAAGAGTCAACAATAATGGCAATAACAATGGTGATTTCAGATTTCCATCAGCACGTTGCTGCGCTCTATTCAGTTTCAAATTGAGCCACTTAAAAAATAAATTAGGCTTTTACGACATGAGGTTTTTTTTCAGGATATAATTCGGTCCGAGGACTTTCCTTTTATTAAAATGCACTCAGAGGATGCGATGGTTATTTTTGGAGTTCTCACCTGGGCGGTCCGTCTAACAAAAACAAACTGTCTCGGTAGGAATTTCATTTTCCCTTTGCGTTTATTTTCATCATATATTGGCGTAGGCCTTCGTGTAATGGAAAGCAAGGCTGCCTGCGATCACGATGCTTTTAGAAAGCCACTCTTGTTATATAGGTTTAATCACGAAAGTGGGTTTGGCTGGGCTCGGCAATTTAAAAAACCGATAGCTTCTTAGATTTCTTGGATTACTTGCAGTTTATTGCAGATTCGTGTCCTGAAGAGAAAGGGATGAGGTAGATTGATTTGGTGATTAATGCTCTGTGACTTCTGCTCTGTCCTGGTTCATTAGTGGCTTTAGCTTAGCCTCTTCCCTCAGAGGTGCTAGCAGCATAGCAGCCGTTACAGAGCTTTTATTTATTTATTTTTTTAAATGTATCCCTGTCAGTGAACAAGTGGTTGTGTGTGTGTCTCTCTATGTGCTCTGATGTTGTTTCTGAACCACAGCAGTGATATTATTTGACATAATGTGTCCTGCAGAATTATCCAGAGCTATGTGCTGAGGGAGGAGTCTGGAGCACTCTCGTCCGAGGCATCGGATTTTAACAAAGCACACCTGAGTAAGAGAGGGGGCATCATGGCCTCTCTGTACACATCGCACCCTGCTGACAGTGGACTCACCCTTGACCTCTCGCTGGAGATCAACAGGAAGCTCCAGGCAGTGCTGGAGGACACGCTGCTCAAGAACATCACACTGAAGGTAACATGGAACCTAAACCCTTACTTGTTGCTCATCTGCTTGCTCCTCACAGCAGCCCAGGATCTCTTGCATGCTATTATGTCTCTGTATGTGGTAATTTGCCTATACATGGCTGACTTGGAGAACCAATATTCCTCGGCTGGCTCTTGGTATTTACTGATGTAATCGCAGAATTTTCTGTGGCGGGGGGGCGATAGCGATCATAAACAAAGCACACTGAGGAGTGATTGACTGATGATATGTAGTGAGTACATTCCCACACTGGATGGACTGCTGTGAGCATGCACATTAGACATGAAGCAGCAGGATGGAGGAAAAGACCACAACCCTGTACAGACAGAACTTTAGTGGTGTGCTGAGTATTTCTTAATGTATCAGCAGTAAGATCAAGCTGGGTTAAAGGGATGTTTACTAGGAGTATGTGTTCAGAAAGATGTTCTCCAGGCATGTACACCCAAGACTTGTGATTTGCGTGTGGTGTGTGAAAAATAATCAGTCTAATTGGCATGCCCAGATTTTGACAGTTCAGATACGTTCCTCTCAGCCTTGATGGATCTGTCGGAACATGTGCAAAGTGCTCAGGAAAAGAAAAAAGAAAAACACTACTTGCACTCAGGTTGTAAATGTTTTTCTCATTCCTGCTGGTCATTATAGGGTGAAAAGGTAAATATCAGGTAGGTGTCATCTCGCCTTCATGTTCTGCATGTGCGTCTGCCTATACAAAAAGCTCTCGCTGTGACATTCTGTTGATATTCTTGCTGCCATGCTGGGCACACAAGGTGCAGTTAAATTTAGAAAATCTTGATTTCGAGAGCCTGGTTCTTTACAAGACAAAGCCATACATGCTGGAGATTGATCCAGTTACCCGAAAGCTCAGTCCAACTCGTTCTTTCATGCACTGATAACTTTTTTGTGCAGCTACAATTCGATCACTAAATAGCTCCAAACGCCCAAAAAGGGCTTAAAACGTAGGTTAAGCAGCAAGAATTCACACTTCCTTTCAGGCCTACCCTTAAATATCCCTTTAACTGTCTTCCTCGCTTTCAACTCTTAAATCTCTCTGCCTTCATGTTTCTCGTTCTGCGACCCTGGGTTGAAATCCTACTTCGCTGCATTTAGCACAGCAATGCCTCAAGGCAATGTGATGTTTTCCTCTGCAGGAAAATCTCCAGACCTTGGGTTCAGAGATCGAGAGACTGATCCAGCAACAGCGACCAGTTGACCCAGGTGTCAGGAGAAAATGACAGTAGTGCTCTCGGCGGAGTCACTACAGGACGTCGCAAATGTGGAAGTTTACAAGCGTTCAGGTGCTCTGAAGGACCAGGATTCATGGAGGACCCAGGAGGCTGGCATGGGGGGGACAGACACATGCAGACATTCTGTGTGACAAGCCGGGAAAGAAGAAAGGTATACCATGAAGCAAGCCTCTTGGAGGACTTGAGTCCTCTCCATCTGCTGACTGTCCTACCGTCATCACTCACCTGTCCGGCGTGAGCTGCTCCATTGAATGTAACTAGTGTACCTGCTCTCCAGAGTTCATCAAAGAATTGCACACTTCAACCCAGCGCTTTGTAAATGTATATTGGATAATGACTGAATTAATGATTACAATGTGTGTGATGAAGGTACTTCCAGTTTCCTCTAAAGAGCTTGACCCTAATAAATGAGAAAAAGAGGTGTCAGTGGGTGATGGTGCTTTTCTGAAACGGAGGACATCTTCATACCTGCTGCACATCATTATCTTGCTACATAAAGGCCACTGCTTCTTTTTCTGGCCCCTTATGCTTTCGTGCCAATTACTGAAAGTGTATAAAGTGCAGACACTAATGCATACTCCCACATGGAGACATGAGAAAGGGGACTTTTTTTTTACCACAAGGTTTTCTTTCAACCAGATGCCATTTTCTCTCTGCAATCTGAGGAAAGCACTTAAAAAAAAAAAAAAAAAAAAAAACAGGCCCGATATTACATTGCATGCACTTTTTCCGATATCAGGTGTCTTGATGCAGTACGAAGCAGATGAATCTTAACTACACTGGGGATAATTGGATATAATTAGCATTGGTGTTTAATAAGTGCACCTTTTTTTCCCCGTGGTCTAAATTAAGTCCGTATTAAATCAATGTTATGTTTTTGTCCTGCCTACCGAGAGGAATTCAATATCTGCCATTTGTCCGATGGGGAAAAACTGTCAGCATTTATATTTTCACTTTTCTCCTCCCCCTTGCTGTATGTGTTTTCTTGTGTAAAGCTGTTGGGAGGCTTAAATAAAGAGGTGCTTTGAAGGGATCTGTGGGGGAAAAAAGATTTAGTACATTAGTATATTGAGGAAATAAGTGCAATTCTTTTTCTTTTCTTTTTTTCTTCACCATGTGCCAGAGAGGAGGGGTGGAGCTTGTTGTGTGGGGTTTTTTCCCTCCTAAAACAGGCCTGAGCTGTGATCCTCACAGCAACTGTCCCATTTAAGGCCCTAAAAAGAATGAATTTGTGACAGCAAATTCCTTTGGTGGATTGAAGCCAGACTGTATGCTTTCTACATACTGGATTCGGACTGCCTGGGGAGTTGCTGGCCTAGAGATCTCTGCTCTGCATATTTAAGCATTAGAAAGAAATGCGTCATTAGCTGCTGCTCGTGGACTCCTTTATTCCGTCTTTATTCTTAAGCTTATTTACCGACGTTAAATATTGAAGGATTATTTGGGCTGTCGCAGTCTGAACAGGGACCACGCCTTTACCGGCCAGCCTTTTTTTTTTTTTTTTTTTTCTTTTTCCCAGGTTTTAAGCCTAGACTTTTGAATTGTAAACTTTTGCCCCTAAGCTGCAAGGAGGGATTAATAATCATGTACCACAGAACAACTTGAGGCCAGTGCTGGGATCTTCACCTTTCCTCTCCACACTCCATCATCCTAGACGCACCAGAGACATTCCCTGCACACCAAGACAGAGGAAAATATTGTACAATGTGAAGAGAGAAATTTGCTTTGGAGCCCATACTCCAAGATAAACACTGTCAATTATTGTTTAAGGGTCCGTTTCATTTATCAAATCTCTCTGTTAAATTCTCTCAAGTATGAAATGACAATTATCTTTTAAAATGTGAGTGATGAGCAAAATTGATGAAGTGGTGGGGTGGGTGGGGGGGACACACACTGTTGAATCTCTTGCTGATCTGTCATCTGTGCTCCGTTCAATTAACGTAGTCAGACTGTGATTATACAGACTTGTAGATATGATGTGATGTAAATGGTAAATTGTTTTTAAAGATATCAATCTGGATTCCTTTCTGTAAATATGGTGCTCATAAGGAATAAAAAAAACAAACAAACTGAAAAACGGCTCCCTGAAACAATTTTTTTCTTTGTCACTGCACAGAATAGTTCAAGTGTTGGATATTGATTGTGATTGTTCCCCTAGTGAACCATCAGAGCCCTTTTATGCAAATTGCAGCACTGGGACAAGCATCAGCAAGTATTCAATTATGCAGGTCAGTTTGTTTATAGCAGGAGCAGTTAAATATAGCCGAGCCAAGTAGGAGGCAGGGATGGGGTTTCTTCCCGAGAGTCTTGCTTCTGCCATCTCTTGAATCTTGTCAGCAGATCACTGAAGAGGCTGAGTGAAAAGATGGCATGTCCTGATCAAAATGATAGAATAGTCATATCCAGTGTATGTGCTTAAAAAGATAAGATGAGCTAATAGGGAAATTGTAATGTCTTACAGCAGCAAGAGAGTATAGCTTGTAAGAAGGTAAATAATGATATAAATATGAGAGTAGTAGTGTCCATATGACAAGAACATGAAATGATCTGGAGCGGCTGTTAATCTTTATTTATGAGAGAGGTGAGACTCGCATTCAAATCCCAGCTGTAGGGTGCAGCAGCGCACCACGGCGCTTTCACTCGGAGACAGCACGGTGCGTTTCGTTCTTCTGATACAGCTGGAATTCTGTCACTCACCCAGGTGCTAATGTTCTCAATGAAACTTCAACAGGACACTGAGCATTTGGTGGGCTCTCTTTTTAAAACTCATTTGGACGATGTGTTTCTTGTGTGATAAGAGCCAGTGTTAAAAACAGTTATATTTATACAAGGCAGAACATATGTAAAACTGATACTATCATGCTTGGGTCATTTGAAAAACAAAAATCACTTGCAAAAACAGAAATATCTTTGGAAGAGTATTGTGTGGAAACAGATTTAAAAAAAAGAAAGAAAGAAATGCCCCCAGATGCTCTGCCAAGATTACAGCAAGCAAAGTTTCATATTTACTTTCCAAAACCTCATTATATTGATGTGAACTGTATCAGAGTGGTAAGCAGAATCTTTTTATTTTTTTTTTTAAGTAAGGAGTTTTCATCTCAGACCAGGCAAAACAAACATCAACTTATACAGATAACTCATTTATCAGGCAGCCTCTCTTTCTTCTTATTAGTGAATTGCGTGTGTTTGAAATTCAGCTCGATTCTGTGATATTCTCGTAGCTGGTAGACATAGTGAAATATGCCAGGTTAAGAGATCCTGTCCCTGCTGATGGTGCCGGTGGGCCATTGCATAAACCCAGCTGCCAAGCTATTTTTAGTTCCTCCTGATAAGGCATTATGAAACTCATAAAGCTTGAGGACCTTCAGAGAATTCATAAGCCACATTTAATGTCTTTCTCCATCAGGGTTATCTTGGCAATAGCACTGATACTGTCACTGCGCATTACTATTATGCCTGTGCATATTAAAAGCTTTTAGAGGAATAGCTCTTTAAAAAAAAAGACACGTAGCAGACAGAAAGATTCTATCAATAGCATGATGCTATTCTTTAATCCGAACACCTCTGCGATTGCTCTGTTATCTAATGTCGCAGCTAACGACAGCTCTTTTAACTTTGAAGCATTCGATAATATGGCTTTAAATGCCATGAAGCCATCATACCAGCACGTATGGTCATGCCACCTAATGACTGCTAGAAACTGAGAAATGTTTGAAAGTGAGGCAGATATACAGGAACACGAGCCCTGTGTCACCTCAATACATAGATGAATGTCACGTGTATGCTCCTGGTCAGCAGGAGTAGGAAAGCCAGGAGTATCACATCTTGCGTGTGTTCATTAAAGCAAGCGGATGAAATAAATGTGTGTGTGTAGACCTTAGTGTTGATCCAGACAAGATGGTGAAAGGCTTGTAATAGAAGACTATTTTAAGTACTGCGAGAAATATCGAGTGGACACATCTTACAGTCGAATTTATCTAGTATTCCTGATATTACAATAAACATACAGGTAAAACTACTTCTTGATTATTTTTTCTAATTTAAAGATGGAAGCAAGCCAAGAGAGCAGGCTTGAAATGAGAAAGAAATGACTAGAAATGGTTCTAATTTTGTCATTTCTCCTCACTGTTTCTGTTTCTTCGCACCTGATCACTACTGAGCGTGACCAATGTCTTCAAGCAGGAAGAAGTCTGGGAAAAGTGTTATACCCAGTGGTCCTCATACGGGGATCTTAAAAGGAAACACACAGCATGTAGTTGAGAGAAAATGTAATATCTTCATGTGCGGACGGTGGTGTCTCATGAGGTTAATATATGCACAATATGGCCAAAAGTATGTGGACACCTGACCACCACACTCATACGTGAGTCTTCCCCAAACTGTTGCCACAAATTTAAAATCCACAGTTGTATAGAATGCCTTTATAAGCTATAGTATTACGGTTTCCTTCACCTGAACCTCACGATGCACCTTTTCACAAAACACGGCTAGAGTGGAAGAACTTCTGTGTCCTGCACCGAACCCTGACCTAAACCCCACTGGACATCTTTGGGATGAACTGGGAAGCCACCTGTGCACCCAGGCCTCCTCACTTGATATCGGTGTCTGACCTCAATAATGCTCTTAAGGCTGAATGAGCAAAGCCCCACAGCCATGCTCCAACATCTAGTGTAAATCCTTTTGAGAAAAGTGGAGGTCATTATGACACCAAAGAGGGACTAAATCTGGAATAGGATGTTCAGCAATCACATATGGGTGTGATGGTCATGTGTCCACAAATGCATAGCGTATACTAGACTTGACGGAAACGCATGATCAGGCAAGATCTTCATTTATAGTCCGATTAGATTTCCTCAGTATCGGTTGCTAGAGACATCATCTGCCAAAACCAATACTAAATGCCTTTGCACTGCACACTATAGCCAAGATATCGTCAGTGGGACAGAGTGACATTTCTTCTTGTAGGTTTCAAGAATACCACTAGTATGTGTTGGTACTATTAGGCTTCCCCACCATCAGCTCAGATGAAGGTTCCTGCCAAGCAAATGATTACTAATAACAAGAACGGATGATGCCAGAGGTTCTGTGCTAAATCAGGGCCATATTCCATGCAGTCCTTTCTAGAGAAGCTTTAAATGTGCAGTGGAGCTTGAGGGAGTACTGAAAATACTAATGCCTTTTTAAAGCATCCAGTTCCATTCTGATTAATAGTACACAGCTCTGAGCTCAAAAAAAAAAGTTTTCTTTGAAAGCCACTTCAAAACAGCAGGCCTTTTCAGCTGATCACACCTAGTCTTTTTTTTTTTCAGAACATGAAATAGACTCATGGCCCGAGGGGAAGAATGAAAAATGCCTTATATCTGATATTCTCTGTAACCTGCCTTCCCTACAACGTTTACAACAACAATTTCATTAGTCAGATCATTTGTGTCTAAGCAAATGTGGACTGTCATTTTGAGACCTATAAAATGTATACTCATGCTGCTTTTAATTGAGAAGTTCCATGTGTTTAAACATTCAAATTCTCTTTAGATTTCAAAAGGTTTTGTGATTTGGGGTGATTTTTGTGCATATCCTATTTAAGGCAACTGCCCACAGGTTTGTTTAAGCATTCATCTTTTCATTTAATGCTTCTTGAATATTTTATAATGTGATTGGGATCACTGCTGCTCTGGATAGATAATGGCATAACACTGACATATGAGTTCTATGAGCTCTTAATGTGGTTAAGGTTATTAAAATAGCGTCTTCATTTCAGATACATTAAGTGCATGAGATATGCAGTAATTCGTGCACTTTGACAGACTGGATATTTGGTCATAGTTTTAGTGGGAGTCTCATTAAGTTGTAATCAAATGCAGACGAATAAACGTTATCCGAATTTTCTGATTTTCAGTTTTGGCGAGATCGCCTGTAGTTAATTCACCGCAACAGCAAATAAAAGATAGAAGATTTGTTTACAATTGGATAATTTATTGCACACTCATAAATGTGACCACCTAATACATTACGTGAGGCGCTCGTACATTGAAGACAAATCTAGATATATGGACCTGGGCAGGAAAATCTACTGACTAAAACAGGACCAGACTTATTAGGAACTCAATAAATAAATCACTGAGCCTCCAATTCAGTATTAGGCAGACTGGCATATTCAAATATTAAATATGATAACAAGAAAAGAAGCAGCTCACATTAGATGGTATATAAGGTGCAAACACGAAGCACTGAATCACAGCTCCTTTCATATGCCCATGTGCTGAAAAGTCTCCATCAGCTGTACACAGTACTGAATAAATACTGTACAGTTTGATATGGCTGTTTAATATAAACAATTTCATTTCGTACAATTTGCACATTTCTATATTATCCTGTAAAGTCAAATGTCACACATTCCTATACACGACATGGCAAATGAAAATGAACTGGTGCAAATGTCTCAAAAAATGGGGGGAAAAACCAAGGTCATACAGTGTCAGTGCTCACAACAAATGCAAATTTCTTTTCTCATAGTCATGTATGTAGGGCAAAAGTTAAAAACATCTCTTGGCTCTTCATTTCCTGTTCATAGTCTAATAATGTCTCACACCAGCAGACAAACAAACTGATGGTGTTCATTTGTGCCAGGTTGGACTTGTACATGAATTACATGTGAGGATTTGGGTTTCCTTAATTGTATTTTATTTTACCATTTTCCAACACTCACCCCAAGCATGGCTGCTGTGACTAGTCTGACTGTATAGCAAGTTCCACATGTCGCTGTTTGTCATCAAATAATGACCCATATATTACGATAGAATGAGCCCTCGCAGTGTCCATGTGTGCCCAGTTGCACTCATGTAGCCTACACACTAATGTTGTTAATAACAGTGTGGGTTTGGGAGATTAAAGAAAAAAAAAAAATAAAAATAAATATATATATATATATATATATATATATATATATATATATATATATATATA
>JAQLOM010000006.1:10073825-10094175 GCA_030068315.1 Chrysichthys thysi
TAATTTATATATATATTTATATATTTTAATATATATATATATATATATATATATATATATATATATATATATAATAAATAAAACACTATTTTTAAAAGTATACTTTGTTTAATATTAAAGACTGATCAGGGGGAAAAAGAGAGAACCTATACTTTTTTGTTGTTGTTAATGAAACATCCATGTTAGCCAACACGGAGGTCTAGTCCGTGAATAGTGAAGTTTGCGAATAATTCTGATGGGGTGATATCCAATGTGAGAGTGAAACACATGAGTGAGAAGCTACAATCTTTCGCTGAGGTCCTATGCTGCCCTCAGGCATCCCATTACAACCAAGGCTTCACGTGAACTTTATTTCATTTCTCTCAGCTGTTTCCACTCGCTCCAGCTGAACTGTCAGGCAAGAGTGCTTCTCCTTCTTATCACTAGAAGTGACATTTTTTTCATTCTCTGTCCTCAGGGTGTGAAATACAGCCACTAAGAGAAATGCGTACAGATGGCAGTTTCAATGTTCCACCTTGAATATACGCCCATCAGCATATTATTTATACTGTCAGAGGCTGAGAAGTGCAAACCATGATCAGTGGGAAAATCTAGTTTTGTAGGTTCTTTCACCTCTTCTCATTAATGAACGTGAAATTTATCTGACAAACAGCATATGTAACTTTGGGCACTTGCCTCCCTAGCTAAATGCAGGAAGGGCAAATATCATTAAAATCATCAATGGATCACAGGAATTATGTGGGATTTATTAACAAACCTGTGATTGTGATATTTAAACCATGTTTTATGGGGGGAAAAATGGGCAGGGAGGGGGCAGCAGGAGTGGAGCATGCGCATGTTCTGATCACTGGTAACGGAATGTACTAAAAGCTGTGCCAGCGAGTCACTGTAAAGTTTGAGATATGGCAGTAAGCAGGATAAAGCCTATGTGGTTTGGCCCACTTCCTCCTCACAAAGAGGGCAATGATAGCCCACTGACAGCTAGAGCAGATAACACCTTTCACAGAGCTGCTATAATAAGCCATGTGCCAGCAGAACAGCATGTCTAGCCATTGTGACCACTCTCTGACATTTAATGGCTCATCATGTCCAGAGTGCACAGTGAACGGACCAAGGAGGAACAGCGCTGAGCAAGTCCAAGACAACCGGGGTCAGTCGGAAAAATAAATATGAACGCAATTTCTTCTCTTACCTTACATCATAATGTTAAAAAAAGCTTTATAGGTCAGTGAGAACGTTGTGCAATGGTAATACAAAAATAAGTGGAAGTAATAGTGTAGTTATTCCACAACACAAGAGTGGAAGTAAAATATTAAAGGGAGTCAGAAATATTTCACATGGCTTCGTGATTTACATGACATTTCAGAGGCATGAGCAAGTCTCGTCATCACCGTCCAAAATCTTCATCTTTCAGATGACGTCAAAGATCATGAGACTGCACCCAGACTCATGATGCTGTTAATAACATGCTGTTATTACATGCTGAGTGAGCCTTATAATATCCAGGCATGTAACTGGTGTACTACTTCTCACACATTCATGAGTAATGTAAAGCAGGAAACAGCACCTCTACTCTACACTATTACATATTCTCATTACTATGCTGAGTTTATGGCAAAAAGCAGGTGCTGTTTCCTTTACAGCTTAAATTTTGCCACTTCTCTTAACATGACCCATCTTTCATTTTGGAATACCTTTAAAAATGTACATATGTGCTTATATTAAAGCATCCCAATCCCCTACTCAAAAATAAATAAATAAAAAAAATAAGATACTGGATGATATACATAAAAGTTGGGAAATGTTCATTTCAGTTTGCATTTCCGAGTGGCGACTTTACAATAAATTTGAGATTTTAACACTTCCCTGTGATATGCTTCTGTATTACAGACAGTGAGGTGTATATTACCACATGAAGGTGTTTGTGTGTGTTCTGGCTCCTCTTTGGTTTAAAGATCTTCCTATTGAGGTCATAACTGAATACCTGACTACCTTCAAATGCAAACTGATGACTCACCTCCCCCCCGCTTCCCTGTCCACTGTATAATCCTGGTGCATTCCAGGCTTCGTTCTTTCTAGCCTGGTCACGATGTACTCGGGTTAGCTGTTGGGGGTTTGTTCTCCTTTTAGTTAGATTTGTGATATTGTGCATTTCCATTTATGCTCATTTACAGTTAGCTCCAATTTCATTGCTGTTATCTGATTGGTACCACTACAGAATATTACACTAGGTGTTATTCTCGCATTTACTCAGTTGGTACGTTAACTTCTTTGCTCAGTATTTTGTTCTGCCATCCTTGTATCTGACTTTTTGCACTTCTTGAACTCGAGTGTGTGTGTGTGTGTGTACCTTTTACAGTGTGCAGCTGCTCCAGCTGGTGCAGATCAGGCAGTATGTGCATGCAGTTGATGCAGCAGTAGGTGAAGAAGTCCAGCACCACAACTTTGCCTGATAATTCCCTTTGCAGAGACAGTGGTCCCTCAGTGTTCAGCCACTCCAGCCCTGCAGTACACCAGAGGAAGTTTGTTTGTTTGTTTGTTTATTGGGGGGCGTAATCTTGTGTTATGAAATAAGCAGACCTTCAGCTTGTACAGCCACATAGTTATTCATAGTTGGGGCTCTGTAAAGCCATAGGACCAGAACCATACCCCTTACTTTATATTGCACCTCTTTGGGGGGTTTTTAGGCATTTGGTGCATGTGTTAAAAAAAGCATAGTGAAAATATCTAACACTTGAATGAAATCGTGCAGTGAACCTCAGCATGCTCAGCTCCACCCAAAACAAACCTCGCGAGCGGAGCTGAGGAGCTGAACTGATTGCTAAATTTCATACACACACACACTAACCTTCTTCAAAATCAGGAATCTTCAAATCTTCACTGTCGTCCAACTTTCGTAAATACTGACATACCAAGTTTTCCTTCTCTTCTTGTGTGACTGCGTCTTCCAGAGCGAAGTCTAACTGGCTCTGAATGAGAGCTAAAGCCGTCAGACTGCTGTGCGCCGCCATGTTTCCGACAGGAGCAGGAGAAGAGGCGGAAATCATTTCCGTATCAGCACATTCGACATACGTTATAACGATTAACCCGTTAGCTTGGCACGTCTCACGGTGGTTTGTTGGTGAAAATAATAGTTCTATTTTACATAACGTTTTTATTAAGAATGATCTCTAATTATCGCAGAGATTTCGTAAAGGTTGCTCGAAAATGCGACCCGCGAACGCATTGTTTTGTGTTGTTTTCTTTCTGCCCCGACGGTGAGTGAGTGTGGAATGAAAGAGGGCGCTTTTATTGAAAGCGGTTATTCCGAGTTTTATGAACGACCTGCCCAGCTTTAAACGAGAATGAGAGCCACGTTTTGGTTCTTTATCACATGTCACCTCGGTCCTGTGTGTAAAGGTGTCCAGAAGTTTGTTTAAACGGTGATACTGATGTCCCAGAGCGAGTCAGAAAGTGACATCTGGGAATACAAATCTCTTAAAAGGACTAAAAGACAAACTGCGAAATCTCCTGCAGATGGATCCAAGCGATGGAAACTGGGGTCAAAGAAAAAGGCCGAGAAAACCCTTAGAGGGTGTAGATTGAGCACTGATCCCAGGACGGTGACTAATTTGGGTACAGAGAGTGAATCTGTTCACGTGACCAAGGTAGATGGAGCACCAAGTGAAACCCCCCGACCATCCGGAACACAGTCAGCCGAAGTGCATGATGGGTCATCATCAGAACAGCCCCCTCAGTCCAGCGCCTACTGTCCTGTCTGTCAAATGCCTTTCTCCATCTTGGTTGCCCAGACAGCTCATTGGCATGTTGCTGAATGCCTGGAGAACCCTGGAGAACCAAGTAAAGGTAGGTCTTTACACCAAGACACACATCCTTCGACATGAGCCTCAGGTTTTACGGCTCTTGAGTTGACTGCATCCAATCCTTTAGTATAAGCAATGGATGCATTTGATTGTAAAATCGAACGAGACGAAGATTACTTCAGCTAAGCTGTTTTTGTTTGACCGTTAGTCCTCACCACAAATATCAAAGCAATGGTCACACGTTGACGTTAAGACTCAGGATCCCAGCCCTGGTCCTGGAGTATCCCAGGTCATGCACATTGGAGTGTTTTCTGTGTTCCCAACAGACCCAATTCAACTCATCAGCTACTTTACAGCTCTTCCCAAGTCGAAGCGGACGCATCAGAGTGGGGAAACCCTTCGACATGTAGAACAGTCGGGACCCAGGGGCCGGGTCGGGATCTTGCGTGTTAAGATACAGATAGTGATGTGATACATTGGAGCCTGCTTCCTAATCTCCATCATATACTGTACTCTGAACAGATTTTTTTTATTCTCTTAGTTGTAATATTTGGCCCCTCCTTCTCATGTCAGCCTTCATATCCGTAATGATTGTGCTTAGTATAGTAGAGGGCATTTCAGGTCTCAAGATTAATAAATTACCATTCCACATCTTTGACTTCCTGTTTCTTTTGGTTTCTAGATTTTACCATTTGGTATGGATGCTTGTCTGGTTGTAGTAAAAGTTTTCCTAAACCCAAACAAACACCATCAGTTAAATGTAGCCTGTATGAGAGGTCCTAATTCTATTATTTTCACATTTTGTCTTTGAAACCCACAGACTGTCCAGATGGCCTACAGTGTTCCTCCTTAATTCCAAACCACTATAAAAGGTACAGTCATTCTCTTTTAGCTCACAGTCGAGCACTAAATGCCACGGAGTCTGCATCTTCAATACTGGGCGGCACGCCTATCTCCCATCTGGAGCAGAAGACATTTAATAACGATACCATTATTAATAGTAAAGACAGCTTTGTGGACAGTGCTGTCAATCTGTCCAGTGCATCCAGCCAGAGTGTCATTCCTGCTCATGGATCCAGAGAGTGTCATACGCCTGTTCGCCCTAATGCCTTGCAACTCTTGCGCTCACCTGGGCCTGAGGATATTAAGAAAAAGAAAGGCTGGTCCCCTTCTACTAAAGGACAAAGATCACACACCTCAACTCAGGAAGCTAAAATTAAGATTTCGACCCCAATGAGACCAGGAAAAGCAAGCCATGATGTTCAGATCAGAGAAGTAAAAGAGGAACCATCTACTTTAGATGATGAGGATTATATCTCATACTCTCCACTTTCTGAGCTCCCTGCTGAAACAGAAGGGAAGCAGATAAAGAAAGAATTGTTTCCCAGTACAATACTAAAGGAGGTGAATGAGAAACATGAAGACTCCGAGTCACTGTTCTTGGTCAATGATGGCGCACTGAGTGACGATGACCTGTTTGCTGATATCTTAGATCAGTACGAAACCGAGACAGCAAGAAGCCCAGAAGATCCAGTCGTTAAGGAGTCTCCGTACAGCTGTGACCAATTAGAGTCATATGAACATTTGACGAGTTCCAGCTGTACGGACCCTACTGATAGCCCTCATCAGTCCAGTTCCTCTTTTAGACACTCCAAAGAGGTGCATGTGATGAAAGACAGGGAAGATAATGCTCAGCTACCGTCTCCTCAAAGTCTGGTTCTGGAACGTCTTCGTGAAAGCATATCAAACACTGCACGGTTCAATGGCCTTGGTTCTGCTTGTACTGATGTAAAATCTGATCCTTCGAATCTGGAAATGTCTTCCACTCACACACTCTTGGCTGCTAGGAAACAAACTCTTTCCATAACACCCACAAAAGCCCAGACCAAGGCAGGAAGGTCTGCGTTGAAGCAGACTGATATCGGAGTGTTTTTTGGGCTGAAGCCTTTGAAAGAAAAGGGAGAGGAAGTTAGCACATCTGTGGAAGAGAAAGTCCAGGTGAGCTCTACTTCAGGGAAGAGCTCGGGAGCCACAGAGCGGCGGACCAGGCAGAGGAAGAAAACCACCTTATGTGAAGTGGCGAGAACGAAGGAAGAAGCAGAAGAAGGAGCTGCTCAGCCTACGCAAACAGAAGGCAACCGAGGAGCGAGGGCATGGGGGAGGAAGAGGTGGAACAGAACAAGCGCGACAGATGGAGCAGCAGAAGAGCCCAAACGATGCCCGTTCTACAAGAAAATCCCTGGTTAGTTCCATTGTTTCTGTCTCATTGTTTTGCCTCGTATGCATTGTGACCTGTTCCTTTCATGCGCTTGAAATACTTGTTCATGCATATTTTATTTTATTTTATTTATTTATTTATTTATTTATTTATTTGTTCTTTCTGAAACGCTTTATATAAAATACTCCTTTGTCAAGTGCTGGGGTGGTACTCTGTGTAACCTTTCCCCCTTAGGAACCCGTCCTAAGATTTTCTCATTGAATGCAAGAACAATGAAGAGACACAATTGGACATTTGGAGTAGGGCTAGGCGATATCTTAAAGTATAACTTTTCTCTAACATGTGTTCAATTCAGCTGATATGATAACTTTTTCATAACTTGTAAATCTTTAAAGTTGGATTTTTTTTTTTTTTTGCCAAATTCGGTTTGTCCTCTTTTGTAGTAATTTAGAAGAATCTTTGTCCTTTTTTCTTTCCTTTTTTACTCCTTGTTTGCAGTTTATTAACACACCTAGGTGTCATGATGCGCATCAGAGATGTACCATGGAAATGTCTCTTGGAGTTTTTTTTTTTTTTTTTTTTTTTTTTTGGATTACCCAAAATTTGCAGGCTAATTTTGCACACATCATATGGGAGTAAAGTAATCCCAACCTTCCAGGTGGGAAGAACTGCTTTGGGGTCCTTCTTAAAGCTCCAGTTTTACCCAGAACTAACTCAACTGCCTACATAGTCACTAAATAAACATTTTTAGTTTATATTTCAACATATGTTGACTCTCAACTGAACTGAACTTTGCCCCTGCCAACACAGTTTTAGAACATTTTCATGTTTGCCAGTTTGCTGGTTTTATGTACAACATGAAAAGGCAGTACCTGAATTTAAGTTGGGAATTTCAGTGGTGTAGTGGCTGTTTGAGTGACTCTCACCTGAGGAGGGACACTGGCTTAATGTTAATACCAGTACAGGGAGGATGATAACTTTAGAGGGGCCACATTCATTTTTTTAATTGACTTGTGATGTACATATTTAAGATGACCAGGTTGCACATTGCAGTCATGAGATGTATGCTTTATGGAGTCTGCTGCCATTCTTTAATGGCTTGAATTTGCTTGTCTTTACTCAGGAACAAGCTTTGTTGTGGATGCTTTTCAGTATGGGAATATCAAAGGTGTCACAGCCTACTTCCTGACTCATTTCCACTCGGATCACTACGACGGACTGAGGAAAACCTCGACGTTTCCAATCTATTGCAATAAAGTAAGTTGAATTGTAAATAAATGTTGTTTGGATGACGAAGAGGGCATATGCTTATTTTCAAACGCTTAAGAAATATTCATAGAGACTTACACTTTTTTTTATTTGGCTAAGATCCTTTCCTTTGAGAATGAAGGGCAAAAGATTAATTGGAAGTTGGGAGATCTTCTCTTGGTCTTTATTCACCTGAGTTTCTTAGTGGTGTTATTGTCTCTGAAGTGTCAAGCATGGGAGGATTGACTGACTGTCTTGGTAGATAACAGGCAACCTGGTGAAGAGTAAACTCCATGTGGATGAGCAGTTTATCCATATTCTCCCCATGAATGAGGAATGTGTAGTGGACGGTGTAAAGGTTATCCTACTAGATGCCAATCAGTGAGTGTTTTTGTTTTTTGCTTCAGTTATTTTTAGATGCTTTGTATTAACCGAGCACTGGTCTCTGACTGTACCTGTGTAAGTGTGAACAGGGATTTGAATATTTTATTCTTTTATTTTTTTCTGTCTAGCTGCCCAGGGTCGGTCATGCTGCTGTTGCTGCTGCCAGATGGGCAGACTGTGCTCCACACGGGTGACTTCCGGGCACATCCGTCCATGGAGCGCTACCCAGAGTTGCAAGGCATCAGGATTCAAACACTTTATCTGGACACCACGTGAGTATTTTGGCCAAGTGCAGCCCACAGAACATCTGTTCCTCGCCCTGTGTGAGGAGCTGACCGAGACAGCTGGACGTCTTGGGTCCTGTTGATCTACCAGTTTAACAGCGAGCGAGCCTCACCAGGCAGTATAGGATATTCAGTGGTGGTATGAGCTGAAGGCCACTGCTGTGTTTTGAATGTCACTAGCCTTGATTAGCAAGGATGCACTAATCCCATTACTGATGTGAAACCAATAAGATCTGAGAGTTTGTCAATATCTGAACCTGATATTGATCCAATACTGATGAGACTGTTAATCTTTTAACTGTTGAAACGCCAAGCACTAAAGCAAATTCCTAATGAGAACGTACTTGGCAATAAACTTGATTCTGATGCTATAAGACACATGTTGGACATTCACTTTCAAACTGAAGCTCGTCTAAAATGAGGTTTTTTTTTGTTTTGTTTTGTTTTTTTGCATAGGTACTGCAGTCCAGAATATGCATTTCCCACACAACAGGAAGTGATCACCTTTGCTGCTAACATGGCTTTCGAGTTGGTCACCCTCAACCCTCGCACACTGATTGTGTGTGGCACCTACTCTGTGGGAAAGGAGAAGGTGTTCTTGGGTGAGTGGTGTCTTTCTGCTTTTCTTGTTCCCAACATCTGCATTCATACATTCTCAGCAGTTGTCAGGAAAGAAAAGAATCCTCTTTAGTGAACACAGCATCTGTGCTGATTAACTGACGTGGCCGTATAATGGAAGGATTAAAGGGAAATGTCAAAGATAATTCTGTCTCTCCCGATGTGTCCTTGGCTTGAGAGAAACTTCATCTTGTCCAACATTTTTTTTTTTTCTTCTCCTATTTACAAGCCTATTTTTTGCTTTCTCTTGCTGGGTGCTCTGTCCTTTTATAGTGTCCTCCTGTTACCTCACCTAAACTGCCTTTTAAAATTGAACTTGTACAAGTTTCAGGTTTTTTTTTTGGTTTTTTTTTTTTTAATTTATTTTTTTGTTTGTTACCCCCCCCACCCCAGCCATTTCACAGGTGCTGGGTTCTAAGGTCTACATGTCTAAAGAGCGTTATAAGACCATGTGCTGTCTAGAGTCGGAGCACATCTACCAGTGTATTACGACTGACATGAAGGCAGCACAGATCCATGTTCTTCCTATGACACAGCTCAACTTCAAGGTGAGCTGCACTCTGTCCGTGATCTAATAACCAAACGATTTTGTATGCATCCTGTAAAGCGGAGAGCAAACCTTTTTTTTTTTTTTTTAAATCTTCAAAATATCCTAATGTGCCAAGATTGGGCAGGTCATAATTAAAATGCAAACACAGCAAAAGGGCACCGATATATTCTGACTCTTTACATCACTTACACGCTGTGCCAGATTATAAAAAGAGCAGCGCTAGCATCCGTATCTGCTGCGAGTCAGCTTTCACATAAATGCTGATGCAAGTGTCGACACAACTGGTTTTAATGGAAAAAATGTCTGGCATGTCCCTGAAAGACATCAGAGAAAATATGTGAGACCAAGTTCTTTTTTTTTTTTTTTTTTTTTTTTTTTTGGCGACTATTTGGGGTGTTTCACTGTTTCTGCTATCATTATGGCACCAAAAGATAAGTCTAATGGTAAAAGAAAGTGTGATCATCTTATTATTGGCCAGAAATTAGAGCTCATTAAGAAGTCTGGTGTTTCTGTCTCCTGTGTTCGTGAAGAGTTTGGTATGAAAACACATAAGGTAAATGACCTTTACAATTGTATTTAGATTAGTATTTAATGTACTTGCCTATTTATGTTGGTTGTTATGCACTTTTATGGACCTTAGTGGTGGTATTTCCACTATTTTTACTCCCCCCTGCTGAAACAGTCACATCATCGGACTATTCACTTCAACGGACAACCTCTCCCCCCAGTTAGTCCGTTAATGCGAGGATCGACTGTACATCATTTGTAAATTTGATGGACTAGGGCTGTAATTATTTCAGTTCAATGCATTGGCTAAAAGTAAAGAACACTAGCTCAACAAAGGATTATTCGTTAAGGGGTAAAAATGTCGTCTTCTTTTTTTTTTTTTTTTTCTTTTCTCTACAGTACTTAAAAGGTGTTAAGTAGAAAAAACGAGTAGTAAAGGAATTTTGTGGTATTACTTTAATGACCTAAGGTTTTAGTAATTGTAGCTATGTAAACTTACATTTTCCTCAATGTGCATTTACAGAATTTAAAAACATACTTGAACAAGTTTTCCGGTACGTATGACCAGCTGGTGGCGTTCAAGCCCACGGGCTGGACCTTCTCTCAGGATGTGGGTGTGGAGAACATACAACCTCAAGTCAAAGACAACATCAGTGTTTATGGTATGCAGTTTATTTTTCAAAGCTTTAATGTTCTTGCTATCTATGCGCATGATAACCAAGGCTTTCCTGGAGGCAGGTTTTCAGGTGAACGGGTGTGGGGGTTTTTTTTTTTTTTTTTTTTTTGAAAAAGTAATCTAATAAAATGCTTTTTATGACCGTTTTGGAGCATGAGTGGCATTGGATGTTTTGAAATCAATAGTCAAGTATACAGTAGGTCTTTACATCATGCTATAAAATCTAGAACATGAACTCGCCATAGTTTAGCTGCTCTTTGTGTTAAAACCTTTAACCTGTGGCAGGATGGAATAAGAGGCACTATTGCAGTGGGAAGGCTTTTATATAGAGGCATTGAAAGCAGTGGAAAATCACTCCATTCTCTTACTCAGCTCAGACTTGAGACTGCTTAAACTGAACCGTCCTCTTCAAACGCTTTGCATGTAATCTGATTTGTATAGATACCTTCTAGTCTTGGTAAATCAGGGAATTTCTTACCAGCCACCAAACTGTGTAGTCCATGTTAACAGAATTACCTGATGTTATGAATTGGATAGACTCTGCTTTTAATTTCTTTTGTCCTGGACCACCTGGGTGGTTTCCTTTTATGGAAATAATGGCGTTTTCCAGTGTGCTCAGTAAAACAAGGTTCAATATCAGACTGTCAATGTCCTTAAAATGAAATTTGTATAGGCAAGCGCTGCAACATTTCCAGGAAACCTTACACACGTCTCACGGAGCATAGTTTGGCCCGTTATCGACAATATCGACGGGTCCTTTGTGCCCATCAGACAAGCCTGTCCCCTGGGAGCAAATACTGGCTTATTTACGAGGGATCAGTGGCACTAGTATAAAAACCAATAGAAGGCACGGATGTAAAGTAGATTTCATTTAAGACCTTTTTATTATTGCCAACTGTCACTACGGCCAGGTAAGTTATCAAATTTCATGGGCTGCATTGAGCAGTGAAAGTGTTATGCTGTGGATGAACCCTGGCTTCTGCCAGAGAGATTGACGTTGTGCTATATTAAAATAACCATCAACCCTTCTGCTCCTGCAGATGAGACTGTGGGTCACTGACCAGCAGTTTGTATGCTTTGTGGAGCACCTTAAAAGGATCTTGCCATTTAAAGACAATTTAGCCCATTGGTTAAAGGTAGTGACTGTGCACACATACTTGAATACGTGCCAAGACATGCCATCTTTCATTAAATGCCATTCGACACATGATGTCACCACCTGGGTGGCACTAAAAGCAGTGTGGGTGACTTCATTTGTGAAGCAGCAAGATGGAATTTGCTTTCCACCTTCATTACATGTGTTCTGTGGTGAGGTTGGAATGATTCTTGTACTCCATCGGGAACATCGTGTAACCCTGAATAATTCTGATTCTCTGCAGAAAATGGCATTGGTGCTATGATTTGATTTCCTTCTCAGTAGAGCATAGAAAAGGGACTTTGGCCTCAGCTAGGATCACCATCCATTCTTGAGTCATTTCTCAAATTCAGTAGAGGGCACTAGCTGTCCCAGGAGTGAGACTCCTCCTCGGTGGGGTAGAGTAATACAGAGAGATTCTCATCAATAAATTACAATATTGAATGACCATCAGCAGAACACAGCATCAGTGCTTGGGTGACTCATATGCTCAAGAGAGACCGTATCGTCACTCGAGTATTCTAAGCACGTGGATCCAGCTAATCATTATTGATGGCATCTTGCCACAAAAGGGTGCAAGATCAATGCTTTGACTGGTCATTCACCATAGGGAAAGGTTTCAGCATTTACTGGAAGCACTGGAGTGCACTGTCCTTATGCGTCGGGATGTGTTGAATGCAAGGAAACCACCTTGATGATCCAGAATGCAAGTTTTGAATCCTAGATTACATATGTAGTGGTGATGCTACAACTAGGGTCATCTGGGTCGGTTGAGTTGACCAGTGGGTGAGTGCGAATAGTGTTATTAGCTTAGTGAGGAAATAAGCACACCAGAAAAATGGCACTAGCTTTAGAAGGAGACTGCGCTGGCGGTCCTCCACTTTGTCAAAGAGCCATGATTACCTACTGTTTTTCAATCTGGGGTTTTAATTTTCACATCTCAGGCTGCCGCAAGCACCAGTAACTTCTTGCAGGTTCTTCTTGGGTCATATCCATGTTCCCACCCTGAAACCAGACATTAGTTAGTGGCAGACACATGTCTGCTTTGCTTTCTTTCAAATTACTTAATCATATTATACATCCGACTTGGTCTTTTTGTTTAGGCATATATTTTAAGGTGTTTTGTTCTTTTGTTTGAGGATTGAAAAGATTGGGGGATATCAGTCTAGTCATGGTCTGTCTCTTACAGGTATTCCATACAGCGAGCACAGTAGCTATCTGGAGCTGAAACGCTTTGTGCAGTGGCTGCGGCCACTGAAGATCATACCTACAGTGAACGTGGGTAGCTGGAGCAGCAGAAAGGCCATGAACAACTGCTTCACTGAGTGGCAAGCTGAGGTTAAAGCCCTAAATGCAGGACCAAGGCATGACCGCTTCTGTACAAGACAATAACTGATCACTGCCTCACCACAGTTAAACGCTTGACCAAATAGACAAATTGTGTATTCTGATCTCAAATGCAAGCTCGGTTATCGGTATAATCTCTCGACATTTAAAGAGATGCAGAAGAATTGATTTTATAGGTTTTTTTTTTTTTTTTTTTTTTTTTTTAATTGCTGCATTTTGCAGTCTTTTACCTGGGTGCCATTTGCTCATTCCAATGTAAAAACAAATGCCCTCGTCTCAGTGACCAATCAAAGTAATTAGTAACGAATGCACTAAATCTGAGGTTCCTTCTCAGGTGGGCATTACGTTCCGATACATTTCCTGTGCCGTTGTTCTCCATCTTTGAACCATTTGCCCAATGTCTATAAATGTTTTAATACTTTTAAATGTTTAAAATATGCAGATGTGCAAATAAATCTTTTAAATAATGCCTTGATTTTGAGTCTTTGAAGTGTTTTTTGCTTAGCTGTTTGAGCTGTTTAGAGAAGCTTGCCATTGAGTTGTGATTTAAAATGAGTATGCTCGGAGTATAGGTAAAACAATCAACATAAAGATGGTCTTGATATGAATTAAATAGTACATGTTCTACACTGCAAATACTTGTCCAAATTGTCGATGAAATAATGGACTTTACACCTGTCTTGGTGTACTGTACATGCACTTTCTTGGGTGTAGACCTCCTCATTCACACAATTATTTATTCGGCCTAACAGGGAATGCAATTTCTGTGATTTTGACCCTTGCATGCTTGATCAATCCACAAGGCCACAAGGTATTTCTATAACTGCTGGTCACCTGGGATTTTCACTCACAACAGTGTCTAGAATTTACTCAATGGTGCAATTTGGGGGGGGGGAGATCTGTGGATAGAATGGAGATCAACTGAGAATTGCCAAACTGGTTTGAGCTGACAGAAAGGCTAGAGTAACACAGATGACTACAATTGTGGTGAGCAGAAAAGCATTTCCAAGTGCACAACACATCGAACCTGGAGGTAGATGGGCTACAACAGCAGAACAGCAGAAGACCATGTCTAATTCCACTTCTGTCAGTCAAGAGCAGAAAGCTGAGGCTGCAGTGGGCACAGACTCCCCAAAACTGGACAATTAAAGATTGGGAAAATGTAGCCTAGTTTGATGCAATTTGATTTGTGCTGAGGCACACAGATTGTAGGGTCAGAATTTGGCCCCATGAACAGCAGGAGTCTATGAACCCAAGCTACCTTGTGTCAACAGTCCAGGCTGGTGGAGGTGGTGTAATGCTGTGAGGGAAGTTTTCTTGGCACGCTTTGTCCTGTTAATACTAATCAATAATCGCTTGAATGCCGTTGCCTATTAGATAATTGTCACTGACATGTCATGCAGTCACGTCAACATGGTCCAGATTCTCAAAGGAATGTTTCCAACATCTTGTGAAACCCATGCTGCAAAGAACTGAAGCTATTTTGAGAGCAAAGGGAGGCTCTATGCAGTATTAGTATAGTGCCCCTTATGAAAGTGGTCTGTGAGTGTACAGTGAATATTTGGAAGTCAGATGAGTCATTTTTTGTACATGGAGATTCAGTGTAATTTGTCCAACATAATACTTTATAGACTTGTGTGTATACACAATAATCAGCAATAATATTTGTCTTTGTACTACATGGCTTTAACTTGTTTCTTCAGTACATGTGTAAAAGTAATCATTTTTGTGTATTTTCTAAGTTGGAATAATGATCACGTACAGGAGGAAATATAGTAGGACATTCAGAAAGTTTAAGTGGCATAAATTGCAGTGCAATCTGAAATCTTTTGAATCTCATTTGAGACACTAAGGAGCATCATAAAGCAGCTCCTGAAGGTAGAAAAGTGCAGCATAATTATACTCCTGGATAGCTGGAGTCTGGTAATTTCTGCAGAGACTTGTTCTGTAAATTGCTTCAGAACAAAGATTTCAACTCAACAGTTACAGAAGAGAAATCGACAAGCTAATTTGGATCCTTCGGAATATATTCTCTTGAGCAGACATTGAGCTGCTGCTTGCTTTAACACAGTGAGTCAGGACGCCTGATCTTCCACATGTCCAACACCTGCCTGTTTTTCAGTGCTGGGAGGTTCACAGAAACAGAGCAGAGGTCATTTTATGTGCAACATCCACTTAAGGGTTGGGACCCTGGCTGTCTTAGGATAGTCAGTTTTACCTGCAAGAGAAACCAGTCAAGTTAAGCACATTTCCATTAAGAAGAGCTCTATTTAAAAAAAAACCAACAACACTTCTTTAATCAGACATGCATCCTTACTTGGTCTTTGGTAAGCCTCTTTAGATAACATTGCAGTTCCACCAGACTGAATGTAAGCAGGTCATTAATAGCCAGGATTTGGTCTCCGTCATGGAACAGACCAGTAGATTGCATATGACACAAGTTGGACACACTGCCAAGGATCAGACCATAAAGCATTAGTAGCTGATGATTTGGAGTAGTTTGAGTCTATGCATCAAAGTCAAGATGAATAAATCATCGATCCATATCATCAAAACTCTTTTGTAAAGTTTTTAACAAGTTCTCTACCATAGTCTGCCTGCTTCCTCGGAGATGATCAAATTGTTTTTCAGCTCATTTTGACTAACATAAATTTCCTTCTCCACGGGAACCAGCGTCTCACTGAGAAATGCACATATTTGTCATTAACAGACAGCTTGTCATTCTGAACATCTGAAATCAAGTTCTTATAAAATCAGAGATGTACTATATTTCCTTGTTTCAGTCATTTGCATTTTGCTCACCTTGCTGATGGAATTTGCCTGTCCAGAGGAGTGGAGCCAGAGTCCTCATTGCCAGTCTGGAGGAGTGAGTTCTGAGAATTGCTATTTCCTTCCAGGCTACAAAGCAAAATATTTCCGTCATTACTATCTCGATTGGTATTTATTTCTGAATAGTAAGAGGAAAGGACTCAAACTCAAAACCAGTTATATAATTACAAATAAAGCCAGAAACTACCAGTACACCATATAGACAAACGTTTGTGGACACCTGACCATAATACGTGCAATGCTGTGAAAAAGTATTTGCCCCCTTCCTGAATTTCTCTATTTTTGTTTATTAGCAACACTTAATTGTTTAGATCTCTGAACAAATTTAGTGTAAGATGAAAGACAACCTGAGTAAATATAATACAAGAGCTAGTTGTCCAGTTATCTTGTGATTTACTGATGAACAAAATCTCCCTAAAACCTATATCACCTGTGTGAAAAAGTAAATGCCCCTTAGACACTCAATGAACCAAATATAATTACTAAAAGGTTTCAGTTAGACTGGCCACTCCCAAGACTGATTACTGCCAACCCTTCTGAATCTAGACAGCACTTAAATACAACCTTTCCAGTAATGTGATGTTCCTTGAAAAACCTCAACATACAGCACACTCGGTCTCGATCAAAGGAAATCCCAGAAGATCTGAGAAAGGAAGTTTTTAAAATATATCAGCCAGGAAATGGTTACAAATCAATCTCCCAAACTCTGGGAATCCAGAGAACCATAGTTCTTACCATAATCCTCCATCATCTCTAAATGGAGGAAACATGGAGCAGTGGTAAATCTGCCCAGGAGTAGTAGACGTAGCAAACTTACTCCAAGAGTGCATAGAAAACTCAACTGAAAAGTCACAGAAGACCTCAGAAGAACATCTAAGGAGCTGCAGGTCTGTCTTAGTTCAGTTAATGTCAGTGTTCATGATTCCACCATCAGAAAAATACTGAGCAAAAATGTTCTGCATGGGAAAGTGGCAAGGTGAAAATTACTGCTGAGCAAGAGAAACATAAAGGCTCGTCTGACATTTGCCAAAAACATCTCAGTTAGTCCCAAAACTTTAGGGTTAATGTTCGATGGACTAATGAGTCAAAAGTGGAACTTTTTGGAAGACCTGGGTCCTGTTACATCTGGCGTAAAGTTACTGCAGCTTTTCACAATAAGAGCATCATGCCCACAGTCACACATGGTGGTGGTAGTGTGATGCCTCGTTGTGTCAGGGCCTGGACGACTTGTCATAATTGAGGGAAGGATGAATTCTGCTTTCTGCCAAAAACTACGAAAGGCGAAAATCTGGTCAACTGATCAGAGATCTGAAGCTAAAGCATAAATGGTTTATGCAGCAGGTAACAGTTTGAAACCCAAGAGTAAGTCTACTTCTGAATGGCAAAAAAAAAAAAAGTATTGAAATTTTGCAGAGACCTAGTCAAAGTCCTGACCTGAACCACACTGAAATATTGTGGCAAGCCCTGAAAAGGGCAGTTCATAGTTGCAAACCTGCCAATGGGACTGAATTAAAGCAATTTTGAAGAGAAGACTGGGCCAAACATTTCTCCACAGCAATGCAAAGTCTGATCTTGTGTTATGGAAAGTGTTTGATTGCAGTTGTTGCTCTTAAAGGTGCTATAAACAAGTATTAGGCTTAGGGGCAATTACTTCTTCACCCAGGTGAAATAGGTTTTGGGGAGATTTTTTTCTTCAGTAAATCACAAGCTCATTTGATAACTGTGTATTGTATTTACTCGTGTTGTCTTTTGTCTTCAGAATCAGAAACAGTTAAGTGTGGATAATTAATAAAAATGGAGGAACTCAGGAAGGGGGCAAATACCTTTTTACTGGACAGTATATGTGCTTGGTAAACATCCTATTTTATATTTAGTCCCCATTTGCTTATGTAATAACCTCCACTCTTCTGGGAAGGCATTTTTTTAGTGGCTGTGGGAATTTGTGCTCATTCAGCCACATGAGCATTCATTAGGTGAGACACTGACATCAGGTCAGGAGGTCTGGGGTCAGTCAAGATTCCAGTTCATCCCAGAGGTGTTCAGTGAGGTTGAGGTCAGGGCTCTGTGCAGGACACTCAAGCTGTTCTACTCCAACCTTGGTCTTCATGGACCGTGCTTTGTGCACAGGGGCATTGTCATGCCGGAACAAGTTTTCCTCTTAGTCCCAGTAAAGGGAAATTGTAATGCTATTGCATGCAATGGCATCCTAAACAATTGTGTGCGTCCAACTTTGTGGCAGCAGTTTGAGGAAGAACCACATACTTGTATCATGGTCAGGTGTTCCCAAACTTTTGGCTATAGAGTGTATCATCTTAAGGGGATAACTCTCATAACTGGTAGGGGAGTCCTGCTTCTTTCATGGATGGCAACAATGTAGGAACAATACTGTCCTTTTATATGTAGATCTTAATATTGATGTGTTTTTTGTATTCCTTCCCATTTGCTCTGCATGAATCCTGTATAGATTTGTACTTCCCAAAAATAGTATGCCTAAAAATCTCTCACCCATTCTTCAGTGGATAATCTTAATCAGATGCCATAGACTGCATCTACATAAGAAGTACGAAGGCAAAAATCTTTTCAACAAGCTTCTGGTATACAGTTGCGGAAGAGAAATTGTTTACAATCCCACTATCTGGTGTCATCCAGAAGACATTCGGTTCCTTCACGAGTCTGGTTTTTTTTTTCAAGGTGGTAGCTCAGCAGTTAAGACATTGGATTACTGATCCAAAGGTCATGAGTTCAAGTCCAAGCACTGCCAAGCTGCCACTGCTGGGCCCTTGAGCAAGGCCCTTAACCCTCAACTGCTCGGTTATATAAATGAGATAGATGGACGACTATCCATCGCTCTTGATAAGAGCTTCTGCTATATGACACTAATATTAAACTAATGTTTATTCCTCGTGTCATCTTACTCGCTCGTTAGGGATTTAACTTTACCTCAGGAATTCAGTAATGTTGCTTTGTGATAGTATCTACTGATAAAAGCCCTATACAAAACAAAAAAAAAACCCCAAAACAAACGTGAATAGAACTTGCCATTCACATAAACCTCAATTGTCCTTGTCTGAGTAAGAGGCTTAATGAATCTTACACACTGCATAATATGTAATCCACCCATGGTAAACCACTGACTTAACTGAGCTACACCAAAGCTCGTAAACAAAATGCATTGCTTATGTAGAGGTAACCAATCCTCTAAATGGTTAAAGTATTTTCTCTGTTGACCTTTGAGTAAACTACTTGAAAATAAAAATAGATGCACAGATTAGTCTAAAAATGCCATGTCATAGGTACGAGGATGTCATTTCAGTGCCAAGTTTCTTCACTGAATACTGCTCTCAGACTAGTTGGACAGGTTCTGCTAACTTCCCCTTGCTTGCAAATAGCCAGAAATGGTTTTATCTAAGGTGTCCTCTGATAAGCAAGCATGAGTTGCAAAGCAAAGTGGTGTTTAAAAAACCAGTAAGAGTTCTTTAGGTATTGACTAGAAAGAACTGGCTTCACAACAGTGAATACAATGCTGACTTAAAGACGAAGTGTTGTCAGCATAAATATTGTAATGAATCCTGAAATGCATCAGTAAAAAAAAAAAAAAGGAGTCATCACTTTAATAACAATAAAAAAAGAGCACCACATTGTACTTACTTGGTTTGAGGAGACATGACATTGTCATTCTCAGTCTGATTCAGCACCTCTCTCCTGTGCATGGGCATGAAAACTTGTGAAAATTTTGCTGATTCAAGAAAATGTAAAAATATTTCAATTCAAATTTGCATTAAATACAATCACAGCACTCACCTTTTGAGATATTATATTTTTGTGTATATATAAGATTTGGTTGAAAAGAGAAACTTTTTCCACACCAGTGTTTAATATTTAAATGGTCAGATGGTGTGGCTTAACTTTCCAACACCTTATCATTTCTATAGTACCAACTTACACAGGGATTTGACAGAAGCTTCACTTAAACGAAAAAATGATATGTGATTGCAGATATGATGAGGATTCTGTGAGGAAACGGTCATTTAACATTTCTGGAAGGAATCTCCAGTGTCAGCACTGTGTCGGGGTAAACATTCAGGGGTAACATTGTCACTTTAGGACTTCAGACATGCGCAAAATTAAACTTCACAGAAGATGACTACTCTGTAACATGACATTTTTTTGCACTAACAGTGAGGGAGTAAATATTTATAGTCGTGATAATGCAAGTGATGTCAGGATCTAACTTTTTCACAGAAGAAATTTATAAAAGCAGTAAATAATGCTCTTTCAGAAATAAAAAGTGGAAACATTAGCAGATCGCTGAGATGTAAGAGGAATAAAACGATGTGCTGTTACTGAACACGAAAAACATTGCAATGCACTAACTACACTCCATTGTGTTTAATTTCTTATGTAACACCGTTTGCTTTTTTGCTTAAGTTTATAATAGGATCATTAATAGCTTTTTTTTTTTTCAGAAAAAAAAAAGCAAAGGACAGAAAGGGACTTACACACTTTTCATGTCCATGTAGTAGCTGGTGTCTTTGTCTTCTTCTTCTTCTGTTTCACTTTCTTTGTTTAACTTCATTTCATCTTCCTCATCATCCCCAGTGTCTTCACTTTCCACACACTTTGGAGATGTAAATGATTTTGTGATTATACATTAATAATGATTTTAAATTTTCATTAATAATCTGTGTGTGTGTGTGTGTGTGTGTGTGTGTGTGTGTGTGTGTGTGTGTGTGTGTGTGTGTGTGTATGTG
>JAQLOM010000006.1:10179764-10191026 GCA_030068315.1 Chrysichthys thysi
AATTTCAATTTTTAGTCAAAGTCCCAAATGGGGATCATGGCACATGCCATCTATTTTTTATGCCATTCAATATATGACCCCCAAATGGGGACCACGGAAGCTAATGGGTTAAAAATGTGTTGTTGTACTATACTTAGCTGCACAGAAACCAGGAGTGTGGGTTATTCTCAACATATGATGACCTGTTCCTGCTGTTTCTGGTTGTAGGGCACATGGCCAGGGCTCAGGACATTCCTGGTGCGAGTTTTTCCTTTTCCTGTACGTCAAAGATTACCTTTTTTTTTTCCTGGTTGTTTGTCATCCATAGGAAAATAGTTGAAAACCCTCTGGCTTTTTGCACAGCTGAATATAAATATATAAGTGAACAGTAGATCATTGTGTGCTTAAGGTTTTAGAATATTTTCTTGATTTATGGCTTTGAACAAGTTTATGATAGTGTTTTTCTTGAAGAAAATTTCTTATAGGAAAAAAATTGGGCCTAAAATCATGCTATAGCTCTTCCAAACCTTTTGTGCACACACATTTTAAGTGGACAACAGTGCTCTCTGGTGTACAAATATGCAACAAGTTTCAAATAGTGAACATTTTTTTTAATATAATACTGTACTTTCTTCATTAATGGATTTATTTGAACTTTCTGAAGTCACTATTTTCAGAATTTTCTTTTTAATACTTCGGATTTTTTCGGTTTCTGACTGTTTTTAAAAATTACTCTAATATAATTAATTCCTTTGAAATCTATAAAGAGTATTACTTCCATATAATCAGAAAGATCAACGCAGAACTACACAGGATATAAAAATGGTCTTTACAGTTCTGGAAATATTCAGTGCTTTACAGTCATACTACTGAGGGTGTAACAGTCTTACTACATGTACAAAGGTTAAATGTATCTGTGATATCTATGATATGTAATCATAAACTTATCAAGACATACTGACTAAAGACCCACTTCATTGCTACATTTGATTATGATTGATTACATTTTGGGGGGGGCTGCATAAAATGCTGCTTAATCAAAGCAGATTGTTAAATTCTCTTTAAGTGCTGATGTACAATATTTGTGACACCTCATGTCTTTGCCTTATTGTCTAAATTATTCCATGAATTATATGCTGATTTCTTTCTATGAATCAGACATTATTTAAAACATGCATTTCTTAAGAGTTACATGAATATAAATGCATTTCAATAGAACATCCTTGTGAAGAACATACTCTTAAGGATCCAGGACAAATTGAGGTCTGAGGAAATATGGTTCAGTGATATGATCTGTAACAGCGATAGTCTGAACTTCCTTTGCCAACTTTTTCGAGGAAATAAAAGGTGTCTCTTTTTTTTTTTTTTATCTTGGACCGACGTTGGCTGAAGGAACTTTGGCTGCCGACAAGCTTTTCTTATCTTGATGGACCTTCACATTCAAGTTTGTCTCTTTTGGTGCTGGTTTCAAGTAGAAGTGTAACTGAAAGCAAACAGCATATATTCATATGTGCATTTGTGTAAGTAAAATGAATGTAGATGTATGCTATTGACAGCATTTTATTTTATTCTCACCTTTGTGGCCTCTGCAGGTCCGACTGTCACTGTACTGGTGGAAGGCCGGTAGCCGGGTGCAACAGCAGTTATAGTGTATGTTCCTGGCAAAACCAGACGGAAGTAATCTCCATCTGCACCTAGGACATGAGACATAGATGCAATTAGTACCATACACTACTTGCTGTATAAGTTTGTTTTTTTTTAAATCATCAAATAGTGTTTATTTATTCATATTGTGAGGATTTACTAACCACTGGTTATGTCGTGGCTTATGCCTGCCACTGAGATCACTGCATTGCTGATGGGGTTTTTATTCTCATCGTAGACCATTCCTTTAATGCCATGGTTAACCTGGGGACAAATCATATTAAAATCAAAGTCCTTGCTTGTTTTAGTTATACTGGGTGCATTATGTATACCCTAGATGTAGCTACTAAACGTTTCCATCCATGTTGTGTTCTGTGCTTACGATGAATATTACTACATAGACTGTAACTGAGTTGTAACTTTAATACTCAGGGTCCATCCAAAGCACAAAGAAGCAGGTTGGTTACAACCTAATGCAGCAGTACAACACTGGCTTGTTGTCTGTCCCTCTCTCACATCTCGTCTAAAATACTACGTCCTTTAATTTCCCATTTCATTGTGGACACAATGCACTTTAACTAGGTGTATGATTTCCCCGTGAATTTAAGCTTCTAAGTGTTTCAGTGAAGTGAGGTGAGACAAGACCCAAGTTCTGGGAAGGGGGACTCACCTGTTCCAGGTAGGACACCAGAGCCTCCCTGTTGGCCAACCATTCTCTGGCCAGACTGCTTGCTGGGGGGAATTTATCACAGCTCAACTCCAGAGTGATCTCAAAGCAGTTAGTGTATAGGTAGTTAAAGTCTTGCATGCCTGCAAACACAAAATGCTGATGTTTAACCATGTGTATTAAGGCACATGAGCGCTCCCACACAACGTGTGAAGAATTTCTGGCCATCTGTTAATCTGATTAGTTCAATAATGAGACCTTTGGTGCTTTTAGTTATATTGGGGTTATAATACAATAAAGGCATCCACTCACCCTTGGATAGGGTATACCAGCTGGCTCCATTGGTAATACCCTCCTCAAAGTAGTCACCACAGTTATAACCTTTATGCATCCAGCTGTGAGCATAGGAGTAAGTCTTCGCCAACTACACACACACACCCACAATATAATAAAATTAAGTAGCATTCGATTAAGTACCTCTAAAAATATACAAATTCACTCTACATACATGTTTGAAGAGCTTGTCATCTGGAGTGGCAGAATATGTAGATCTGCCTCTTATAAGGAACTCTCTGGATTTGTCAAAAGGATAGTTTGCCACCACTGCTCCTCCATGCAGATTTGCCGACAGAACAAAGTTATAACTTTGCATCCATCTTATGACTGCAAGGGTCTCTGGTTCAACCTAAAGCCAGAAAGAGCACAGGAAGAAAATGATACACAACAGTGTACTCTACACTTTCTTGCCACACAGCACAAATGCATACATTGCCACTGGGAGTAATGATAAACATTTGTCAGTGGAAAGTTATCTGGGCCATCTAACATGCCATAATACCTCCCATTAAAGCAATAAGGAAAATAAACCGTTGGCTGCAGTTATTGCTTTGGGTTAGATCAGTTTGGCACCACAGTTTATTGTCCTTGCAGATAACTGCTGGGATATTAACCCAGCCTAAGCTCTGTGTAAGGAAAGATAATATTTGTTATGTGTGGATCTAGGTTTCTTAATGACCTCAGCTCTCAGCTGAGAGCTTGGTTTCAAGGGGGAAAGTCCTTCCCAGCATGATGTCATGTGTGAATGAAAGGTTTTATCATGTGCAGGAATGTTAGAGATGTGCCAGTCTTGCTTAGCTCTTGTATCAAATATTATAGTCTTATGTGAACTTTTAAAGTTCTAATATCTCGTTTAAACCAAGGTGTTAAATAAAGCTGTCCGTGCACAGATACTATTCAGATTGAAAACTCTATCTTTCTGTTGAAAACTCTATTATTTCTGTCATTAGTCAGAGCTTGTGACTGTTTGGAGTTTCACACTACATATGTTTCATCGTTGTTTATAATCCCCCAGTGACCTAAGCCAAATGCTTTCACATTGCCTAAGCAGTGGTTTAACTGAAATGTAACAGCACACCATTCAGAGAACTGATCCGGATGAAGAAGGTCCCTTCCTGTGTTAGCTTATTTAAACAACAATACGGTGATGTTGAATTGAGATGTCAGTGTCTGATACAGGCCAGACTAGTGCTGTAAGACCTTGGAAGGATCCACTGAGTGATGGATGGCTGATACTGATAAATCTCAATATTTTCTATCCTGTGGGTTCATGTAATCCATGCCATTTATAGTGTTTTACTTGTTTTGTTTTGTTTTTTTTGTTTTTTTTTAAAAACCCTTTCATATATGAATTATTAAGTCGCTGTTGTGGGCTTTTTATTACCCTCAAACAAGACTTGTCTAACATGTTGTCCAATTGTTTTTTTTTTTTCTTCAATATTTATTATCTACCATTTTTGCTTTATGATGTAATACTCCAGGGTAACAAATATTAATAAAGACTAATGATTATACAGCAGTACAGTAAAGGTTGAGGAGACAGCCCACTGTTGGTTTGGAGTATTTTAAAATCACGTGGTTTAAAATGGTGTTTGAATATCTGTCCACTGTAGTGGACACCATGCATGAAAGAGAGTGCACGTTTGTGCACGATTGCAGCAGATATCACAGTAAAACAGCACACAACACTGTGGGTCGGAGAAGTTGCAACCATGTTTTAGAAGTTTTAGATTCTCAAGTGAAAATTGTTTTCCTTTTATTTTACTGGCTGACCTGTACATGTTAACTCGAGTTACCTTGGTATCCATATTGCATAGAAAAAAAAAGCAAACAACTGCCTTTAATATGATCACTGTTCTTGTGTGTTACCCACCTGGTGCTCCCAGTTGTCTGGAAGGGGGAAATGGTGATTCTGTCCATTGTTCTTCTCATTGTAGTACATGAGGGCATTCAGGTCAGGGAAATTGCGATTTAGGTCCACATCTTTGGAATTCCCACGGCCTACCAGGTACCCATTAAACTCTGGACCCTGGAAGCAAGAGAAATCTTTTATTTTTTTCAGACATTTATACAGATTTCTGCTTCCTAAATGCCTATGAGTATAAGGCAAAATTATCAGCGATATTGCATCAGAACTTGTACATAGAGAATAGTGGTGCACATATAGATAATTATAGCTGATGTGTTGTATTTTGGTACAAAGCAGCTGGTTTGTGACGTGTGAGATGGTAAACATGTCATTTTAAAGCTGTTTGTTGCCGGGCATTGAGTTTACGCCTGAAATAAACTGTAATTTCAATCTGGTCACTCAGGCTGGAGCAGATAACATGTTTTATAATGCATGAGCCCAGACGTCTGCACATACTGCCTTCGATTGATCTTGAAAAAAACGCTATGAGTTTGTCTTTCTCATGCTGAGGGTATGTATATGAATAAGCATGATTTTACTTTCGTAAGTGTGGTTTTAATACCTGCCTAGCTGCCACTTCATAGCCATCTGGGTTCATGGAGGGCAGAATGTGAATGCGTGTGTTGTGGATGAGCTCTGTAATCCGTTGGTTCCCTGCTTGGTACTCCTCGCACAAGAACTGAGAGAGGTGGATGAGTAGCTCGCGACCCAGCACCTCATTCCCGTGCATATTCCCCACGTACTTGAACTCCGGCTCCACTGGAAAACAACATGTCAAGTGGCCGCTGTCAGGAAGTCAGAAGAGCATGTAGCTACACATCTTCAAAGAGCACACTGCAAAGTGGATGGCAGCAGGGCTCTAATTTGTGCTGCACTGTAGAAAAGCACCAGGGCTGACATGGAAGTAGATTTCCAAGCAATATCTTTCGTAACTAAATGATGCTTGTCAATGGAACCACACTGGGCTGAAATCTGCTTCCTATCTACCACTGGTTGTCTTCTTGTGTGCACATCAGGTTTTTTATTTTGACTAGTTTTAATTTCACAATCAAGATCATCTACATTGCAAAGTATTCAATGTCACTCTCTTTGTAAAGAGTTTCATGTAAGTAAGGAGAAAATCTAATTGGCAATGGTAATGAGACAGGCTGCAAATTTCGCAGTTGTTCATCACATAATGATTGGATTACTGGAAGTGTGTGAGCACTGAAAAGATTGACTGAATTAAACCGGCGCCTCTTTCTGCTTCAAGAATTCATCAGCCTGTGTCTGAAGAAGGTACAGGCTTTCTTCTTTATACAATCACAAGCACACTGCTTACTATAAGTACCATGTTGTTCGTAAACTGACGAGCGGAGTCGTAGTCTGGATTGCTGGCGAGGTTCCTGTTTTTGTGCTTTTCGCCTTATTGTGGCACATGCATACATCCTCCAATTCTACTGAAGGAAGCCCATAGATCAGCAAAAAAAAACAGGAGCCCTCCTGGCTCCGGCTTAAACCACTCACACAATGTTTGTGGCTAGCATGTCTTTAAAGTCTAGAGTTAAAAAGTGTCCCATATGGTTATGCCTAAGCTACCCCTATAAGCTCTGCTTATACCAATGTAAGACACTGTTGTACCCAGTCTATTGCTAGAGGAATGAAAGAAGTTTAGTAGCATTCACAGCACGTCTTGCTTGATTCATGTAAATTGTGTGTGCTCTTTGCACTTCTGTGTACCTTAGCTGTTGACAGATCTTTCATTTTCTTTCAACGGCTGAGCGACGCAAGGTCATGAGGTCACATCAGATTATAAATCAGAAGCCTACATTCTCTGATGGCCGGGAAGAAGACTAAATTGCATCACGTTAGCTGCAAAACTAAATAGAGAAGGAACGGCCCTCTGTTTTCAGTGCATTTTAATTTGCTCACAACAAGGTAACTGTGGTTTACATAGGCTGGCTCAATTACCTTGTGTATCATCTTTTTTTTTTCTTTTTTTTTTAGAAAACATCCCTAGCAGAGCTTTAGGAGGTGTCTTCTGGAAACTCTACATCGTTAGCTATAATTTCACCTCACGTTATTTTTGCAAAAGAGCTTGAAGGCTAAGACTGACTCTGAAGTAGGTAAAGACACTCACTTGCTTCATGGATGCCTGGATTATTGCTGAACTCCAGGACATAAAGGTGGCGTCCCTCCACACTGCGACCAATGCTGTAGATGCGGGTAATGTAGGGGCACTGGCTCTGTACGGAGAACAGAGTGCGCACCATCTCCTCATATCCATGGTGTTGGAATTCAACAGCCCTAGACAGGGGAGCCCCAAGCCCCAGAAGCAGCGCTCCAATCCAAACTACACAACGGCCGGACAACATGGTCCTGTTCTGCTCCACAAACAGAGAGCTGTTCCCGTTCCCTCACTCGCTCTTTCCTTCTCCCCGTCCCTCCTTTTCTCATTCCACTCATCCGGTCTGTCTCCTCCCTCACACTCATATACAGGAGAAAGTAAGGACAACTTGCCCCTCCTTCTCAGTCTTTCATGTATAAGGTTTCCTCACTATGTTTCATCATATATGTGAATCTTACTTTATTGGTGTGACAAACATGTGATAATGTGTGAGCAATAGAAGTAGCCTGCCTGCGGTCAGGGGTCCAGTGTATATTGTGTCTTGTATATTTTCCTCTTGAGGCTGACTTAACCTCATGCTTTGCATAGTCCTCTATCCAGTTGTGCCATGGCAGCGTTTTTTTTTGTTTTTTTGTTAAAGCTCATTGGTGATCTGTGGTATGTATTCACCACTGACAAGCAGGGAGAGCAAGCACATTTTTCATTCCCTCTTTGTGCATGTACATCAACACTCGCTCATTCATTAACTTTGGGTAAACACAGCAGGAAGGCCAGAGGTTATGCCTTTTCTAGTGGCTTTTGGCAAAGCAAGGCTGAGATTCCTGGAGGACTTCCCCCTAAACACAATGTCCTTAACCCCCAGGAGCTGCTGTCAGTCACCCTGACAATTTAAGAGCTGTAGCTGTCAATTACTCTGTCGGTGTGTGTGTGTGTTTGTGCGTGCGTGCATGCTGCACCTGGACTAGCTTGCCATTTCCTGTATGTGCAGAATTTGAGCTCACACTCAGTAGACATTTTCCAAAAACTGAACGTGCAATATTGTGAAAATATATTGGCCAATTCCTAATTCCCATTATTACTGCAAATATGTGACAGTTTCTTTAAACAAAACCTACTATTACTTCAAGGCATATGCAGTTAACCCACACCATATATTAATTAACAAACAAAGTTACCAAAAAACATCTAACCCTCTTTAAAAAGCCACTGCTCCCTAGCTGAATGTGGCCAGTCAAAGGACTGCAGAGTCAATTGTTTAAACAGATCGATTACACACAGCCCTACTCAGTATAAACCTCACTATTTAACTTGCTTCAACTTTTTAACTTTTGCCAAAAAAAAAAGCTGTCAGCACAAAGTTTCAGAAAGCATATTAAACAAAGGTTAAAATCATTTAAGATGAGGGGAAAAAAATAATATGATTCAGAAGGGGGGTGGGGATGGAAAACACAGCTAGCAGAAACTTCATTTAGGCATAGGCCACGAGTCCTAAATATAACAACTATATAGATCTAGACTTCTGATAACATTTTCTATCACCATAAAGATCAAGACATTTTTCCAGCTACATTACAGAATTCATATGCACACATTCTGCAAAGGACCCCAAAGGGCAAATTGGTCCATCACCTCGGGTGAACCGAGGGCAAGGTCACAATCAGACATGTTCTGACATGTCTCATTTATAAATCACACAAACCCAATAATTCAAGACTGGGGATTTCCCTTTGACTGGGGGTGCAACATCTTCATTACTCCATAACCGCATAAATTCGTCCTCAAGACTCATCAGACTTGCAAGAAAGTTATTCCCTTTGGATAGAAATTTTTGTATTGGATCATTTTCATTAGTCTTTGGGAGGTTTTGTGGTGCTAATGATATATTTCATTATTTCTAAGTGTTTCTTTAAAGGTTTTTGGAAATACATTTATGGCAAATAAAATATCTTCCAGAGTAAAAACAGGTTTTAAATTACTTTTTTGATTTTCTTTTATGTAAATGTGTTTCTTATGTAAATGAATGGGCTAAACAACCCAAAAATAAGAGTGTAAGAACCTATGGCCAGGTCATAATGACATACATTACAAAATTAAAATACAAGGTTTAGAGAATAAAGCAATACACAGGGGCGATTATATCATCGTAATAAGATTTTTATTTTATTGAGACAATTTCTGCATAGGCTAATATTAAAACCTTGATCTCAACATGTTGAGAGTTTTTGTTATATTATGAATTGGTTTTTTCCCCCAAAGTATTATCAGTTAAATAATTAAGTTTATAATTTAATTATAAAGTTAATATTCTAGCCTAAGCTCCAGCATGTGGAATTTTCCGACTCAACATCGCCTCTACAAATACAGAATGAGAATTGAAAATTCAAGGTTCTCATACATCCGAGACATCCAGACCCCTATGATGAAAGTGTCCTCCATGGGTATGCATCCACTAGCAGGCTATAACTTTGTATAAAATTCCATTATGAAATTTCTTCCCTTCTTTTACATAAACTATTTGTCATCATACTCATTAGTGTGAGACTTAACTAACCTTGAGGTGTTGATCTCAGAATATGTGTGTTTATATATCAAGCATGTGGCATTGCTGACTTTGCTACAACAGCATTTTTTTTGTAAATGTGTCCTAATGAGAAGAAAAACACAGTTCTAAGTACAGTGGTTACTATATGAAGAGAAACGTCTCGTCACCGTTCCTGGTAACTGTTGTGGTTTAGCCTTTTGATCACACTTGTGTAATTTTCCACAGATTGTTATAAAAGACACTGAGCACACTGCCACTTGCTGATGTCGATGTGAATAAAAATAAACTATATTGCAACCCATTCAAGTAAGATGCCCTACAACATACGGTATTTCATTAAAATCAGAGTGCAGCTTGCATCTGGCAAAAAGCAATGACTATCACTAGAAGTAGAATATAGCCACCTGAAAGAAAGCACAGAGGAAGTTATGTTGAGGTTATTTTGAAGTATACATGTGGGTATAGTCAAGAAACTTTTTTTTACCTGAACAGTAACTGCCATACCTCCAGAATATTTGGTCACAGCTGATGCTTTGTTTACTGTTGATGTGTCAGCATTACTGTTTGGAAACTCCCTCGTGCAGTTTAAACCTAAAATGTGACTCACTATTAATAGGCATGTTAAATCACAATACATTGTATAAGAGAAAAAGAATCAAAACCAGATTTAACTCACTTTCTTGGTCTTGGGCACATCTTTGGTTCTCTGTGAAGTGTTAAATCATATAGGTTTCCTTCATATTCTTAGGATACAAACAATAACAAAATGTGCAGTCATGCTTGTGACAGGCTACTTACCAATTGGGATGTTATTAAAACTTTCTTCAAAGCATTTCAGATGAGCTCCAAACCATTTGATGCACATCAGTCCATTTCTTTTTTCAATTATGCAGCTGGGATGCTTCTCATCACATTGTGCTTCATGTTTTTTATGAATAACAAAACAGGAGACATTTTTCTCTTGTTGAATTGCTACCTTGTAATTGCAGCTTTCTAGGGAGGGGGCAAACATGAGGACAAACACACATTAATACAGGAGTTAATAGAATGGGAAAGTATACTGATCTGTTAAGTAGCCACCTATAAGGTACATATTTCACCTTTAAGAACATAACATATGTATCTCTCTCTCTCTCTCTCTCTCTATATATATATATATATATATATATATATATATACATATATACATACATATATACATACACACACACACAGTCAATCCTCTCATCTACAGACACTGCATTAACGGATATCAGATGCAACGGACAAAATCCGCTGGTCTGATTACATAATCCATTAGCCAGAATGTCCTGTATGAAAGTTGAAAAATCCCAGGTGTTTTGAACTGAGTCCAGTAGTTCTGCAATTGTCCGCTAGGTGTCCGTAGCGTGCACACTACTAGTTGTTTACAAGCGTTGGTTGAGCTGCGGTCGTTGTGAAGCTGTACTGTTTTTTTGGCGATTATTTGGTGTTTTTCACCTCAATGTTTTTCAATGTACTTACCTATTTATGTTGGTCGTTATGCTGCTCATCATGTGTATAATACTTGGGTAGCACTTTATGGACCGTAACCCCCCCACCCCCCACTAAAACACTTCACATCATCGGACTCCCCAATTAGTCTGTTAATGCGAGGATCAAATATTATATATATATAAAAATCTTCTTCTTAGTCTTAGATCCTTGTCATGCTGTACGGCACATAGGGTGTCAAGTGGTCCCCACGGGGCTCGGTTGACATTTCTGTAGCTAAGTGAACTCTACAGGAAAGGTCGCTAGCCCCGCGCCCAACCCTCCCCTAACTCGGGTTCATGCACACACACACCCCCCCCTGTGGGCAATTTAGGGTAGCCAATCCACCTAATGTGCATGTCTTTGGACTGCGGGAGGAAACCCACGCGGACACAGGGAGAACATGCAAACTCCACATAGAAAGGCACCCGTGCTGAACCCGGGACCTTCTTGCTGTGAGGTGACAGTGCTAACCACTTAGCCACCCCATATTTTATATATATATAGATAGATAGATAGATAGATAGATAGATAGATAGATAGATAGATAGATAGATAGATAGATA
>JAQLOM010000006.1:10240026-10265842 GCA_030068315.1 Chrysichthys thysi
TTTTGAAGATCCAGGAATATCACTCGATACACACACTGGATCTATGAAGTTTAAGGGGTTAATTAAATGTGAATGTCTAAAGTACAGTAACTTAGCTTAGTAGTGGTCACTGTGTATGTTACTGAGGTTAGGGGTAACATAGGACATCTGTTTATACTTGCTTATCTCTGTGACCCAGAGCTGACCTGTGTCTCTGACCTTATTTCCAGATATTTGAGGCATATGGCCAAACTGAGTGCACAGCTGGCTGCACCATCTCCCTGCCTGGGGACTGGACTGCTGGTATGTTTCAGAGTTAACTAAAAACCTTATGCTTGAGGCTATCGAATACTCAAGTGGAAATAAAAATACCATCGATACCATTCAGCATGCTTTTTTTTTTAGGACATGTTGGAGTACCTGTTACATGTAACATGGTCAAACTAGTAGACGTCGAGGAAATGAACTATTTTGCATCTAATGATGAAGGAGAGGTAATATGAGTATCTTATATATATCCGCATGAATGTCTATAATGGTTGGTTTTTACGCTGTATCTATAATGATTTGCGTCTTAGGTTTGTATAAAAGGGAAGAATGTGTTCTGCGGCTATTTGAATGATCCCGAGAGGACAGCTGAGGCCCTCGACAAAGATGGATGGCTACATACTGGAGACATTGGCAAATGGCTTCCGGTGCGATTCCTTTCTTAATCATTAATTAAAGAAATGGTTCAATCAATTTTAGACGTATATGTCATATGGGATTATTCTCCAAACCAATGAGCAGTCCATCTGGTTCAGGTGGATTAGATGTATGCAGGTTAGATTAGATAATACTCTTCACCCCATGTTTTGTTTGATCCTCAGCACATATTTGCTAGATGTCTTTGAATTGGTTTTCTCCTCTAACAGTGTAGTTTTGCATTGTTCACTAGAGTGGAGTTTTGAAGATCATTGACAGAAAGAAGAACATTTTCAAACTGGCCCAAGGCGAGTACATCGCTCCAGAAAAGATCGAGAATGTTTACATCCGATGCAGTTCAGTTGCTCAAGTCTTTGTACATGGGGACAGTTTGCAGGTAAGCAGCAACTCGTAGAAATGAATGATTTTAATGATATACAGGGAACGTTTGGAGAAGTCAACATATTGTATATGTCCAATTTTCAGTCCTGCTTAGTGGCCATTGTGGTGCCGGATGCGGAGATACTACCCACTTTGGCGGAGAAGCTTGGAGTTAAGGGTTCAATGGAGGAGCTATGTAAAAACCAGGTCTGGGACCCTGTACAATTTGGCTTTCGAAAATATATCACTTGATATTGAATACTCCTAGCATTATGGGTCAATAATAGTTTTTTTGTTATCACAGCATTACTAGTATGGAAAGATTGAGAGATACTGATAGATTTACAAAGGAGTCACACCTAGCTGCAACAGTTGGCGTCTTGGCCTTAAGCTGTTATCTCAGCTGATGTCCTTTCAAGCATGTAAAGAGCCCAGCTGTACAAAACACAAAGTCCATGGCAATCAGTGGAGTAACATGCTACATTTAATGGCTATGGCTAACTTTTTATGTATTAGGGCTGTATGCTAACTTTTCAAGCTGGTAGCACGAGTGCTAGAGAGCCCCAAATTTCTATAAAAAAAAAAAAATGAATCCTTGATTCATTTATCCTCATAAGCAATGGTAATGACAATAAATTTGATTCCCAACTCAGCTCTCCGTTATTGCATTTTATTTCCATACTTACTCATACAAACCGCTGTCTTCGTCCGCTTAATCCTGTTCAGGGTCGCGGGGGGAAGCTGGCACCAATCCTAGCTGACAGGCGGGATACGCCCTGGGCAGGTCACCACCAATCCACCGCAGGGCAACACACAGAGACAGACAACCATTCACACTCACATTCACACCTACGGCCAATTTAGAGCCGCCAATTAGCCTAAATCCCCCCTGTGCATGTCTTTGGGCTGTGGGAGGAAACCGGAGTACCCGGAGAAAACCCACACGAACACGGAGAGAACATGCAAACTTCACACTGAAAGGCACCCATGCCGAACCCGGGGCTCGAACCCAGGACCTTCTTGCTGTGAGGCAACAGTGCTAACCACTCAGTCACCGTGCCGCCCACAAAGCGCTGTAGTGCTAGTTAAATAACTGAAATAACTTTTACTAACACTATAATAATAGTGCCAGCTTGCTTAACTAGCTGTTTATCTTCCAACATTTCAGTTGCTCAGACTGATGTAGGACACACCCACATGATTGAGAAATGCTTGGTCAGCAGTACTGAATACACATTGCCTCGGGTTTAATAGGTTTACTGTTATCATTCCGCAGACCAACTAATTTTGAGGGTTCTTGTTGAACAATCCTGTTAAACAATACAGTACTTGTAATCTTGTCAGGTATTATAACTTTTATTCTAACACTCCCTGATGCCTACACCCAGTTGCTCAGTATAACACCATTGTTTGATTACTTTATAGCAAATTAAGAAGGCTATCCTCGCTGACCTTGTGAAGCTGGGACGTGAAGCAGGGCTCAAATCCTTTGAACAAGTAAGTGACGTTTTTCAACCTGAGAAAGATGGTAGAATACGCAGCGTACTGAATGTTTTCCTGAAGAGATCACAACACGGTGGTGGGGAAAGAGACACAAAAGAAAGAAACCTTGCTAACATCGCTGACTTTTTCTCTCACTAAGGTGAAAGACCTGCATCTCCACCTCGAGCAGTTCTCCATAGAGAACGGCCTTCTCACTCCAACGCTCAAGGCTAAAAGAGCTGACCTCAGCAAGTTCTTCAAACACGAGATTGAAAGTCTTTACGCTACACTGCAGTGACGTATCAACAAAGGCCATATGGATTAAGCTCCTGTGTCCTACGGATCAACTCAGAGAAGCAAAAGAATGTACGCTATAAACCCCAGATGTGGAGCACAAGGGTATAGAGATACAGTGTTGCTTTTTATAGAAGAGCTGAATCTGCTTGACTGTGTCTATTAATCCATGTTTTAAGCTCGAATGTCCATGTTAATGGAATACTCCATTTTCCTTTCGTTTTGAACATCATCTCTATACAGTGCAATTGCAGTAGAGCAGTGGTTCACGAACTTTTTCAGTACGAGACCCAAAAGAGAAATTTGGCGTCACAGGAATACAAAAATACATCAGGAACACTCATAACATCTACATTTACACATAACACAACAAACTTGCCAAACAGCGACCCAATAAATAAAGATTGGCGACCCATTTTGGGTCACGACCCCTAGTTTTGGGAAACATTGCAGTAGAGTAGATGTGAGATTCAATCCAAAACATTTCTCTGTGCTTGTGTAGAACTGAAAAGCAGTTGATTGAAACTCTGTTGTAATGTAAGCCTAAGGCCATTTGTAAAATTTTGTTCATAAACATTAAAATGCACTTACATAGCACGAATACAAACGTCTGTCACACGTAGGAATAAGTATAAGACATATAGGAATATCCAAATAAAGTTGTTCTATAAGTTTTATCCTACTTTCCAACACTGGTCATTCTTGTTATTTTTGGTAACACACGATCACAAATTCCTCTTTGAAAAAGTATTCCCATGTCCAAAAAGGTGATTATTAGTGTTTGAGTTTTATTTACAAATGCTTGCCTGAAGTATTCATAACAGGATTATTAAAAATGCTTTTATACAGAAATTCACTGACTGCAGTTAGACTTTTATTACAAGTGTGTTCATTCAAACATTTCTTTTTTTTCTCAGTACAAGGAAAAAAGTGTTGAAATTGTTGTCTATATTTCACGACACTTACAACAGACAAAGATTAGGCTGGAAAAATGCTGAATCCTTTCATTTAATGCTACGTACATTTAAGCACTGAAAAGCAGAATTATTGAATAAATTATTTCCATTGTCATTTTTATATATATAGTATTAAAAAAAATGCAATATTACATTATACAGAGCAGAAATGTTTACTTCTTGAGTGTGAAGTTCACATCAGTCTTACAAAAATAATCAAAAATAAAATCATTTTTTTAATGTACAAGAATACAGTCTTTGCATGACTAAGACTTTGATACAGCTGGCAGAGGCATTGCATAAACGGCTCGGACATCGAAGAGAGAAAAACAGAAAACGATAGATTCAAGTAAACATTTGCTAGCCTCCTAAGGAGGACTGCAGTTGATCACATCAGGAACAATTCACTCTGTGCCACATGTCATTTATAGTCTCTTTGGAAGTGTTAAAAATGTACACAAGTTGATATCAAGAAGCAAAATTTGCTGGTTTGGACAGTTAGACAGTTGATCTGTCATGGAAATGATTAAGAAATTAGACATCTATAGGTCAGTCAGGAACTGAAGTACAGTATCGTACTCAATTGGTGGAATCGGCTAAAAAAAATAAAAATAAAATAAAAAATACCCTCATGAATCATCTTCTTTTTTTTTTTTTTAATTTTATTTTAAGGGAACCCTGGAATTGATCGATGCAGAACTCTACCCCGGGTGGTTTCCCTCTCTATGTAGAATCCATTCAGAAAGCGAACACAATCACACTAACCGTCCACAGAACCTTTAAAGAAAGCTTTTTTTTTTTGTTTTTTTTTTTAACCACAAGTCAAACAATAAAACGCATCCCGTTTCTTATTTGTCTTTCTTTTCTTCACATGCTGGCGTGCTATTCGCCGAGTCATAGTGGCACTTTTCCACACAACGGCGTGGAAACCATCCTCTAACACGGAGTCCGCCTGAAGCGGCAAAGAAAAACACTTTTTAGAACGGTTAAACTTTTTTTTTTTTATCATTTAAAAAAATATTTCTTATATGAAATGCAAACGATATGACAAACATTTTCCTTTCAGTAGCCTACCTTTGGTCTGGTCCTCATCCAAAACTTTGTCCCCATACATCCACCACCTGGATATGAAAACATCAATTCTCATTTATTCCTTCTTATGTTGAATTAATTAAATTAGTGAGTGATTAGTCAGCGGTCAGTGACTCACTTGGTTCCTCTTGTGGCGAAAATGGTTTCCCCTTTAGTGAGTTTGATCCTGGGTTCTTCGGTGCAGGGCGACCTGAAGAAGGTGTTTAGTCCCTTTCCCAGTGGACACCATGCTCCGTTGTAGTCCTCCACAACTCTGTACTGTACCTACAGAATGCATGACCCGGTTTTAGACTTAGTTTATGTCAATACTGCCATCTTGTGTCCAATACACATCAAGACAACCACTCACACTTCTCACTCGCTTGTCAGCTTTCTGCTTCAGCTGTTCAATCTGAACAAAAAACCCACAAAGACGTGATGTAAATTCATTAGTCTTATGTGACCTGTAAAGAATACAAATGTATGAGGATATTGAAACTTATTGTGAGAACATACAGTTAGCGTGTGCTGGTGGCATTTGTCATTTACGGGCCATTCAATGCCATCTCCTTCTGGGGTCCCGGACCAGGTGAACACCTGCTTCAAGTTCTCCCAGCGACTTCCCAGGTCATACGGGAAGATGAACTCCTCTCCCGTTTGGTAGTATTGGATTCTGTCTTTGGCCTGAAGGGAACATTTGCACCTTGTGAGTCAAAGAGTAACAACATAAAAATGTGATTCACCAAACACATGAACACCTGAGACGAGCCATATACCTAAAGGTGTACAATTTACCAGTTTAAACATTTATGTCATGCTATCTGCATCCTATTGTAAATAAAATATCGCCTCATGTGATTTGAAAGTCTTTTAGTTTTCATTTTATTCAAATTAAAAAAACGTCCCAACTTTTCTGGAATTAGGGTTGTACAGGGGAGAATCAAAAAGTAAAGGCAAAATACATTTATCAGCTTTAATAGAAGTAACTGCGAGAAATTGAACACGCCGCTTTTGTTGTGTCGTCAAACTAGCTTCTGTACCCTGCAGATCAGAAGTTCTTCGGCTGCTCCCGAAGCCAGGTGAGCACCGCTTTCTTTACGTCATCATCAGAGGTCAATCTGTGACTGTGCGGCACCTCCTACAGTGGAACGAAGATGTGATAATCACTCAGCACCAGACCCGGGCTGTGAGGAGGATGTGGAAGATGCTGGAAGATGAGCCGTTGCACTGTCTCTGCTGTCTCTGCTGCTGTATGAGGACGTGCATTGTCATGGTGCAACAAGACTGTTTTGGAAAGCTTCTTCTTCTTTTGCTGGGAATTGCAGGTTTCAGTTCATATTGCAGCAATGCACAGGAAATTTGCACTGTTCACTGTTTGCCCATGAGCTTGGAAATGCTTGGAATGCCAGAATAAACCCCTTCATGTCCCAAAAGAATGGTAACATGATTTTCTTGGGTGAAGGCCGACTTTCGAATTTCTTCTTCACTGGAGAAGACGGAGGTCTCCACTCCATGCTTTGTCTTTTGCTCTCCAGGTCATCAAGCAATTTTTAAAAATTGCCCTTATTTTTTTATTCTCCCTCATGCATAGCCATCCAAGCTATACTGCTTCAGTGAGTGCATCCACCTAACAGCAAAGGACATGGCTCAAGACATGAGGTCTTTCTTAAAAGGGGAAAATGGCACCGTTTAATCCAATACTTAAAACATGACTGAATAAGACATTGTCCATTTAGAAGGACAGGAAGGTATCACTACAGGGTGTAGCTCTGGATTTATACAACGTTGGCGTTAACTGGACACTTTTAAAAGCACATCACCATAAAGACAGATTCATTAAACGTCACATGTTGCAGTGAAGTCGTTCATATTTCATGAATACGTTAATCGTTTCCACTTCAGGTTTTTTTTTGTATATTTTTGTTCTTCATTTAACATAATATTACGAACATTTTATCACATTCATCCTGGACTGTGAAGCTTGTATTGGGATACGCCTTTATCCCGAGCACTTTACAGAAGAGCTTGTGCGGATTACTCAGAGTCTAAAGATAGTACCAAGACATTGCCAGAAACCGAAGTAAGTACATTAGACATAGAAAACAAGCGCTCCAATGCTTCAGCCGTGTCTAAAAGGATATAGTTACATCTAGAATATACTGATACAGGATGGAATTAAAACAAGCTTGTTACATTTGGCAATGAAAGAGTAAAGATGCTCACCTTCTCCTCGATCCATACTTCGATTGAGGTTTTGTTTCGCAGAATCACTTTCATCTGAAAGGAAAAGGTCATTCTTTATCAAGCTCTTGAAATTGCAGGCTGTATGACATTTCTTCAGTCATGATGTACAGGTTTCCTAGGCAACAGAAGTGTGTGTTTTGGCCGACTCTATTAGGATCTCCCATGTTGGGTGAGCTGAATATTTTGGTTATTGATCAGATGACTAGATAAGCAAACATATTACGATCGAGACAAGAAATAAAACCTCTGGTCATTTCTTCTCAGGAAAACCCTGCACATGGGACAGCAATATAGGACCCATTAGATGGGTGAGAAGAGCGGACTACATGAACTCAACTCAGCGTTAACTTTATTGTCCACAGAGGGCAACTGACTGTGCAGCAAGACGTAAGGTACAGGTATAAACACCACAACACAAGCCATAAAACAAAACAAACCATAAAATGTAGTGAGCATACTGTCATGTATACATGTACATAAGCCATAAGATAATGTTAACAATAAGAAAAAGATTCAGAAAAAGATCATATTAACAAAAAGAGAAAGATAATATACTTTACCTGAATAAAAAACAGCATACCAACAGCAATGGTAGTGCCCAGGGCCAAGCCCAGAGCAAAGAGATTGGCTGCAAATGCTGATATGCTGAATGGCATTATGGGATTGTGGACACGTCGGGGAGCACTCATGTCGATCTTCACTGAGCTCCAACCAAAAGAGATCTGCAGTAAAAGAACAAAGGATATTCACAAATAGTTCTTCAGCACAGGGACACCTGTATCTGGATATATTGGAAATTACAAACCTTTACAGCTCAAATCTCTGCGCTTTCGTGAACCTTTGTGGCCCCATTTAAGGGTTATTACCAATCATAGCAGTTTATTGCCAGAGCCTGATGAATAACAGATAAAAGGACAGACCCACTGACCCGGTCATTTAACTGCGAATACATCGTCATGATGAAAATGAGAGCAGCATGGATGCAACCCAGTGGGGCGAGGAGGAGGAAAGTGGTGAAGTAGGCATGATTCAGATGTCCGCAGCAGTTGTTGATCCAGGGACAATGGTGATCCATCTTCATCACACACCTGAAGAAAGAGTGGGGCAGCCAAGTATGAAAAAAAAGGCTCTAATTATGCTATGAAGCATCTCAGATCTCAAGGCAAGTACCACCTGCGCCATTCATTCATCTTCAACGCTGTGAGTACAGTTAGTAGTAAAATCAGACACGAATGCTACCTGTTACACTTCCTGCAGTGATGAGATCTTGGGGCTTTATAACCTTCACACACTCGACAGAACTGTAAGTACATAGTGTCTTGCTGATTTTCCTGTTAGACAAGAGACACCACATGACCAACATGCAGTCATATTACACAGAGTTAATCAGATTAGAGAACAAAACAAGTTATCAAAACATCACGGCAGAGCTGCTACTTCTTCGTCTTCTTCCCCCCCCAGTAATTACCGGTTTCCAGTGTAAAGGAATATATCCAGGACCCACAAACATGGCATTGAAATAATTGTAGAGAATGAGGACAGTCCAGTTGATGAGCATAATGAAGTTAACGCTGCCACTCGTAGTGTCCAAGGGCCAGTACCAGATAATCGAGTCCAGTACGGCCATGGAGGAGCACACAGCAATAACCGTAAGTGCGATGATCGGACCCCAGTGACAGAGCCTCCTAACCTCGTGGAGGTTCTCAAACACAATGAAGGCAGATATAATGTTCATTTTGTACCGAGAGTATTTCTTCAGCCTGTGAACTTCCTTGAAATGGCAAATTGTCAGTTGTGTCGTCTTTCTCTAATTAAATAACTTGACCACGAGGAGGATAAAATATACGTTTTCGGTTTTCTCCGAAACATCCAGCGATCAGTTGGGTCATGGGTTCCAGGAGCCGTGTGTGTGGTAGAGTCACCAGTGGTCCTCTTGTGTGGCATCCTTTCTCTCTGACCAGCCTGTTGCTTTGCTCTCAAGCTGCAAGCATGTCACCCATCTAGGCAGAAAAGTGGAGGGGAAATCATGAAAAAAAAATAATAAATCAAATAAAAAAAAAGCTAAGCCCACTGATGTCTGGTATGGGATGAAAATTAAAGTCCCAGTGCTATGCACCACAGATGGCTAAATCCTGGCAGTTCTAATCTAACACTTCTCATAGGGTTCAGCCTGGAGTCTGACTACACACTGTAGGCTGGTGAGGAGGAGTCTCTCATGTCAACAGTCTGGTCTTGACTTGTCCTCTGTGCGTTACCAAACACCACAGGGACACAAGCTTTCGGAAATCCAGATCATTATTTTCAATTAAAACGCCTATCAATGCATTTCCACTACACGCGCCGCGGAACACATCCAACTAATCTAACCTAGAAACCGTTACTTATGTATTTCTCTGGGGAACTAACAGTATAGCAAGCTAGCGAGCACTGCTCCCATGATAACCAAGGAACATTCAGAAATGACACACATTTGCACGTTAATGAGAACGAAAATACTGGAATATGGATGAGATACCTCAGAAAACATTTCCCAGCGCTATAACGGCAAGCTAACACTCCCAACGAGCGTTCACTACCACCCACGGAGCGCTACTCACTTCCGCATTCTCTCGGCCGCAGTCTGAGTGGTGCACCACTTATGTCTTCCGTGTGGACAAGCTGGAAATGTGTCATACGATGGAAATAAGTACGTCAACGTATCATTTACTTTTAAAACACCCCGAGTACAGTCAGTGCGATTACAACCTTACTCCTTTATTTATTTATTCATTAATTAATTCATTTATTTATTTATTTTATTATTTTTTAAAAAGTATTTTTTTATTATTATTATTTACTTTTTTTCTCGTGGAACCAATAAAACAGGGGTGTGTTTCGGCCGGAAAACCTTTTCCGTAACGCGCCCCGGAAGTGACGTCAACGTCAATAACAACATTTGATACAGTACAGGCAGCGTAATAGTGTCGCGACATCCGTCTTCGGGCATTTAAATTCACAATTCACGAAAAATGTCTTCGGATTTCGAAGCCTATGAGCAGGAGTTTGGGACTCTTACCGCAGAAATTACCAACAAAATTGGAAGAATACCTAAACTTGCTGGAGGTAAGTGCTCTCCAAAAAAAAAAAGCTGACCCGTGGCAGCTAGTCAGCTTGTTGGAATGCTAGCGCGCTGGGAACAGCCGGTACGCGGTTGCTAAGGAGTCGCTACAGTGTCTGAGCTGAGTACTGCGTTTCGCTAGAAGGTCACAGGGAAAACTATGAAACAGACGCGTCTTTGTTCCTGTTAGAGATAATAACCAACACGCGTTATCATTGACCAGCAGTGTGTTTACGCCTTAATACACCCACCCAGTCTTTCGTTTTCTCTAAGTGTTTTTATGTCCTAACCCGACCCCATTCTCCTGTCCTCAGTGTGGTAAAGTTCATACAGCTGAGATGTTCTTCGCAGCAAATGAGTTTCCGAGCTGTAACGCGTAGATAGACTGGCAAAACCCCCAATGTGAAGTCTTTCTTTATAGCAGCCTGGTAAATTAGTAAGTGTCTTTGAGAGACTAGGATTGCTTGGACTGTTATTGAGACACAGTCCCCTCCGAAAGTACTGGAACAGCAAGGCTGGTTCTTTTGTTGTTGCTGTTATACATTGAAGATATTTGGGTTTGAGATCAAAAGAGCAATAAGAATAAGAGACTCAGAATTTCAGCTTTCATTTACTGAACATCTAGATGTGTTAAGTTAAAGGATTAGAGCATGGGACGTTTGGTGGAAGACCACCCGGTTTTTCAGTGAGCAAAAAGTATAGGAGCGGATGGATAGTCTTGGATAGTTTCCCTTCAGGCTCCTGTTCAGGAGGTGAAATGCATACTTGTTTAGGTTAAATTCTGGTGATTGACGTTGCCAAGCTAAAACCTTCCACTTTTGTCCCCCAGATGAAGTCATTTGTATTGGGACATTGGCGTGCTGTATGATGAAGTTCCTCTCATTTCAGTAGGATGCATTTCTCGGTAAATTGGCAGACAGGACGTTTCTGTGGACTTCTGAATTCATTCTGTGGCCACCATCATGAGGTAGAGCATCAGTAAAGATTAGTGAGCCTGTTTCAGGAGCAGCCATGCAAGCCCAAGCCAGTACTTTCTCCCCGCTTTGGCCTTTCCATCACTTTGGTAGAGGTTTATCTTGGTTCCAGAGCTTTTTTTATTGGCTCATCTCTGTATTTCTTTGTGAATTTCAGTCTGGCCTTCTGACTCTGGATGGTGTGCTGATCTTGTGGTATGGCCTCTAAAGTATAGTTCTACTCAAAGTCTTTTTTTGAACAGTGCATCAAGCCCCCTGTGGAGGCTGTAAAAGATGTCTCTGACTGTTATTTTTGGCTGTTCCTTCTCAGTTTTCCTTGGCTGTTCAATTTGTGGTTGTTGGTAGACCAGTGGTTTCTTTCTTTTTCAGGGCATTCCCAGATGTTGTATTGGTTCTGTCCAGTGTTTCTGTAATGGCTCTGATTTAGCTTCTTTTCTTGGCTTCAAAATGGTTTACTTTTCTCCCATAGATAGTTCTCATGTCTTCTTGTCGATTTACTCATTTAACAACAAATGCTAATCCAGGGCTCAAACCAAAAGTGGCCATTCAGAGCTATTGATTGTGTAAACAGTGAATCTAACAGGGCACACCAGGCCAACATGTGGCAATCGTGTGTGCCAATATTTTTGGTCACTCAAAGAGTTGTGTATTCAGACAAAGAGTTCAATGTTTTAAGGTCTTAATGTCAGGACTTCCTGGAACCAAAGTTCTGATCCGTCATCTCATATTCAACTTTTGATCTCAGACCCAATTGTCATGAGTGTATCGTGTAACCAAAGAGCTGGTCTTGCTTTACAAGTACTTTCAGAGAAGACTGCAAATTAAGTTTATCCCAGGTGGGACATTCCAGTGTTATAGCAACAGACAAGAGACCCCAAAGAATATAAGAAAACAAGGCAATATAATAAAGGTAGTAACTTGGAACAAGTTAAAATAAACAGCTGTACAAATGCACAAAACCATATGAATGCATCCACAGGTTGCAGGTTCGGTGAGAAATGGTACGCTCTTATGCTGGTATAAACAGTGTGCAAAAATGTGGTTGTGCAGCACTGGACTGAGCAAAATTCTTAAAGGATGGTGTTTATCTGCCTGGAAATAGTGCAGGATAATCAACATTCCTTGTCAGGTGGAGAAGACCAGGTACATGTTTAAATATTCCAAGTGAATAAGCTTACAAATAGGAACTCATTAGAATCCTGAAATCTCAATAATATTCTCATAAAGGGATTGCGGTTAAAATTTTTAAAACTTGTGTAATTAAAAAAAGGTTTAACATTGTTTTAATCTTTTATTTTAATTCTGCTCATTGTGCTCCTTCAATAAAAAAAAGTAAAGCCCATTATTATTATTATTATTGTAATTATCATCATCATTTGGGATTGTGTGGCAGAATCACAGCGCAAAGGTCATTGTTAAACAGCGTGAGCATCACACTGAACACTCTCTCTAACAGTTAAGATGCATTTGCAAAGCTGAGCCATGGTCAGTTGGTGGTGCAGTGATACCACTTTTTTTCTTAGATTGAACATAAGTGTACAAATGATGGCACTTACAGTTTTCAGGCTGATGCGCAGCTAAAAAAAAGTCTTAGATTTTTGGTTACTTACTTACTTTCACAACGGTCCTTTTTTTTTTATCCCCGTCCTGGGACTTCTCACATGTAGGTTGAGCAGAAGCTGAGAGAAAATATGACCATTCCAAGTGCGTAGTCATGGGTGGTTAGTAGAACACGCATGCAGTTTTGCTGAACATTCATTCATTCAATCGTTCATTCATTTGGTCACCCATCCTCCACTCATTGTCAATGTGTCAATGAAGCATATGCTAGGAACACTGGGTGCAAGGTGGGAGTACACCCTGAATATGACAACACAAATTCACACAATCCTTTATACCTAGGGATTAAATGTCTACTGCCATGTTTTGGGAAGTTGGAGGAAACCTATGTGAACACAGGGAGAACATGCACAGACACCCCACACAGACCGTGAGCGCAGAGCTGTGAAGAGCTGACACTACTAGCTTTGACGTTGTGCCACCTGCTGCCGATCATATGCATTCCAAATAGCATTGTGTATTTTACTGTAATGATGTTCATTCAAAAGGCAACCTCAAACAAACTTTTTGCTTTTATTCACATTTAATTAACAGTAAGTGAGAAACAGGATTAACAAGTCAGAATCCACCCAAACTATGTGAACGTATTACAGTTATTAATATAAAAGGTCAGAGCACACACTGAGTTCCTCTTTCCCCCGAAATGAATTCTTGTCTCTGCTGCACATGGCTTACACTTGAGAGCTTCCCAGTAGACAGTGACGGCCAACCAAGGCGATTTTGTCCATTTAACCATTTCCTGCATTCTGAAATAAATCAAAGCTGAAAAAAATCTTAATCGTTTATATTAGATTAGATTAGATATTATAATCGACATAGTAACAATCAATAATTTCCTGTTTAGTTAAAAACTTTTACCCGGAAACATCCATTTCATATCATTTTAGGTTACATTACATTACCATCATCTGGCAGATGCCCTTATGTAGAGTGACTTTCTACAACTGAGCAGTTGAGGGTTAAGGGCCTTGCTCAATGGCCCAGCAGTGGCAGCTTGGCGGCCTGACCTTCTGATCAGTAGTCGGACGTTTTAACCCCCTGAGCTACCCCTAACGCTGGGGTTTAACCATTGAAATCAAGAAGGCTGTTAAGAACGATCCCTATCATAATAATCTTCTAGTGTTGTTTATTGGGTGAAATGATTGCATATATTTCTGTGCAAATCCCTCAAGTGTACCAAATGTAGTGACTCCCTTGTGTAAATGATTCATTCCTCCCACCATCCAAACTTGTGAGCTGATAACTTTTTCTCCAGTATTAACCATACACTTTGTTCTAAAGCCACCTATTACGAGCCTGTACATGAGAAGTCATATGACGTGGGTGTCTCAAATCCTCAGCTAGTTAATGGCCGAGGCCTTAAAACACCCAAAGCAGCTTAGCGATTAGCCTGTGGTGTCTATAAACTACAGCCAGTACTTTGTACTGAACTGTTTACGTTATAAAAAGACAAAGAGAATACAGAGCACAAAAACTAATTTTTATATAAAGATATAACCGAATAACATGTATTACTAGGAAACACAAACGAGTTATTGGCCAGTAAACAATGTACTAGACAATTAATATCATCCCTCAGGACAACAAACCTACTGATCACGTTACAGCAGCTCTAAGTCTGATTGTGTGACATGAGACCTGCAGATGTTTCATAGTTCAAAGCATTTGTCTGAAAGTAATGATTAAAGTATGACAGTGCAGTGATTTTTAAAAAAAAATGTATTAAGTAATTAACTAGGAATGAACATTGTGTTTACCAATAATATATTTATAAAATCCATGGGCAAAAAAGGTTGTACTTTATGTCCAGGCAGAACTTAACAGTACCAGACTAAGGTTTCAGGAGCGCACAGAGCGAAATCTGCATGTGACCAATTTGATGTGCATGACAGAACACTGAGGAACGTTGGCCTCAAAATCGCTGAGCTTCATTTCCACAGAAAACTGTGGATTACCGTATTTGGAGCAGCAGGAGGAAAACAGGCACCCATTGTTGTGTTTGTGATATTTAGGACATGCCTACTTCAGATTTAGGAAGATGCACCCCACCCCACACTTCTGTGTTTATGTTTTATTTTTTTCAGTATTTTATTCATTTCATACTTGGTTATATCTAGTCTTTTAATTCATCAGTTAAAAAAAATACAGTTCTGTAAACTTTAAGTCGGTGGTTCCCAAGCTTTTTCAGTACGAGACCCAAAAGAGAAATTTGGTGTCACAGCAGGACTCAAACTTCCAAAAATATATCAGGAATACTCATAGCATCTACATTTACACACAAAACAAACCTGCCAAATGGCGACCCAATAAATAAAGATTGGTGACCCTTTTTGGGTCGCGTCCCCTAGTTTGGGAAACATTGCTTTGTAGCTACAGATAGTGGTACGTGTAATATGTTTTAAAGTGTATAATCAGTCACTAAGACACACTCACTGACCAATTTAGTGAGGATGATGAAAACAGGTGCATGACTGGTTGGTGTGCATCTCAGCCTACAATCTACACTGTGAAAAGGTATGCTAGTACACATATGGGGTCATTTCAGTCTAGCCAGACTCTTTAGTGGATAGTCTGTGGTCCTGAGATCTCACTGGATGTGTTCTTACAGCGGTCAGATTGTGTATAAGGCTGCTTGTCCATTGTACTATAAAAGTGTTCTACCGCATGTAGATGTCGATCGCGCTCTGATACCAAAATCGTTCATTCAGCCGCATGTAAAGTAATTCTTAAGCAAATTAGTTCGATTCTATTAAACTGTTGCTTGATTTTAATTAGTGATAGAAAGGCTTGGTATGGGAGGCTGAATGCATGTGGTCATAATTAACCAATAACAGTAATACTAAAGTGTGAACATTGTTTATGATAGTATTATGATTTTGTTAATATGTGATTTTGTGACTTTTCTTTGTTTATGTTATTGCAAGAATTTGGTTCAGAAATGCGTTCATATGAAATGTGAGCAGTATGTTTTCATGCACACTAATATTCCACTATTATTCCCAATATGCCAGTGTTCGGAATCTGATATGGGGCAAACAACGGGTACACGGCATATTCCTTTTGAATTTCACCTCATTCCGATTTTAGCGTTTTCCGATTAAAACGTGTGTGGGCTATGCTGATATTGTTCAGATTTTAGGGGCATTCCTTGAACTTGTGTACAGCACGTGTGGGTTTTCATGGCGGTTCCAGACACACGGCATCTTGCCTATTTATGGTCAGCTTTGTGTGTTTTACACAAACCGATGAAGCAACAGTTTGCAAGGCTGGGGTAGAGATGCAGGCATGTAAGTGGGATTATTAGGGGAATATTCATTTTCCTTAGGTATGTAAACAGAATAACTGTTTTGGAATAAGGGCAAAAAGTGGACTATTGTGTGCATGTAAGCATAGTGAGAGAGTTGTCATGAATATTGGTGCTGTATAACACTTAGATTTTCTCCTGTATGTGCTCATTCATTTTAATACAAACGTTAATTGCTTTATTATTATTATTATTATTATTATTATTAACTTTTGTGCTTGGTTCAACTTATTTTGTATAATACGATCTGAGTCAAATCGATAACCGACCCTCTGTTCAAGTGTCAGTAATTTGTATTGATTTTACTTTCTATAATTTGTTGTGCTGTTGTACATTTCAGAAAGACGATGGTAATAGTTAATGAGTAAGTCAATGTAGAACACACGCCGCCACACGCGCACACACACACACACACAAGGACCAGAACAAAAACATGGGGAGCTTTCTCATATAAATAATTTACTAGAGTACACTGCTAGTCTCTGCATTTCTTGTTTGCTATAAGGGTTTTTTCTTGCTAATTGAAGAGAAAGAGAGAACGTGCATTGTGCTGAGCTGTTTTTTTGCTACATCGTGTTAAAGCTTGGCAAAAACAGGATGGTTGTCGTCAGAGCAGGCCACCACCAGCTGCTAAACGTGTTTAAATAAGTGGAGTGAATATGAACAAAGACATTAGCCATGTTTGCTCATCACACATAACCAGACTTCTCCTTTTGTGCAGAAAAATCTCCTTCTTGAATTAAATTATCATTTGTTTGTGTGTGCAGATAAAGATGTATTTTTTTGTCGTCGTCCCCTCCCCCCGACCCCGACATATGTTTGTTGGCGACCCTCTTGATGATCTCCTAAAGCCAGCATCAACAAAACTCTCCTTTTTGTGGTTATTGCGGTGCACAATGTCACATGTGCAGACTCCGATAAAGCACACTGGACAGATTAAATGTCCTTGGCTGGCTCGCTTCATTCATTCAACTAGATGCTCTTCTGTTTAGGTTTTTGTTATGTCCAGCACAAAAACCCCAAGTGTTAAATAAGAACTCAAGGAGAATGTGCTTTCTGTGCTCCCATTAAACTTTAAATGGGCATTTCTTATTTGAAGAGTAAGCCCAGAACAACAATGTCTGCCAATCAAATGCCATGAAAAATTGAGCAGCAACGCAAAGACACACCTTAGTTAGAAAAGTTTAACTACGTGTGGTCTGATGGTGCGGCTGTGGATCTCCTGGGCTCTTGCCAGTGTCCAGTACATGTCCAGTAGGGACATGCATATTTCAGCCTGCCCTACACTGTTTCTGTATAGAACAGCCCTTTGTCTGCTCACCTTACAAAGAATTGCCCCAGGCTGTTTACTGTGTGGGCGCGAAGGTTATATCTAGGTTTGAAAAATGGATAGATGTCCAACAAAAGACGGGTGTACTTTTGTTTTGACTCTATTGACAGACGTCTGCTTTTATACTGCTTAATGGATTTTTCTTTTTCTACATTTTGTGTTAAGGCAGTGCGAGTTCTGTTTTCTTCTTCTCGCCCCCTTTTTTTTTTTTTTTAATCTAAATTTTATGGTTAGCCGTTTCTCACTTTTGTGTTGTTAACATCTGATTATGGTTCTTGCAAGAACGTTACAGTTCATTTGTAAGCGTCTGTCACGTTTACTGTCATTTTGTACTTCTTCGCTTGTGTCCCGACTCACAAAGAAGCCACATCCGGATTTTACCGGATGGCTCTCTAGTAATGTTTGGTGGAATTGACAGCTTTCCTCTGTGTGTTACCACGAGGCTCCTCAACAGACCAACAAAGATGTTTACACATGGAGAAATAGCAGACATCAAATACAGATCTTTCTATGACACGAATGAGCAAATACATCTTCAAATGCAGGCTTGTTTCTTTTTTTTTTCCTTTCCCTGTTGATGTGCGAGAGTAGGGCTCTTGTCATAAAGCGCAGCTCTCCCATCAACTGATCAATATGTTTTCTGATTCTTCCTTTTCAGAGGACAAGACGCAGCTGGTTCTAAATGTCGACAAACAGCTTGAGGAAGTCAGAGAGTTGGTAGGTCTTTGATCAGTAATTTCTACTTTCCACATTTTCTAAATAATGAATGGGGGGGGGGGTTGAGAGAAAAGTCCCCTGCATAAACAACATCTGTAATGTCAGCAGTGACATTAGACACTCTTCATGTGGCTGAAGGCTTCTCTGTGCTAACAGTGTGATCACATCCTCATAATACAGATTTAACTGACACCACATGACACATTTCACACCATTACTGGAGAAAGGTGACATGTGCGGTGCTAAAAATAAGGACGTGATGCATGTAAATTGCTTTTGGTGCTTGTTCCGACATGTAATTGTTGTTCGGACGTTGTAAATCTGCTGGGCTGATTGTTTGCGTGCGCGTTTTCGTGTTGAGGGGGGTGTGCACGTGCTCATTGATGTGACATGGACACATGCGGAAGCTGTCAGTGAGGAACCACAGCACTTACTAGATGTGCAGTGAGACGCAGTTCTCTAGCCATTTGATGACTTTCCCTAGCAGTCAGAAGTAATAAGTCGAGAAAAAAAATCAGATCTCTGTTTAGAACAACCGGCTGTAAATCCGTTCCAAGAAATTTGTTATTGGCTTTTTACATAACAGAAAAACTATTCTTTCAGCATATCGAGCAGCTGTGGGAGGTTTATCAGTTAAAAATGAAAAACCAAAAGGGATAAAGGAGATTTATAAACTCCCGTTTTGACAGTAGTAAAAAAAAAAAAAAAAGTATTGTTTTTCAGAACTTGGTGCAAATCTGCTTCAACATCTTATCATGGGATCAGTGTATCTAAACTTCCTTAACCCATAAGAGCCTATGGTGACACATGTGTCACACAGACTTTTAAATGGTCTGGAAAGCTCCTTAGAGGGAGTTATCCTTCCTTAAGTCCCTAAGTGACATATGTTGAACTTTGGGCTTTGCATGTAAGGAAAAAGTGCAGAAATGTATTCCATGTGGTTCCTTTGGTCTTTTTAATTTTCCTTTAAGGTGAACTGGGTCTGGGTTCTTATGGGTTTAACCGGCTTTTTTTTTTTTTTTGGTTTGTTTTTGCTTTCATTGTTTTCTGTGTTCTTCTCATTCCAACGTTTCCTTCGTTCTCCTAAATGTATGTGGGACACACTGTAGTTGATTCACACATTAAGAAAAATTCCAATCTGATCTCCATAGTTGGAGCAGATGGACCTGGAGGTGCGAGAGATCCCCATCCAGAGCAGAGCGATGTACAACAGCCGCCTGAAGAGCTACAAACAGGAGGTGGAGAAGCTCGAGAAGGACTTTGTGAGTAGAGCGCACCCCACAAAACCCACTCATGCAGAAACATCCAGCTCCGAAAGCTTCATTTACGACTTTGTTTACTCAAGCACGCACAAAAACATGGCCAAAAACATGCATTCCTTCTTCAAAACACACTTCTTTGAAGGTCAGGGGTGTCTACCGAGGCTAATTCTGAGTGTGTTTATAAAGTTGTGTTGGGCCTGAGGAGCGTGAGCCTGTGCTTCTGCTCCATGTCCTTGTTTAGTTATTCATAAATCGTACCTGGCGTCCAAAACCCACCCTGCTCACATCAAACCTTAATGAAGGTCTTGCCCTCAGAAACTGGTTTTTGTCTTGCTTCTTGGTTATTTGTTGTCCATTGTGTTCAGTCAGATACTTATTTCTGAAGAAACTAGGAACTTTCTTTAGATTCTTTCCACTTACTTTCGAGGGACGTTCCTGCCTTTTGAGTATCACACCACCGCGCCGTCTGCGGGAACGCGAGTAATTAATCTGTCTGAAATCTGAACTCGCGTTAAGTCTCAGCATGCACCACTTCCCATCCTTTTCTTTTCCCTGTCCTCCTTCATCTAAATCCTGCGTTCAAACCGTGCACGTGCGTCTAATTAGAGGTGTGCTCAATATCAATGCCAGATGGTAGCAGCATCAACAAAGATTCCAAAAAGGCGTGAAATAAATGAGAACATTTAAGAAAACCAACTCCTTCCAATGATCTGATGGCTTAGATCAGAGTGAGATCTTTTTGTTTTGTCTCAGAGAGGCCTCGCACTCCTCACCGTGGGCATTTAATTGGCTGATGATTAATCTTTAGCTTCTTTTGCTTGACTGATGCTGCGGTTAATTATCACGCAATTAACACTTGCTGTGCAGGGCTTTCACGTCCCGTTCAGCATTCTGAGATCCCTTTTCACCCCCTTCAAGCTAAACTTATGGAGTATTTTTTATCCCCTTTTCCTTCCTCCTCCCCCCCCCGTTTTGCATATGCAGATATTTCCGTTGTAGGAGGTGATATTCTTGACCACTTATTTATATCCCAGGTCTTCCTGCGTGAGGAGGAAGTTCATGCATGTTCGTTTGCTGAATATATCACCTGACGATTTTTAAATATCGTCGTAATTTGGATCAGATCATCTTCATTCAGCGTGCATTTGAAAGACAGCTCCCCCTGAAGCTACTGTTGATGGTAAGCCCTAGCAAATGTCCCAAAGCTGAGGGATTCAGCAGGGTGCTCAGAAGTGCCAAATGCTTTAGCGCGGATGGCTTATCCTCTCTGCCATGCGACGTGAGCACGCACGCACACACACTTCTAAGAGGTGTCATGAAAAAGGCCATCGCTTATTTTATTTTAAAAAGGAGTCTTTGTTGTGCTTCCATGGGAAATCAAGGCCCTGTCCTGGCCTTCCACTCATCTGGTCTTCCTGGAGCTTCTCTCGCTTTACCCCTCTCTCACATCCAGTCATTCACCCGTGTTTGAAGTCTTCCTGCCATTGCCACTTGCCGCACTCAGCCTCCTGTTCGGTAGCAGACGGAGACTGGGTGACCCAGTAACTCTGCCACTCTTTCAGGGGGGGGGAAAAAAAAGAAGAGAGTAACATATCAGAAGGACATGCCAAAGGCGGGTGTGCTTGATGATGGCTTCATTTTGATAAAGGGACAGTGGGTCTGAAAGCCAGACCCTGTGGAGGCCATACATTGGCAGAGAGAGAAGGAAAAAAACGAGTGTTGAAAGGGGAAAGAAAAAGAAACAGGAGAAAGGTGATTTGTCTGTGATTGGTCATGCTAAAAGTCATTGGGATCGGGGACCAGAACGACATGCCTCTTAGTCATGCCTTTGATCTGACAGAAGAGCACCGTAATGGAGGCATAATTTAATGAAGCCGGTTGGGTAAATAGACTGCAAATCTTCAAAGGAGCTGAGTTTCACCACCTCTAAGATCTCTCATGAGGCCACAATATCAGATCCTCGTTACGGTGCGCGGGTAGTGCTTGTGATTAACCGCTGATTATAAACATCCTTTAAGAATTGATATCTTGTCGATGCCCCCAATTTATTTATTTATTTTTTGCTTTAGAATAGAAATAATGACCAAGATCATTTAATAAGAATTCCTACATTTTGGAGGTTTGATAAAAATCCAAGCTTTCCACTTCTTCAGCCAAGGTTCTCATAAGGCGGTAGCATTTTCCCAAGGCTGTCATGTGGAAATCAGCTAATTACACCCAGCTCTGTGAATCACCACTTTCCAGACTCCATGTGGCCTAAATATTTTTCTCCTCCCTGACCAGGAGATGGCGACATTGCATTAAATATCTCCCCATCAAAAACCAGCATCTGAATTGTTGAGGCTTAAAGGCATTTGTGAGATCAGAAGAGCATCTTTCTGCTACAACTAGACCCAGTGATATCCAGGAAAAGCTCTGTGTCTTGTTTGTTTGTTTTATATTCGGGACGCACAGAAAGTAGAATCGAAAAGCGGCCCATACGTCCCGATTAATAGAGCGCGTTTGCCAGGTGACTGTTAAACCAGAATGATTAAATGAAAAGACCTCTAAACTCTTGTCCTCTCCCCCCACCGTTACCCTGAGCACATAGTCAACCTGTCTGGTATCACACACTGATGCAGTCTCTACATGAACTCAGTTACTGAAGTGATGAAAACGAAGTTGGAATCCAGTTTCTCTCCAGTATTTATTTCCATAGTCAGTATGTAACATGTGCACAGATTATTAATGGTAACTCTATATTCTGCATGCTTTTAAGGTGCTTGCCTTTCTAAAGCATAACTATAATGTAAATCTGATTTTGTAGCTGTGTTTTAGACAGTTATAACGCCGTAGTACATGATCTTCATGCCGACGTACATGGGTGCATCAATAACGTTACGCAACTTATTCTTTATTTAGTATGAACACCACTAACCGTGACGTTTCCAAGTATCCGAAATACACGAGCATATTTTATAATAGATATCTGTAGATATGTCCTAGGTGCAATCGATATGGCAGATTATGTAAGTGTTCGTGAGCTGTCAGGATTTCACTCTGTTTCTCTGTCGGTGATGTTGCATTGCAATTAAACGCACAACTTTATACTACCACCGTGCCCGTTTGTGACGAAGCATGGAGCGAAATGCTGAAAATTATTGTTCTTTTCTTCTTCTTCTTCTTTTTTTTTTATTTAGTAATTATTTGTTTCACTTGTTTGTTCTTTGTGTAGTTGCAGGGTGAATTTAAAGAAGCATATTCAGCTATACTGGTAAATTCAAGAATGGCAGTTTAGTCTGTATAGAATTAATTCAAATGTCTTTCTTTAAAAAAAAAATCAAAAAGCAATAACATGGAGAATTTTACTGAATGATTTGATAAATATTTAACATCTTATATGTTGATGAGTAACATATCTATGCTAAGTTTTAAAAAAAAAAAAGTTTCCTGTGTCCGACTTTGCAAAGCGTATGTGGAAATAGGTTTCTGAGCTCGATGAGCCTTAATGCTGGATGCCTTTATTAGCACTTTACCCTATTAAGCATGACACAAGTCTAATGGAGTCCGAAAACAGCTTGGTAAGGGAGACGAATGAGCTAAGAGTTGTTTTAATGTGGAAGGATGCGTGTGTCGTTTTTCTTTTTTCTTTTCCCCCCTCTGAGGATCTAGTGCACTGACTGAGGGAATCGAGGGAAATGCGCAGAGGTGTGATTTGGTGGCTTTTGCGAAATCTGCTCCGTGGCGCATGTGGTAATCGCAGTGATGGGAGGTTGATGGGGTGAAGTCTTGTGTCACTCAGAGGGGAAAATCAGGCCTCCTTGGCTGGAAATGAAGAGCTGATGCACCTAATGGAACCGGGATGCTATCACTGAGCCAGTAAACTAACAACCTCTCAAACTCCTGCAGCTTTCTGTGCGTTCATGTTGCATCATTTAGAAGTCTATATCATCTTTATGAAATGTGTGTAACTTTATATACATAGACTATATATAGAGTAATGGGTTAAGCTGCGTGGTTTGGCCACCGTAGCACTTCTCCTCATTATGGCAGTGTGTCTTGAGTGACACCGGAGACGTCATCGTTTAGTGCATGAGCGTGAGATAAAGCAGAGCTGTCTGCCCTCCTGCCCTCTTCTCACCTCTAGCATAAAGTGACAATTTATTTTGCCAACTGTCTTGGAAATGAAAAATCACAAAGTATTTATAAAATAAATTGGGTATCATTTGCGTTTGGTTCCTATTTTAAATCACATCCTGGAGGAGAGCTGGGAAATTTACAAGTGGCAGGCTATTTTGACATCCAAAGTTTTTTTATTTTTGGTTTTTTTTTTTTTTTGGTCTTTTCCCAATTTGTTTACAGAACAGACGAAGTCTTTGAATTGAAAGTTTTCCACTTGAAGTTCGTTTACTTTCCTCTGACTTAAGTGCCTCTAATGAGCACTGTGTTTTAAAAAAAAATAAAATAAATAAAAAATAATTAAAACCACGAACATGTCTCTAGGAATATTTTGGCTTGAAGTCTGGTGGTTTAAAGGCTGAAGCATTCTAGATCAAATTCAAAATATTTGTTTCGAGTAAAAGGATTGCTACGTGACATTGACAGGAAGACCATCTTGCACGATCTTTCCTTCATCATCGTAGACTTCTGTTTTTGCGTCTTGGTGACATTCCGTTGTGTCTGATTCTCTGTTGCGATGCCTTTGTTTTCTGTCTTCAGTACAGTCAAAAATATTTTTGGCTCCATAGTGAAACTCTTGACTTTTGGCTGTACGGCTCCTTTTTTTTTTTTTTTGTTCACTCAGCTATACACATCATCCAGATCTCTTCTGACCTTTCTAAGAGAATCTGAAAGCTACTAATTCCTTTATGTATTGGGTAGCATTTATGACCCGTTTGAAGTTATCGCCGTGTGCCTGTATTTGTTTGAAGAAGCCGCTAAATTAAATTTTGGAAACAGTTTGTAAGAGAGTTTAAGAGAAATGATGAAAGCAAGCTGTCCCTTCTTAATACGTTCCTCATATGGCCTGGAAAAAAACACCCTTAGGGTGCATCTCACTTATATTTGCATATATTTGTTCTTAACCTTCACAAGGCTTATTTTAAAGTGTGGATGAAGTTAAATCTAGTGGGGTTACATGTATAATGCTCCTGTGTGCAGCAAATCTCATTTGAATTTTGCATGCATAATGAAGTGAGGGAAAAAAGTGTACATAGAAATGTATAGCATTACCAGTGTGGCCTAGCTCCTATGCCTGTTTGCCATTCTGATGCTAATAACTTGACCATTCTTCCCCGACAAAGGCCATGCTATAGAAAGTCTTCATAAGACGGTTATGTAGCGGATCAATACACGTGTGGACATGAATGTTTTCACGCCGTGATAAACCCAAATATATTTGTGTCTAGCAGAGTACACTCATAGCTAGCTCTTAGAATAGACAACACCGTAAGGTCAGCAGATAAACCACTGCTAAGGCGTAGAAAGAGTTAAAAGTGTGTTTCCAAAGAAAGAGAGAGATGGAGAGAAAGAGCAATGTTGAGGAAGGCATGGGGGAGGCATAGAGGAAAAAGTTCTCCCCCCGCTTTTTTTTCCTGCAAGGTTCAGTGAACCATATGTAGGTAGCCACAGGCTAATGGGCGATTGGTTCCTTGCTCGCCAGGTATCCTGTGCCTCAGAAATCCCTCTTCCATTTCCTCTAATCTCACCTTTTCTCTGGTGCTGACCCGGGGAGGCACATTTTAATCCCCACTGCACGCCAGAGGAGAATGCTGGGATGAGAGTGGGTCCGGCCCTGCCTGCTCTGCCAGGCTCCTTTCCCATCGGCTCTGCGTTATTGATTTCTGCAGCACCGACGAGCCGGGGTCGACTGTGCTAGCACCCGCGCCAGCCTCTTTCCCAGACTGCCATTAATGTGCGCAAGAGAACGGCACAGAGAGAAACAGGAAGACGGAGGGGAAAGAAAACCCCAGCCTTTGATTTTTCATTAGAAATGCTTCCCTATTTTAATATCGAGTTTAATCGGCTCTTGTGCCTTAAAGAAATAACGGTTCACAGCGACTCCCCGGCCTTCAAAAAGTATATTCTGCTTCCTCAATCAAAGAGCGTTGGAGTTATTCTTTTGTTGGGATTTCACTTGCAGTCGTTTCTTTAAGTCTCTTTCTCTCGCCCACTGATGAGGTGAATTGTTTAGCTTATTGACTGCTCTTGATTTGCATTTAATTAAAAAAAAAAATTCCACTTGGCTGAAAAATCGAGTCTATTTACAGCTACTGCTAAGTAGTAGGATGAAGATGAAATAAATAAATAAAACCTGTAAAACTGTTTCTATTTTTTATATATATATATATATATATGTGTGTGTATGTATGTATGTGTGTGTATGTGTATATATATATATATATATATATATGTATGTATGTGTGTGTGTGTGTGTGTGTGT
>JAQLOM010000006.1:10334381-10345552 GCA_030068315.1 Chrysichthys thysi
AGGCACCCGTGCCGAACCCGGGGCTCGAACCCAGGATCTTCTTGCTGTGAGGCGACAGTGCTAACCACTCAGCCACCGTGCCGCCCCTAATAGGAAGTAAAGACGTTTAAACAAAAGACATTAACAAAAAGTTTGATGAAAGGTACGATACCATTACTAATACAAATCTTAAGTAAATCTGAAACAGAAAAGCAACCAGTAAGAGTGTTAAGAAAAGAAAAAAAAGTGATAAAAATGGCCTCCACATACCACTGACTGAGTTTACGGTAGGTAACAGCATCCCAGACACATGCAGTGCTGTCAGAATTGTGAAGTTTTCATTTTAAAGAAGAAACAGACTTGCTGTTAGTCCATGACGAAGTTGTAAGAACATTTTAGATTTACATTATTGCTTCATTTAAGCTCAATTATATTCCTTTTTTCTCACTTAATGAGCATGATTTGATTAGATTAGATTTAATCCTTACATTTTTATAAGAAATATCCTACATTTTGTAAAAAAAAAAAAAAAAAAAAACTCAGACTGTGTTAAAGATGTACATTGGCTTTATGGTTCATGGCCGTTTGAGGGTACACAAAAGTGCCAATGTCACTCAGGAGGAGATTGAGTTTGACACCTGGGCTTAGAGTGTCATAGTCGCTTTTTATGAGGAGACAGGTATGTGTTTTGATCATAAATCACTCTGAACAGTGTAGAGCTCTCTGACTGACCTGGCACAGCCCTTTCAACACTGCTTCTGCAAGTGATAAATGTGCAGTCAGGGTGACCCGATCACCCTCACCATCCTTTACAGGTACAATACGGCTGGCCTTTTGTGGCGTGAATCCTACCTGATGGTCTTGGTAGAGGCTAGTTGAAGCTGTGTGTTTTGAAAAACAAATTAGCCCCAACCTTCACTTTTATACAAAAAAGAAGGCATGCAAACATCCTACCTGACTAATGTTAGTATAGGAGGAGGCGCTTTCGTAACTAACAGGCAAGTACAGACACCATTTGTCCTGATTGGTTGGCTGTTGGTGATCCAAGTTTTTCCTCTCTTTTACAGTGCCTTTAAAGACTGGAGCTTCAGTCTTCAGAGTGTGTATTGGATCATGTCAAGTCTGCTTGAAGTTTCCTCTGAGCTTGCCCACTTAGTTCCAGCATTATTAGACTTTCCTTGGGTGAATGAGTACGAAAGGATATGAGGTAGGACTTGGTAATGGGCTCACAGCTCTCTAACCGAGTCTCCGAATGGAGCAGATGAGTCAAAGTAAGAGTGAGGGAACAGAAACATTGGCTCCCCCCACATACTTCCAATCACAAGCACACAGCTGCTACTTATCCCCCATTTATTGTTTGTCTTTAAATTAACAACTAACTCGATAGAATGCTCAACGTCAGGTGACAGGATTTCTTTGTGTGCAACCACATGCTGAAGGCCCTGAGGCAAATGAAGGCTTTGTAGCCCACCTCATACGCTCGTTAAGGCTGCTGTCGTATTTTTGTTCCCGATATTTCCCTGACAGCAGAAAACATTCTCAAGTTATCTTTTTGTCTTTTTTTCAGAAACCAAAGCAAGGTTGTGCTGTCTATCTAAATGTGAGTCTTGGTTGAAACTAATGCTAGAGCATGTCCTCAAACGCCCCAGTGGACAGACTATAACGATGTACTTTACCTTAATTTTTTTTTTTTTTTTTTTTTTTTTTCCTTCTGTAACATATAGCATCTTTGCCAGCTGTACTGAAGAGACAAGATCCATGACAAATACAAGAACTGTTTATTTTTAAGTGTGGAAGAGTAAAGAGCATCTTGTGTTTAATTCTGATTAGAGTTTTTTAGTATGCATAAGGCGCTGCATGTTTATAGGTATGAAAGAGACACGGATCGATTGAGACAGTGTCCAGGCTGGGGCATGGTTCTTATAAGGATGTCTCTTACTCGCATTGGATGTTTTGTTGAGTTGTAAATTGCCTGAGCCTGACCAAACAGAAAAATGTCCCCCATTTATGAAGAGACTATTGAATTATGGAGATGTTATCTACTTAAACATTCATTCAAGGAGCTTGACACACACACACGTGGTTTTGTTTAGCCGCTTGGGAAATTAAACTTCTTCTCACTTTCCTCAACTTCTTGCAGAAGGCTTTAATTTGAATAATAGAGCATTCCGGGTGATGCTTGCACTGATTGAGATGAAGACTGCAGTGCAGACATGACACTTTGCTCAGCAGTTTGAACCTGAGCACTGTGCGACCCAGAGCATGTCTCTGTGTGGAATGTGCTGTGGTATGTGCTGATCCTGAGTCAGTGGTAATTAGAGGCCCAGGGCATTGGCGCAGCCTAATGACAGGTCTGTGGCCTGTTTTGGCTTTTGTTTGTTTGGAGTGCAGCACTCCACAGCAGGGTTTCTGCCCAGCTGGCACTGCCTGCTGGCCCTTGGCCGCCTGTCTGGGTTGGCGAGGCGGCTGGTCCAGGCGCTACAGCAGGCTCGATGCCAGCTGGAGCCCAGTCTTCAGTCTTTTCCACTCCCCTCCTCTCCTCCCTGAACTGCCTGCACCCTGGAACACGTTCTGGCTGCTGGCGACGATTGCATTTGTTAGCACCTCCAGGGTCAACAGCACCCTGTCACTACCTGTCTCACTCCCAGAGCAGTGCCAGCTCCCAAAGTGAAGAGCCTTCCCTTTTCACTGCATCTTCCTCCTCCTTTATTAAGTGATCCATCCCTTGAGCGGAGATGGATTTTCCGCATTAAAGACTTTTGTGTTTTTGTAGAATGCCATGATGTTTGATTGACTCATATGAGTAGATGCTGTAGCTATGAAAGGCTTTTTCACTCTTAAAGAAACTACTTTTTTTTTTTTTGGTTATTCTCTTATGAGGATATGAAAAACAAAATGCAGATGCTGTGCTGGTCACAGCAGTCTCTCCTTTCCTGGAGTGGTATTTTGATGATTCATCTTTCTTACAAACATTGGCAATTTGAGAGCATATAAACAGGAGTAAAAGAGCTTTTGTTCTCTGGCTGAACCGACGTAGTTTAACGGAGTTCTCACTAACAACAGGCTGTGAAAGAGCTGTTTTGGAGTTCATGTGCCATGTTCTTAGTCACTCCAGGAGCTAAGGTCATGGAGGCTATTCTATTCTCTCTTACCTTCTAAACTTCCAGCACACACACCCCTTTCACTCACACATCCCCTATTAGCTCTATAATTAAATATCCTCTGACATTCAGATGCCAACACGGCTCTCGCAAATGTGACTGATGTATGAATGGTCTTCAAGCTCTAGAGATTTGTGTATGCGGGTTTCAATCGAACAACTCATCGAGCAAAAATTACAGTTAAAAAATTTCAAGGTGCTATTGTGTGCGTCTTTAACAGCTGAGTTGCATGCTTAATGTCAGGTGGCAACTCTCTTGGCGAGTGTGGGTGATTTCTCATAAAGCAGCGGGAGAGCAGAACACTCTGTTTGTTCACATATACACCAGAGTCGAAAATGAACATCAACCCAAATCCCCATGTTCAGATCCAGCAGTCTCTGCTGACCGGGTCAGTGTGTTTGTCGTCGTCGTCTTCTTCTTCTTCTTCATTTTTCTTTCTTTTTCTTCTTCTTCTTTATTTTTCTTCTTCTTCTTTATTTTTCTTTTTCTTTCTTTCTTTTTTGAGCAGTGCTTGCTGTCTGTTCGCCAGGCCTCAGGAAGAGTCAGCAGCGATGGCGCCGAAACTAACGTTGTCAAGATGTAAAGGGGAGGTTGTGAGAGCAAAGGCACGTTGGCCTGGCAGACCTGTGTCACTCTCCAGCCTGTTTGCTGACAGAGTTCAAATCCCTACACCTCAGCTGACCTGAGTACATATCTGTCTATCACACACATGTGAGTGTGAGCTCGCTGGAGCCAGACACAGCCATCCTCTGGCATTGCATAGCCATTGCCAAGCTGTTTTCCCACTGGATAAGCAGACGCTGAGAGACTCTGTGACTCTCTGTTAAAACTCTCGGACTAGCATGGTCTTTATTTAATAAGGCATGGATGCCTAGCGCCCTGTCTAAAAACTGCCTTGTGGTCAAGCATTTCAGGACAGCCTTGGCCTAAACCATCTTAAACACTGCTTTCCTTTCACAAATCTTTAATTATAGGTTTTGGGAATGTGCAAGGCACAGAGTAAATGCAAGGCACCCCAAGAACAAACAGCATAATGTCAATATCCAAAAGCTGAGAATTAAATTTTTTTTTTGTTAAAATGGGATGTGTTTAAAGCTTCGTTTCATAAATTGTGATATTAACTTGACGCATTTCTTCCCAAACCATAGGGCCTCTGAGACCCCTCAACATCATAAATAAAAAACCCAGTGAAAAATGTACGTCCTTTTCATTAATACAGTATTGCCTCTTTTCAAGCCTGGCTAAACTGTTTATATGATACAGGCTCTGACTCTGGATGTTATGTTTACACAACAGGAGTTGCATTGTATCCTAAATTTAATAAGTCGCTGGGTGTGGTTTTCGGACACCGCGTTTACCTGCGTTGAAATCTGATCGATGCTGCCCTGTGACAATGACCATGGCTCCCATTCAATGCGACTGACCCCACTTACAAGCATAAATCCCTCCATCTATCAGCCTCTTAACAGCTCCATTTGTGTAAACAGTAGAATGAGGCCCCTCTATTCCCCAACTACTGCACTATAGCAGAAGTGTCTCACTTTCTTTGCTTCAAGGTTTCTATTCAGTTGTAGCGTCTCCTATACTTTTTTTTTTTTTTATTGACTCGTTTTCCTGCTTTGGGCTTTGTTTGTTTTGTTTAGCTATGGCTCCTTGTTGAGCTTCTGCCGCCAGGGCCAGTGTCTCTCAGGCCTGAATAGGCTTCATCTGGCAGTGCTAGGATGCGAGACAAATCTGGGTTGGAGCTCTGAGGTTGGTTGTGTTCTTATCGTCTCAACGAGTTCTTTGTGTTGACCATTCCTCTCAGACCGACACAAAGGGGACAGTGAAGGCCAGGCCAGTGCAAGCCGAACCATGGAGAGCGAACACCCCCCCCCCCCATTGGTTCTGATTTATGAGCCTGTCTTGTTTTTCATTTAGAAGAATGAGTTATTTATCCTCCAAAACCCCCATGTACCTTTATTTAGGTTGGGATTTAATTGTACGTGTAGTTTATTCGTAGCATTGTAATAGATAACCTGTTAAATGTGATGCTTTTGTCCTAGTAATAACACAAAGCTGAGAGCTCGTAGCATTAGTTCTCAGTAAGTGTGCTTCATCATTCGTTTGACATTCTCTTCAGTCCAGTCCTCAAACTGGTCCTATCAAATTGTCACCATTTTCCTCCATATTGGCTTCAGCAACACCGGATTCTTTACAGTAGGGCATAACGGCATCATTAGCCCACTCTGCTGATGACAGGAACCTGTGGAGAAGTTTTTGCTGACCTGCAGAGTCATTAGTGTTTACACAAGGCCGCAGGGCGAGCTAACGAGTGAACATTCTGCTGTTCCAGTTGACTGCTGTTGGTGATTGGCCAGTATTTTATATTACTGTTGAAAATGGGAAGACATGCCTATCTTTTGCTCTAAGCCTGCACCAAAAGCTAAAAATAACCCAGCTGTCATTGGTTTAAGCAGTTTTCAGTCTTTTTTCAGCCAGGTTTTAGTCACTTATTCTGGCCTGGTGGATAAATAGCATCCGAAATCTGGTTTGAAGGTTTGGTGACAAGATTGTTAAATATTTTATTAATTTTATTTAGTTTATTAAGTTATAATTTTTTTTAATTGGAAATACTCTCGAATATGGTGCAATATCCAGAATCTGAGTATGCTTAAAGTATTAATTGTACTGCCAAAGCGCTTCCCAGCTCATGTGACTTGCGAGTGCTTGGAAAGCAGTGGGTGCCTTTTTAGCTGGCCGAGTGAACGATTGAGTATTGAGCTGTAACCCAGCAAGCTCTTGCATCTAGTCTGGAGTATTTCCTCTCCATTCTGCTGAATAAAATGTTTTTTTCCCCACCTATCTTAACAGTAAACGCTAAAATCCAGGGTCAAATCAATGGCCTTTCCTTTTGATGTGCCTAAATGCATTATAACGGCCGCATTTTAATTGGCCAGGTGAGGCACAGATCAATTCTTGGTGTAATTGGCTGACATAGGATGGGTGTAAGACTTTATTATCATTAATATTTAGACATGATGTGGGAGGACCTGGCTAAGGTTAAATGTACATCAGCAGCGAGCTCCTTTGATCTGGCAGATAAGCAGATCGATCTTAACGAGAACAAGTCAGGGAGATGGGACGGCGTGTGGGCACCCCTGATTTTTATTGGATTTCAAGGGTAGTTTTGGAGGGAGTTTGAGGAGAAAGGTTCAGTCTGCTTCTATACTTTCCCATCAGATTCTGGCAAGACTAGGTATTGCTGTCTTCATCAGCAGCCATAACATATTTGTTGAACACTATTGCAATAGATACTGTGGCGTGCGAGTGGTAAAATGAAATAGAGGTACAGCATCAATCAATGCTTGTGCTGAAACGATCGATGCCTAATGTCACTACACCCCTCAGATTCAGGTCATACACTGTTAGACTTTCTGTGCTACCTGCACGTGCATTGTCTGGTAAATGCATTTGGACTGTCATGAATATGCGATCATGATTGACAACTCGATTATAAAACAAAGAAGAATAATTCCTCGATGAATACTTCATGTAATCAAACGTTCAGCAAATGACACCAGTCGTCTGAAAAACCTAACAGAGTGAATATGTTTAAACAGAGATTTTTTACATCTGTTTCTGTTGAAAGCTGGTCAAATAAAATTTGTGGTGTAATGCACTTTCAGAGCACAAGTTCATTTATAGAAGACGGAAAGTACTGTAGGGGTAAGTTTATTGTTTAGGCTGTATTGTTTACATTTAATTAAACCCATGGGGAAAAATGTCATGTCTCATCAAGCTTTTTCTATATACACGACAGACACACCTCCCCACCAACCAGTCAGATTTTACCTGACGTGCGCTATCAAAGATACACACAATGTGTAGTTAGTTTGTGGGTGGACGGGACGCCAGAACGTCTGCTCATGCCACGTTTTACCCATGATCCTCCTCTCTGGATTGTGACACAAATACATGTAGACACAAAAATATAATGACCTTAACAGCTGCGTTAGGATTTTTTTTTTTTTTTAATCTAAATACTTTCTTACTCCGGATTTAAAATTGAAGCAGTCAAGATGTGGTTTAAGTGTAGACTTTCAGCTTTACTTTAAGGGGTTTAACAAAAATAAAGCTGTGCAGGAATTAAAGCCAGTTTCACAAAGTCGCTCCAATTTCACAGGCCCAAAAGTATTTGGACAAACTAACATAATTAGAAATAGGATTATTTTTAATACTTGGATGCAAATCCTGCCTGACGTCTGAAACCCATGGACATCACCAAATATAGTGTTTTCTCCCTAGTGAGGCTTTGCTTGTTCATGGGTCAGTAAGTGAAAAGTACTTTCAGTTGGGGTGAGGTCAGGTGACTGACTTTGCCGTTTAAGGACATTTCATTTCTTTGCCTTAAGAAGCTCTTGGGTTGTTTTGCGGAACGTTTTGGATGATTATTTATCTGTACTGTGAAGTGATGTCTTGTCAGTTTTGCAACATTTGAATGAATCTGAGCAGAAAGTATATCAGCAGTCACATAATCAATAAACAGCAATGACCCAGTTCCCTTGGCAGGACATACATGCTCATACCATACACTGCCCTCACCATGTGCAACAGGTAACGTGGTATGCTTTGGATAATGAACTTTTCCTTTCCTTCTCCAAACTCTTCTCTTCCCAACACTCTGGTACAAGTTAATCTTGGTTTCATTTGTCCAAAGAATCTCGTTCCAGACCTGGATCTTCTAGCAAATTTTGTTCTCACCTTAATTGTCCTTGAGTGTTACCACTGGTTTGCATCCTGAGGTAAAACCTTTATTTACATTAAGGAAGACATTGACAACCATACACATACCTTGAAAGTGTTCTTGACTTGGCTCGACTTGGCGTGTGAAGGGCTTTCTCTTCATCAAGGAGCTAATGTTTAAAAAAATAAAATCAAGGCTATATATCTGAAATGGTTAATGCGGTATTTTTGTTAAATCCCTTGAATTAAAGTTGAAAATCTACCCTTCAGTCACATCTTTATTGCTTCATTTGAAATAAATTGTGGTGGTGTACAGAGGCAAAATTACGGGGGAAAAAATGTTAGTCCATTGATGCAATTGATTATCAGAAGAATCAGTACTGACCATACTAAAGTGTATGCACACACACCTGCATTTTGAATCTATAAACCTTTTCCTATAGCGCAGACCTAAACCAGCAAACCGTGGTATTACTCATGCAGATTGCACCCGCCGTCTCTAATGCTGGAGTTGTACATAAAAGCATAATGAAAGGAACTAAATGGATTCCACGTCGGCTCCTGTTTTATCTCCCTTTATGCCGGCCTGACACGAGTCGGCCCCGTCTTTGAAACGGCCTCTGAGACTGTCAGAGCTGACTCCCATCTGACACACAGGAAGAAAGAGAGGCTGAAGAGCATGTCAGAGGAACGTTTGATCGTAGCCGGGAAACAAGCTGTCAATAGCAGCTGAGATTAACCTAGCTCACTAAACATATATCCACATGTGCCATTCACCAGAGATACATCATCTTTCCTCCATTTAAAGAGCATTATTTATCAATATGAAATTTTAACATTTCTTTCTCAGTAGTGCTCTGGAACCCTCACCTCTGTCCTGGAACCATGATGTTGGCACGTGCACGTCTAGATGAAGGATGGTGTGTTACCAGTCAGGGTGAAAGAACAGGGCAGCGCATGCCTGTCAAGACTGTAGTCAAGCTATCTGCTTTCATGAGCTAAAACGTAGAGCTTTTTATTATTTTTTTTATTTCTTTAATGTGTACTTGATTGTCAAGTTCTTATTTTAATGGATACTGAATGCGTTTTAGTATTTCCATGATTTGTTGTAGTGCTTTTCAGGAAGTCTTAAATCAGTTGTTGGATATTTGTGTAGGTCAGAGATTCAGAGTGACCACTGGAGTGTAGGTGTGAGAGTAAGAGGAAAGAGGGTAAGTGCTTTCCCCACAGATTAGTAATACAGTGGAAGCTCTGGTCACGAACTCCACCGAACATGAACAAATCGGTTCCCGACCACAAAATCTGCCAAAATTTTGCACGTGGTCACAACCACATAATTGGGTGCTGAACAAACACATCCCTGGCCATTTCCCCCTTCCGTTTCATACGCGCCGATGTTTTCCCAGTTTCTGTTTGCATATTGTGCAATTGACAAAGACGCGCATGTCCCTTTAATTGGTTTTAAGGATTGTTCAAACGGATTTTTTTTTCTATGCTTAAAACTCATTTAAAAAAAACTCTACACAGCATTTTTTTTCGTTGTGTTTCTATGCATTTTTGCTCTATAAGCCTTCTTTATGGCTCCCAAGAAAGTGGAAATGGTAGTGAGAGTAAGAAGCCTAAGCATATAACAGTCGAAATAAAGAAAGAAATAATCACAAAACCTAAGAAGCTCCACCATATCCCTCTGCCACCGTCCACCTACGCCAGCAACTACGTATCCACCGCAAATGTAAGGTGCATTAAAATCTGTTTATTTCATTTACCGGTAGTTTTATTTTTCTATAATTAGAGTTATTTAAACTTTATTCTATATTTTATTGCCACACCTAAACCATAATATACTTTTAAAAAACATGTTTTTGAGGGCTGAAACATTAATTGAATTTACATTCATTTCAATGGGGAACAATTGATTCGCGAACAAATCAGGTCACGAACAGAGTCTTGGATTGGATCAAGTTCATGACCAGAGGTTCCACTGTATCTTGGTGTATGGAAAGATGAAGTAAGCAGCACATGAAGATAACTCATAGGCTAGTGAATAAACGACCTTGCCTAACTCTCATCTTAACCAACCTTGAGTCCTGTGGTAGTGCCATCACACAGACAGTTTATTCATGCAGTTGTTCGCTTAAATGTTGCTTTGCTTATATGTGTGTGTGCGCGCGTGCATGTGTTCACACGTGCGTGAAAGTATACATGGAAGAGCATGATCAGGAGAAGATGAAGAGCATTTCAGAGCGTGCTCACGCAGCCCCAGCTCCATCTGTTCCTGTGTTTTAATTATTGTGGTAGTGAAGACGGAAAGAGGCAAGTGACTGTACTCCTCCTTTCTACACACAAATCCGTAACATTAAAAGAACACCAGCAGAAGCCTCCAGATTTTTGCCATGTAAATAATCTTATTTGTCTGTGCTCCCTGCTAATGAATGTCATTTACTTTTTTTTTTTTTTTTTAAACTGCATTAATTAATTTCCAGCGACCTCCAAATCCCCCAACAGGGAATATGTCTCAATTAGGAAGAGGATGCCTGTTAATACTCTTGTTTAAACTGCATATATGTGCATGTGCATACATATGCTTCACTGACATGGAAAATAACCTCGCAATTAATTATGCTCCTAATTTAACGTTGCGCTCAGAAGGAGCCGTTTTAATGAAAGTCTACAGTTCGTAGTGCTCCTTTTTTGAGCATCGGGCACATTGTGAATTGCCGGCTGCTGGAATCTCAAGAAAGCTACTCCCCTGTCTTGCGAACGGGGAAGAGGTGCAAAAAAATCCTTCTTTGCCTTTTCTAAAGCCAGAATAACAAACAAGGGCCTCAAATTAGATTTCCCAAAGCACAACATTCCCTCTCATTAAGCGGGTTGCTGTGGCCAGGAGCTGAAATAGCAGAGCCAGAGCTGAGTGTGCCATGCTCCCCTCAGCAGCCATCTTAACTACAGTCTTTAACTAAATGAGCAGTTGGACATTCGGGCCAAGATATGCAACTCCCGCTCCTCCTACGATCATTTTTTATTCCTCATGCAAACATTTTTTTTTTCATGTTTCACTTTTGGTGTAAAGGCCTCTTGCCTTCCTATCAGTTTTTTTTTGTACTTGCTGTGTGTATATGCAAGTGCTTGTGTGGCAATGAGGAGTTGTGCTTTAACCCATACAAAACACTGGAGGAAGATGAAGGTAATTCTTGTACTGTGTGTGTGTGTGTGTGTGTGTGTGTGTGTGTGTGTGTGTGTGTGTGTGTGTGTGTGTGTGTTAGAGACACACACAGAGAGAAACTATATAAACAACAGATCTCACTG